>CM072153.1:24190408-24216002 GCA_036850595.1 Rhyacichthys aspro
CAAACCTCCCTCAAGTCTCGGAGAGTTTTACTTTTTAATCTTAAACTTAATGTCAAGCAATAATTCAGTTGTATTTCTACAGTTTTAAACTAAAACAGAAGCCTCTTCAGGATCAGAGGAAAACCAGAGGAACCTGAAAAACCCAGAGAAACCTGAGAGAGAACCACAGACGAGTCCAGTCCCAGGTCAGTCTCTGATGAAGGTCAGAGGTCAGAGGTCGTTCCATGATTTCATGATTGAATATTTCAGATTAAAGCAGAGTTTAGTGAAGTTTAGTCGAAACGTGACGGACCCTGAGCGGCCGACGATGGGCCAGTTCCAGCCCCCGGGCCACACTTTGGACTCCATCTCAAATCTCTGAACTTTTACAAACTCTTCTTTTTTCTGTTGGACTTTGGTTTCTTTTTTGTCGTGAGTTATTTATGTGGAACACTTTGGTCGACTTTATTTTAAATTTACAGAAATAAAGTTTGACTCACATTTTTTCACAAAAACTAAGAACTGTTCAAAATCACACATTTGTATTTTTAGATTTTTAGATGCCTCCTGCAAGAACTCACCTAAACCTGTTCAAATCCAACTAAAACCTGTTCAAATCCAAGTCCAAACTAAAACATTTAAACCTAAAGTGAGTGTTTCTGATTCAACTTGAAATCAGTGAAAATATTTTGCAGGAGCCACGTCGTTTCTGATCCACTTCATTGTATTTGAACTCCTTTTGTTTTGTGTCAGAAATAGTTTAGTTCATTTGAAGAAAAGTGTCCAGGACTAAACCAGGACTAAACCAGGACCAAAACTAGGTCTAGACTAACACAAAAGCTGTTCCCAGAACCAAAACCAAAACCAAGACAGAACCAGTTCTAACAAAAACATTTATTTTAATTGGACAATAGCATTAAAAGAAAGTTTGTGTAAAATATGATTCACGTCTGTTTCACTGAAACACGAACAAAACCAGAACAAAAACCAGGTCTAAACCAGGTCTAAACCAGGACTAAACCAGGACTAAACCAGGTCTAAACCAGGACTAAACCAGGTCTAAACCAGGTCTAAACCAGGACTAAACCAGGTCTAAACCAGGACTAAACCAGGACTAAACCAGGTCTAAACCAAGACTAAACCAGGACTAAACCAGGTCTAAACCAGGTCTAAACCAGGACTGAACCAGGACTAAACCAGGTCTAAACCAGGTCTAAACCAGGACTAAACCAGGACCAACAGCATTAATTCATTACTTTTTTATGTCATATTTTATGGACATTTTCTGGTGATGCAGCTCAAAGTGCGTCATGTTTTTACTCACTTTATACAAACAAACAAACACACACAAACAAACAAACACAAACAAACACAAACAAAGCTCAGACTCGTACACTTTTGTGATTGTCGTCATTTCACAAATTACCTTCTTTTTGTCCAAATGAAACACATCTTCCTCCGTCACGTTCTCCTCAGACTCTCTTTTTATTTTTCTCCAGTTCATTTTCTCCTGAAAACACACAAAAACAGAGAAGCCTTGTAAAAACCAACAGATAAAACCTACACATTTATATTTCATCATTTTCTTTGTTTCATAAACACGTCATTTTTACGCGTTACGCACAAAACACATTTAACACAGACATTAATCCTTGAGTTCACACACAACACACACTTCAAACACCTCGGCCTCAAATAAAGCCGCAATAAAACTCTGTTTTCCCACAAACACAAGCAATAGATTTAATAGAATTTACGTGAAATAAATGCAACAAATGCCTCGTTTTTGTGGCACGGTTCGACCTGGATTTTGCGCAAACCTCAGCCTCATTAGTGCCGCGTTTCAGCAGCAGCTCAGAACCGTCCAGACTCTCCACAAAAGACACGAGTCACTTCTTAGATTCTGCTGTAAATATTCTACATTTTCTCCAGAGTTTTCTTGAGTAAAACTGTCTTTTATTCAGTCCCAGATGAAGACACAGCGTGACTCTGGAGCCGTTCTCCCAAACTCTCCTCAGTCAACTCTTTCTCTTTCATTAAATCATTTTCTGCTCTCGTTCTGAAGAATCTAAAACTAATCTTTACGAGCAACAATCTTTAAAATCACACGAAGAAGAAGAGGTTTTTTCACGTGATTCTAGTTCGATCTGGAGTGAACTTTATCAACAGAACTCTGCTTAAACGAGACGCTTCAGATCAAAAATCCAACCTGAATATTACACATTTTGTCTTAATTTTGTTGAATTAAAAACATATTAAAGACACTTTTATTGAGCCACAAACGACAGAATGAGACGAAGAAGAAACTCTTCACTTTCATCAGATTCAAGCTGGATTTACACCAAACTTCATCAACACAGAATCCTCAAAACTCACCAAGAACTAGATTTTTACCGTCATTTCTCTTTTAAATATTCCACATTTTGTTGAATTAAAACTAAATGAGCTTTTAATCCCAGAAACACACACAAAAAGACGCACGTTTTACGCACGATTCACGTTGGACTTTGCGTAAACTTTACCCAATAACGCGTCAATTCAAACGTTTATTCACAACAGACTTCTGCTGAGTATGGATTATTTTAAATTCTTAAACTTTGTATTAAACGTTTGTTTACTTTGTTTGGTGTTTTTTTGTATTATTTTTGCTGTAAATGGCTCCGTTTGTGAAACGTTACGCACGAACCGTTTTGGGTCAAAAACAGGAGTTAAATCAGACTCAGACTCAAGAAAAACAAACAAGAACTTACAGGTCACACACACACACACACACACACACACACACACACACACACACACACACACACACACACACACACACTGTTTAAAGGCTCAGGTTTAAGCTCAATTAAAGCAGATAAAGACGTGATTTAAATCCTTCAATAAATAAAGCCACAACACACAATAATATCACAAAGTTCTCTGTATCACGTGATCATTTTAATTTTCATTCGCCTCAAAGTCTGTTTAATAAAATGTACAAACCGAAAGAAACTGAGAAATATTAACAAAATGACGGCTGTATCACGTGATGGACGCAACTAAACATTTAAATGTTCTTTGAGCAGATTTTAAAACACACACGGGTTTAAACCCTGTGTCTGCTCAGTTTTTAGAAATATTACAAAAGGTCCAGTAAATGCCCCGTTATCACGTGATGGAGGCTGTAGTTTCATTCTGGACAGATGCAGACTCTAAACTTATTTTATAATGAGTCCAAACTCCACATTAGACTCAAACATTCCCTCCAGTTTCTCTCTAATTCTGTTTATTATGAGCTGCTTTTGTCTGAACTGAATAAATGACTTGACTTTTATGAACCTGACTCACTGCAGAAGCTCAAGGATCTGCTTCAGTTTATTTGAGTCGTTCACGTTTGAGCTGGATATTTGATGTTCTCAGTGTTTTACTTTGAAACAGGTTAAAAATGCACCTTTTCAGACTCCAGGCTGAATATTCTCTGAACAGTCTTTGAACAAACCCTGAACGCAACACATTTCTCACATTCAACTCTTCTTAAAGCTGCTGTGAGTTAAATATGAAAGACTTTATAATTAACTGTAAAATCTGAACAGAAACAGTCTCTGAGTTTTCAGACAAAAAGACGTTTATTTAACATTTATTAAAATGGAGCTCATTGGTTTAAAGTTGGTCCAGACGTTTTGGTGAAAATAGTTGATGTTTTATTGTGTTTTTACTTCATCTTTTTATTTAATAAAGTTCATTAAACCAAACACAAGACAAACCAGGCTCTGTTTGTGACGATGGATTTAAAGATTTTTAACGACATTTTTGTAAACTTCAACATAGTGTTTTCATTATTGTTCTTTTGTATTTTTGTTGGTGTTTAAGGACCTTACATTAGGAGCTTTACTAAACTAAACCAAACTAAACTAAACCAAACTGAACTAAACTAAACTAAACTAAACCAAACTAAACTAAACTAAACCAAACTAAACTAAACCAAACTAAACCAAACCAAACTAAACCAAACTAAACCAAACCAAACCAAACTAAACTAAACTAAACTAAACCAAACTGAACTAAACCAAACTAAACTAAACTAAACTAAACCAAACTAAACCGAACTGAACTAAACTAAACTAAACTAAACTAAACTAAACCAAACTAAACTAAACTAAACTAAACTAAACTAAACCGAACTGAACTAAACTAAACTAAACTAAACTAAACTAAACTAAACTAAACCAAACCAAACTAAACTAAACTAAACTAAACTAAACTAAACTAAACTAAACTAAACTAAACCGAACTGAACTGAACTAAACTAAACTAAACTAAACTAAACTAAACTAAACTAAACTAAACCAAACTAAACCAAACTAAACTAAACTAAACTAAACTAAACTAAACTAAACTGAACTGAACTAAACTAAACCAAACTAAACTAAACCAAACCGAACTAAACTAAACTAAACTAAACTAAACTAAACTAAACTAAACCAAACTAAACCAAACTAAACTGAACTAAACTAAACTAAACCAAACTGAACTAAACTAAACTAAACTAAACTAAACTAAACTAAACTAAACTGAACTAAACTAAACTAAACTAAACCAAACTAAACTAAACTAAACTGAACTGAACTGAACTGAACTAAACTAAACTAAACCAAACTAAACTAAACCAAACCGAACTGAACTAAACTAAACTAAACTAAACTAAACTAAACTAAACTAAACTGAACTGAACTGAACTAAACTAAACCAAACTAAACTAAACTAAACTGAACTGAACTGAACTGAACTAAACTAAACCAAACTAAACTAAACCTGAACTAAACTAAACTAAACTAAACTAAACTGAACTAAACTGAACTAAACTAAACCAAACTAAACTAAACTAAACTAAACTAAACTAAACTAAACTAAACTAAACTAAACTAAACAGGATGACGTTGAAGAAATGTGTGATTTTTGAACTGAGCTCAGTCTTTTCTCTTGTTTCAGGAGTTTCTGTTTCTGTTTGGTTTGGTTTGGTTCTGTTTGGTTTGGTTCTGTTTGGTTTTATTTGGTTTTATTTGGTTTTATTTGGTTTTGTTTGGTTCTGTTTGGTTTTGTTTTGTTTGGTTTTATTTGGTTCTGTTTGGTTTTGTTTGGTTTTGTTTGGTTCTGTTTGGTTCTGTTTGGTTTTGTTTGGTTTTGTTTGGTTCTGTTTGGTTTTATTTGGTTTTATTTGGTTTTATTTGGTTTTGTTTGGTTCTGTTTGGTTTTGTTTTGTTTGGTTTTATTTGGTTCTGTTTGGTTTTGTTTGGTTTTGTTTGGTTCTGTTTGGTTCTGTTTGGTTCTGTTTGGTTTTGTTTGGTTCTGTTTGGTTCTGTTTGGTTTTGTTTGGTTCTGTTTGGTTCTGTTTGGTTCTGTTTGGTTCTGTTTGGTTCTGTTTGTCTTTAGAATCAGGTGATTCTAGTTCGATCTGGAGTGAACTCTGCTCAAATGAGAGTTTCAGATCAAAAATCCAACCTGAATATTACACATTTTGTCTTAATTTTGTTGAATTAAAAACATATTAAAGACACTTTTATTGAGCCACAAACGACAGAATGAGACGAAGAAGAAACTCTTCACTTTCATCAGATTCAAGCTGGATTTAAAACTTCATCAACACAGAATCCTCAAAACTCACCAAGAACTAGATTTTTACCGTCATTTCTCTTTTAAATATTCCACATTTTGTCGAATGTTTTGTTGAATTTAAACCTTATTAAACACACTTTGAACCAAAAACAGTCGCTGTGTGTTTTTGTTTTTCTGTTGCTTTGAAATAAACTCAGATCTAAATGTTTTCTTCTTGATTCGATAAAAACTGAACGTACAAATATAAAAAGACACATAAACTGCAGCGTCGTGTATTTTTATTTTGTTCAAAAGAGTCAGGAACTGATCTTCTGCTTCTTTTTTAAAATAAAGACACTGTTTTTGTGATAAATATGAAAAAGTATAAAGTCAGAGATTAAATAAAAGACTTGATTTAAAGAAAAAGGAGCTGGACTTGTGTTTTTCTGATTCTTCTTCTTCCAGTTTCATTTATTTTCTTTCAGTTGAGTCGTTTTATATTTAGACAAACAAAATAAAAACAGAAATACACAAGAAACAAAACCAAAATGAAGTCTGTTTGTTTTTACTCAGATCCTTCACACTTTTAACTTCTCTTCCATAAATCCATCTTTTATTCATGTCTTTCTTTTCTTTAAATCATGAACAGTTTATGTTTTTACAGATTTGTCCAAACCAAACTCCACCAGTGTGTTTATTCTGTGGTCGCGTCACTGACTTTATTTATTTACTGAAAATGTGACTCAATCTGGATTTACAGATTTAATTATAATTGTTCACTTTTAACACAAGCAGCTCCAGGAGAGTTTTGAACAAATCTAAATCTGATAAAAGTTTGTTGTTTGTTTAAAGTCCACTTTAAAATAAAAATAGAGTTACGAGTTCAGGGAAAGATGAATATTATAAAAAGAGTGAGTCATAATTAAAATAAAGAAGAGAAAATCCCACACGATGCTGTTTGTTTCTGTCTCTGCAGCAGAAACATGTACAACTTTTATTGTGTTGTTCCTTTTTTTAAAGTGCAAGAAACATGATAAAAATGTGTCTGGGACGTTTACACTTTACATTATGTTCTGTTTCAGAATTAAAGCTCCAATTATGTTCTTTGTTTGTCCCTGTCTCAGACTCTCCTCCAAAATCAGTCTAGAGACCTCTCCTGCTTCTCTTTTATTAAAATAAAACACAAAATACTAATCCATTTGACCAAACTGAAGTTTAGAGTTTAGCGTTAGCTTAGCTGTGACTTCAGCGTCAGGACGACAATTATCTCCTCCTCGTTAAACATTACGTGATTGAATTGACAGTATTTATCTGTGTTTTACGTTGTCTCCCTTTTCTCTGTTGATGCTTTTCTTTTTTCAGCTGTTTCTCTGTTAAAAGACATATTCAGCTGAAAATACACTTTATCTGCAGCTATTAAACTTCCTGGAACGTCATGTGACAAGTGTCGACCAATGGGAGCGCTCCTTTTGGAGCATGTGATTGTCCAAGGTTTTCTGTTCCTGAATAGAGGTTCTCATCTATTACAATCCCTTACAATAAACAGAAGATGGATCAGAAAGACTGTTTTTACAATAAACTATTTGGGTTTAAACTGTTTTCACAACGAGAAGAAATAATGATATTTTCAGTGTTTCTTTTCTTTTTTTCCCACAGTCACAGAGTAAAGTACGACAGAATAAAACCAACCACTTTTAGTTTGTCCTTTTAAAGTCTGAGCTCAGACGCTGCTCTTTATCAAGAATATTATAAACAAAAGAGAAAAGACTTCTCCAAAACAGAGAAAACACAACAAAAATGATATTTTACTCCTGTTTTATTCATAAATTAAAAATGTTCTTGAACCTCAGACGAAAAGTGAAGGAGTCGAATGGATTTAAAAGATTAAAAAAATATAAAGAGAAAGGATCAAGTGTGTGCTTCAGTGGGTCACAGTTAAATCAAGTAAAAACAGGTTAACTTTATGTTGTTTTAAACATGAAGGTGTGCTCCAACATTCCACCTCGTTACCTTCCAGATAAAGCAGATAAATGTCTCGTATAAACAATAAACGGAGAATAACTGTGACTGAGACAAAAAGAGCTTTTAACAAACATAAAAACATCAGATTAATGGAAGTGAGTCGAGTCTGGAGCAGGTTTGTCGAGAGTTTACAGCAAACGACACGAACAAAAGCTGTTTTTCTCTGGTTTAATGTGATATTCTGCTCACGATTCAGAAAAAAGAAGAAACTTTTAATATAAAAACATAAAGAAGACAGGACAGAGGCCCATAAACAGAAAGAAGAGAACGAAACGAATAAAAGAAAGTCCATGACAGAAACACACATCAGACGAATGTTAACGTTCACAGCTTCTTTCTGTCATTTATCCAGAAACAACAGACACTTTTATCATAAAGTGCTTTTGTTTTGAATTAAATTTACAGAAAAAAGATAAAAAAAACAACAGAAATGTCAGAAAGAATCAGGTCTGACTCGACAGAAAACACAAATAAATGAAGCTAATAAAAGTCAAAACTGCTCAAAGTTTAAAAAAAAAAAAATCATTTAATTCCAGGAAACAAACTAAAAATGTTGAATTAAAAAGAGAGGGATTAAAAAAGAGAAACAGAGACGAAAAACGACCTGAGCTCAGCTGCTTTTCCAACGTCAGCTTCAGAAAAACACCACGTTGGACTTTTCTGTTTCTTAATCACATGAAATAAATCTACTGTTCAGGTTCAATAAAGGTTCAATAAAGGTTCAATAAAGGTTCAATAAAGGTTCAATAAAGGTTCAATAAAGGTTCAATAAAACCAAAAGCAGGAGGTTCACTGTGAACTCAACAAAACTCCATCAATCAATAAATCAATAAAAAAAACTCATGAAACGAGACAAAAATAAATAAATGAATAAAACAAAGCCCTCTGTGTTTTACTCGTCACAGATTAAATTTTCTTTCTTATTTCTCTTTATTTTGACTCGTTCTGGTTTATATCACACTTTTCTATTTTTAGTCTCGAGTTAGTTTTACGTCTGTTTTTCTACTTTTACTCGACCTGTGTCTCTTTATTTCATGCTTTTTCTGCTTATTTCTGCTGCTCCGGTGTTTTCAGAATTGATTCTTATTGCTGTTTGTCTCTGATAATATATTCCCTTTATGTATTTATTTAATGGCTGCATTTTAAAGATAAAAGCCTAACGGGTTTATTTGCTGTGTGTGATGATAATGACATGTGTTTTATGAATAAAACTGTTCTAATTCCGTTGAGTTGACGTCAGGGACATTATCTGACTTTGCTCTTTGCTTTTTTCACCAAAGACTGATTCAGAAGAGTCTAATATTTAAGAGCATCTCCTGTTTTCAGTTTCTAGCCCTGGTCCCAGTCCCTGCTCCAGGTGTTTCCTCTCGTCGTGACTCGGACTCGGATCAGACTCTGACAGAAGCAGAGAAAACAGGAGAAAACAGGAGAAAACAGGAGAAAACAGGAGAAAACAGAAGAAAACGTCTTTAAAACATGATTCGATGGAAACACAATAACTGATCCCTCTTTGACCTGAACCTTTACAAACAAACCTGAACACAACACTTTTCCAGATCTCTGAGCTCTAAACATGTACTAATATAAATATATGTATTTGAGCTGCACAAACACAGACTGTAATAAAAGCCTCATTTAATCAAACTTTCAGCCTCGGATCATAACTTTTACTCAGAACCAGAACAAACAGCTCTGAAGCCGGATGAGCTGGAAAACATACTCATTTAAACATGTGCATTTTATTATGATTTCAGAGCATTCATCGTAAAATAACAGACTGTAACCCAGCTTTGTTTGATCCACGTTTGTCTCGGATCAAAACTTTTACAAAAAGCCAAACAGAGCAGGTCTGATCCTGAACAGAGACGAGAATAAAAGCACGAGCCTTGATCATGATTTAAAGCATTGTTTTACTCGACCTGAGTCTCTTTATTTTAAACTGTTGCTGCTGCTGTTTTTCTTCTTGATTAATATTGTGGAGTCAGAGCCGGGGCCAGAACGAGGGGCCCCTGAGGGCCCCTGATTATAACTTTAACCTGAACAGACCAACGTTTAACAGAAAAGAGTCAGAGCACGTGTTTAAACCTGATTTAATGAAAGAGTCTGATCAGAGAAAACATCTCAGTGACACTCGTTCAGTTTTGAGCAGGATTTCACAAAGACGCCTGAAAAACAGGGTTTTTTATGAAACATGAGCCAGAAAAACATACAACAATTTAAAAACATGGTTTTCTTAATGATTCGAGCAGAAAATGTCTGACTTTATGTGACTTTAACAAACCAAACCTTAAAAACACACTTTTATCACAAAACAGTTTCCTTTTAAAGGCATTTCTCTTTTTCCAAACAAAAGCCTGACTCTATTCAAATATAAACCGACTGATAATATATATATAATCCATAATCAATAATCCAACAAAGAGCCAACCGTCTGTTTTCACTCCTGGATCAGAACTTTACACCAAACGAGTCAAATAAACCTGAACAGAACATTTCACTGAAAAACAAACTGAGGACGTGTTTAAACCTGATTTTATCAAATGAAAACAGCTCAGTTTAACAACATTTAACTTGAACAAACCAAACCTTCCACACACACACACACACACACACACACACACACGCTACAGTTTCATCCAAAATAAAGCTTCAAGGGTTTAGTTTTAAAGAACACACAAAATAAAAGCCTTTTGAGAATGTTTTAAAAGAAAATGGACGACAATAAAAGAACAAAGCTGCTGCAGAATAAAAGACTTTTCACAAAAACCTGCTCGACTCCAGCGTCTCACTAACTTTTTTACATAAAATTTTCAAAATCACAGACGTCTAAAAACTCTTTGCATCAACAGACATAATAATCCATAATCTATAATCTATAATCCATAATCTATAATCCATAATCTATAAACTATAAACTATAATCTATAATCTATAAACTAGAGTCCACGGACTACAATACACTACACTACAATCCAAGGAGCCAATGGTCTGTTTTCACTCCTGGATCAGAACTTTTACATCAAACAATCAACCTGAGCAGAACATTTAATAATATAATATAATTAATATAATTAATATAATACGACAAGAACGTGTCTGAAATGAGTCAAAATGAAAAGTTTTACAGTAAATACTGGATCTGGACACGTTTAACTCTGTTTTTTCTCGAGTGAAATAAAAACAAGAGAAAAGTGGATTTTTACGTCATTTAAACCGACTTTTTATCTGATTCTGTCTTATCTCTTATTTTTGGTCTGGTTTAGTCCAGTCTGGTCTGGTTTAGTCCAGTCTGGTCTGGTTTTGTCTGGGATTACATGGTCTGGTTTAGTCCAGTCTGGTCTGGTTTTGTCTGGGATTACATGGTCTGGTTTAGTCCAGTCTGGTCTGGTTTTGTCTGGGATTACATGGTCTGGTTTAGTCCAGTTTGGTCTGGTTTAGTCCAGTCTGGTCTGGTTTTGTCTGGGATTACATGGTCTGGTTTAGTCCAGTCTGGTCTGGTTTAGTCCAGTCTGGTCTGGTTTAGTCCAGTCTGGTCTGGTTTAGTCCAGTCTGGTCTGGTTTCTTGTGTTCTTTTCTCATAAAAACAGACTTTAAAGTTTATTTTTTAGATCCACGTCTGAATAAAACGTTTTCACAGTTTTGTAAATCACAATAAAAATTAGAAGCTATTGTTTTTGTCCAAATCATTTTGAATCAAGTTCATGATTTTATCTTGATTTATTGTAAACTTTATAATAATCAACATCAACCTCAGATTCAACAGATTATGTTCAGACTGAGGCCAGTTCAGGAAAAGCCCCGGTATTTTACTTTGAAAATCTGACGAGTAACATGTATTTTACTTTGAAAAGCTGATGAGTAACATGTATTTTACTCACTTCATTCACACTTTTAAAGATCACAGTTTGATCTTGTTCTGGTCACTTTTGGACCTGTTTACACATGTTTTTGTGTTTTAGTTTTAGTCCTGGTTTAGTCTGGTTTAGTCTGGTTTAGTCTGGTTTAGTCTGGTTTAGTCTGGTTTAGTCTGGTTTAGTCCTGGTTTAGTCCTGGTTTAGTCTGAAGGCCCCTGAGCTGGAGGCCCCTGATGTTTTATGGATTATCATCAGTGGCCCCGTGATGGGCCCCAAAGAAACACTGTTTTTATTAAACTGAGGTGTTTTAAAGAGAATCGTCTGAAGAACCTCATCAAGACTTTATCAAGGATTTTAATAAATGAGAATTGTCAGAAGCTTTGTCCAATCACAGCTCGCTTCAGGAAAAAGGAGCGCTCTCATTGGTCGACTCTGGCGTCAACCAGGAAGTAACGGCTGCAGATAAAACTGAGAAAGTGTAAATTTAGAGAAAAATGTTAGAAAAGTGTTGGTGTTTTGGAGAAAAGTTGGTCCAGTTTTTTATTTTACATCACGTCCTGAATATTCAAGGATTATTATGAAATTCTTCTGTTTGGTTTAAAGTGGTGCTTTAAAGAACAAAGAGCAGAATATGTGCTGTTTTTAATACTTTTGTTGAAGTAACTAAACCCTGTTCACACTGTGTATTTAAAATATAACATGATTGAACTTTTATTCATATTTATTTCTAGACTTTAGCGTCACTACAGACTCAACGAAACCAGTTCAACCTGTAATAAACACAAACAGACACAGAACAGGTTTATTCATGAATCAAAGTCATTCTTGTCATTATTTGGTTGAAGCTGAGTTTAAAACCTTTCTGTGAATGTTTTACACGAGGCTCGTGTTTATTAAAGTGGTTTTGACAGAGATTAATCCTGGTTATTTGGAACATGTCTCTTATATGTCACAGGTTCAGTTTAGTGTGGCCCCTGAGGACCTCGTGCTGGGGCCCAACATCTGTAAACACCTCTGCATCAGGAGCGTGTGACTGAAGCCTGCTTTATTAAAAACACATTTGATCAAATGAATAAAAAGATGGATTCAAGTGAAATAAATGAGGATCAATAAACCAGTCTTTAATGAGTTTTTCACAGAGTTTGACAGGATTAAAGCAGCGACGTCACTGTGGGTTCAGTGAATGGCTCCACGAGCACGAGGGTCTCCCCGTGTTTACGTCGTGCACGTGGCGTGGAAGGGGCGTGCACGTGGCGTGTTTAATGTCACTGACATGTTTGATGATTTCAGCAGTTCATCGGAATAAATGTCACTTTCACAAGAGTTTTTAAACAGAAAACAGTGACGTCGTTCGAAAAGTCGACGCTCTGACACTTTATCAAGAGTCTAAGAGAGAACACGTGAAACAAAACTCCCACGTGACTCAAACTGACCAAAAAGTGTAGAGTAAAAAAGGATTGAAGAGAATCAGGAGAAAAATGGTTGGAGAAAAAGCTGTGTTGGGAAATAAAATCCGTGTTTGAGGCAGAAAGACTCGGGAGCAGCCCCGCTGTGAGACAGTGTTTCCCGGCTCCGTCCGCGAAGAAGACAGCGTCCTCCGCGGATGCTTTTTGGGGTAAGGGCTTCCCACATCAATATTCAGCAACAGCAAGCCCAGACCGCAAAAAGATCCGCGAAGAACCGGGTCAAACCGGGACAAAACCGGGCTGGGGCTTTCCCTTTGGGTCCCGTTCATTTAACGAAGGAAAAACGAGGGACCGAGTGTCCTTCAGGGACATCTCCAGAAGTTTGGACAAGACGGACGGACCGAGCCAAAAACACGGCAAACAAAGAAATAAATGAAGTAAATGAAAATGAATGAAGGGAAAAGACGATGGCAGTGATTGGATTGAGTCTAATTAAAGAATAAGACACAGATAAAAGATGAAATAACTGAGATGGAGCTGAAATAAATCTGATAAATCCAAGAAGGAGAAGAAAAGAAAGAACAAGCACAAAAAGACGAATAGGATTTAAGTAGATTTTAAAAACACGAGGATAATTGGATCATATTGAAATGTACATTTCTCCAATTAACACTAATGAGAAAAATACTCAAACTGAAGGATGGAATAAAAGATGAACAGAGTAAAAGGGAAGGATGGATTAAAGGTGAAAGGATGGAGTAAAAGGAGAAATAAAAGTGTAAAAAAAGAGTGTGAGGAGGGCACGCGCGCTGTCCGCGGTGCTGCGGCTCTTCATCTGCGACAAACTCCTTCACTTTCTCCGAGTCTTTTTAAAGCATCCATTTTGTTTCGGTTTAAGTCCAGATTTTGGTCCAAGTCCGGGTTTAGGTCCGAGTCCGGGTTTAGGTCCGAGTCCAGGTCCTGGTCCAGGTCCTGGTGGTGCCGTGAGTCTCGTGCAGGGGTCCGCTCCGTGTCTCGTGCTCCTCTCGTGCTTCGCGGGAAACAGACGAGGCTCCAAAACTCAAGGCAATAAATACAGAGCGCAGCGAGCGATCTGATTGGTCCAGAGCGCAGTGACGTCACGGGGAAATAATTCAGACCGAGGCTTCATCTAGTCCTGGTTTAGACCTGGTTTAGTCCTGGTTTAGTCCTGGTTTAGTCCTGGTTTAGACCTGGTTTAGTCCTGGTTTAGTCCTGGTTTAGACCTGGTTTAGTCCTGGTTTAGTCCTGGTTTAGACCTGGTTTAGTCCTGGTTTAGTCCTGGTTTAGACCTGGTTTAGACCTGGTTTAGTCCTGGTTTAGACCTGGTTTAGTCCTGGTTTAGTCCTGGTTTAGACCTGGTTTAGTCCTGGTTTAGTCCTGGTTTAGACCTGGTTTAGTCCTGGTTTAGTCCTGGTTTAGTCCTGGTTTAGACCTGGTTTAGTCCTGGTTTAGTCCTGGTTTAGACCTGGTTTAGTCCTGGTTTAGTCCTGGTTTAGTCCTGGTTTAGACCTGGTTTAGTCCTGGTTTAGTCCTGGTTTAGACCTGGTTTAGTCCTGGTTTAGTCCTGGTTTAGACCTGGTTTAGTCCTGGTTTAGTCCTGGTTTAGACCTGGTTTAGTCCTGGTTTAGTCCTGGTTTAGACCTGGTTTAGTCCTGGTTTAGTCCTGGTTTAGTCCTGGTTTAGACCTGGTTTAGTCCTGGTTTAGTCCTGGTTTAGACCTGGTTTAGTCCTGGTTTAGTCCTGGTTTAGTCCTGGTTTAGACCTGGTTTAGTCCTGGTTTAGTCCTGGTTTAGTCCTGGTTTAGACCTGGTTTAGTCCTGGTTTAGTCCTGGTTTAGACCTGGTTTAGTCCTGGTTTAGTCCTGGTTTAGTCCTGGTTTAGACCTGGTTTAGACCTGGTTTAGTCCTGGTTTAGTCCTGGTTTAGACCTGGTTTAGACCTGGTTTAGTCCTGGTTTAGTCCTGGTTTAGACCTGGTTTAGTCCTGGTTTAGTCCTGGTTTAGTCCTGGTTTAGACCTGGTTTAGACCTGGTTTAGTCCTGGTTTAGACCTGGTTTAGTCCTGGTTTAGACCTGGTTTAGTCCTGGTTTAGTCCTGGTTTAGACCTGGTTTAGTCCTGGTTTAGTCCTGGTTTAGACCTGGTTTAGTCCTGGTTTAGTCCTGGTTTAGACCTGGTTTAGTCCTGGTTTAGTCCTGGTTTAGTCCTGGTTTAGACCTGGTTTAGTCCTGGTTTAGTCCTGGTTTAGTCCTGGTTTAGACCTGGTTTAGTCCTGGTTTAGTCCTGGTTTAGTCCTGGTTTAGACCTGGTTTAGACCTGGTTTAGACCTGTTTTAATGGGTATTTATATGAGTATTTTATATGAGTATTTTATATGAGTATATTTAATGAGTATTTACATTCATGAGTATTTTTATAAGCGAGTCCTGAGTCCAGATGAACATTAATGAAACAAAAGCAGAAACAGATATTTTCAAACAAAGCTGCGTCAGAAAAACCAGAGTTTCACGTTTGAACAGATTTCAGTTTTTGAGGACTTCTGTTAAAATAGAAAGTACAGACTGTTGAAGGTTTGGGACAAACATTATTATTATGTTTTTGATGCATTTCTCGTTTTAATGTCAAAGGATCTGTTTGAAAAAAGGTGAATAAAAGAGAAATACAGAAATGTGAACTCAGTCATCGTCTGTTTCTGAAATAAATATAATAAAGTGTTCTTTTAGCGCCGAGAGCAGAAACCTGTCCAGAAAACTACAAAAATGGAGGAAAAGACTGTCTCTGTTTATTCAGGACCAACGGACACAGAATAAACTGCCTCTGGATCTGACTGGATTAAACTGAGACCAAATGATCCAAAACAAAAGATTCAGAACAATGTCAGAGAACACACCTGAACTTTATCAGAAATATACTGATACACACAGAACCGTCAGAGCGTTTATTTACAGACGAAGGCGACGTATGTGTTTGAGATGTTTGAGTCCAGTCCAGATCCTGCTGGAACCGCTCCAAGAGACTTATGATAAACTGTTTTAAATGTGTTTTCTTTTATTAAAATAAACTGAACAAACACGTCACAGTTTTTAAAAATCACTGATAATCCACGTTTCTATTTTTATCAGATTTGTTTAGAACTAGTTTCAGGAGAAAGTCTGAGTAAAACCAGCTTTAACCAAAACATGGATCAAAAACAACAGAATTACATTCATTTGGAGGATTTCATGAATAAATAAAAAGATCTTTTTAAAAACAAAGTGGGTCTGATCCTGTGAGCTTTAAATCACCACATTACATTAAAATAGTTTACATCAGCGGGTAAATCCAGCTAAAACCTGTTCAAATCCAGTTAAAACCTGTTAAATCCAGTTAAAACCTGTTAAATCCAGCTAAAACCTGTTAAATCCAGCTAAAACCTGTTCAAATCCAGCTAAAACCTGTTCAAATCCAGCTAAAACCTGTTAATCCAGCTAAAACCTGTTCAAATCCAGCTAAAACCTGTTCAAATCCAGCTAAAACCTGTTAATCCAGCTAAAACCTGTTCAAATCCAGCTAAAACCTGTTAAATCCAGCTAAAACCTGTTCAAATCCAGCTAAAACCTGTTAATCCAGCTAAAACCTGTTCAAATCCAGCTAAAACCTGTTCAAATCCAGCTAAAACCTGTTAAATCCAGCTAAAACCTGTTCAAATCCAGCTAAAACCTGTTAATCCAGCTAAAACCTGTTCAAATCCAGCTAAAACCTGTTCAAATCCAGCTAAAACCTGTTAATCCAGCTAAAACCTGTTCAAATCCAGCTAAAACCTGTTCAAATCCAGCTAAAACCTGTTAAATCCAGCTAAAACCTGTTAAATCCAGCTAAAACCTGTTCAAATCCAGCTAAAACCTGTTCAAATCCAGCTAAAACCTGTAAAATCCAGCTAAAACCTGTTCAAATCCGACTAGAACCTGTTCAGATTCAGTTTGTAATTGGATTTAATGAAACGGTTTAAATCCGGCTCAGACCAATGTTGGAATAAATCAATGAAGCTAAAGTTTAGTGTGACTCCTTTTTCATTTTAAAAAAGACACATTACTTTCATGATTTAAATATTTAAAAAGTAGTTACGAACAAAGTGTGTTGTGTTTGTGTGAATTCAGTAAAAACAAGAGTCTGGACCAACTCTGTGTAACTTTAGAGACTCTACAGAAAAGAGTCTTGATCAGTCTGGTTTAGTCCTGGTTTAGTCCTGGTTTAGTCCTGGTTTAGTCCTGGTTTAGACCTGGTTTAGTCCTGGTTTAGTCCTGGTTTAGACCTGGTTTAGTCCTGGTTTAGTCCTGGTTTAGTCCTGGTTTAGACCTGGTTTAGTCCTGGTTTAGTCCTGGTTTAGTCCTGGTTTAGTCCTGGTTTAGACCTGGTTTAGTCCTGGTTTAGACCTGGTTTAGTCCTGGTTTAGACCTGGTTTAGTCCTGGTTTAGTCCTGGTTTAGACCTGGTTTAGACCTGGTTTAGTCCTGGTTTAGTCCTGGTTTAGACCTGGTTTAGTCCTGGTTTAGACCTGGTTTAGTCCTGGTTTAGACCTGGTTTAGTCCTGGTTTAGTCCTGGTTTAGACCTGGTTTAGTCCTGGTTTAGTCCTGGTTTAGACCTGGTTTAGTCCTGGTTTAGACCTGGTTTAGACCTGGTTTAGTCCTGGTTTAGACCTGGTTTAGTCCTGGTTTAGACCTGGTTTAGACCTGGTTTAGTCCTGGTTTAGTCCTGGTTTAGACCTGGTTTAGACCTGGTTTAGTCCTGGTTAGACCTGGTTTAGTCCTGGTTTAGTCCTGGTTTAGACCTGGTTTAGTCCTGGTTTAGACCTGGTTTAGACCTGGTTTAGTCCTGGTTTAGACCTGGTTTAACATCCTGTTTAGTCCTGGGTTAAAGCCTGGTTTAGACCTGGTTTAGTCCTGGTTTAGACCTGGTTTAGTCCTGGTTTAGACCTGGTTTAGTCCTGGTTTAGACCTGGTTTGTAGACCTGTTTTAGTCCTGGTTTAGTCCTGGTTTAGACCTGGTTTAGACCTGTTTTAGACCTGGTTTAGTCCTGGTTTAGACCTGGTTTAAGACCTGGTTTAACCTGTTTTAGTCCTGGGTTTAGACCTGGTTTAGACCTGGTTTAGTCCTGGTTTTAGACCTGGTTTAGTCCTGGTTTAGACCTGGTTTAGTCCTGGTTTAGACCTGGTTTAGACCTGGTTTAGGTCCTGGTTTAGACCTGGTTTAGACCTGGTTTAGTCCTGGTTTAGACCTGGTTTAGTCCTGGTTTAGACCTGGTTTAGACCTGGTTTAGACCTGGTTTAGTCCTGGTTTAGACCTGGTTTAGACCTGGTTTAGACCTGGTTTAGACCTGGTTTAGTCCTGGTTTAGACCTGGTTTAGTCCTGGTTTAGACCTGGTTTAGTCCTGGTTTAGACCTGGTTTAGTCCTGGTTTAGACCTGGTTTAGACCTGGTTTAGACCTGGTTTAGTCCTGGTTTAGTCCTGGTTTAGTCCTGGTTTAGACCTGGTTTAGTCCTGGTTTAGTCCTGGTTTAGTCCTGGTTTAGACCTGGTTTAGTCCTGGTTTAGACCTGGTTTAGTCCTGGTTTAGACCTGGTTTAGACCTGGTTTAGACCTGGTTTAGTCCTGGTTTAGACCTGGTTTAGACCTGGTTTAGACCTGGTTTAGTCCTGGTTTAGACCTGGTTTAGACCTGGTTTAGACCTGGTTTAGTCCTGGTTTAGACCTGGTTTAGTCCTGGTTTAGACCTGGTTTAGACCTGGTTTAGACCTGGTTTAGTCCTGGTTTAGTCCTGGTTTAGTCCTGGTTTAGACCTGGTTTAGTCCTGGTTTAGTCCTGGTTTAGTCCTGGTTTAGACCTGGTTTAGTCCTGGTTTAGTCCTGGTTTAGTCCTGGTTTAGTCCTGGTTTAGACCTGGTTTAGTCCTGGTTTAGACCTGGTTTAGACCTGGTTTAGTCCTGGTTTAGTCCTGGTTTAGTCCTGGTTTAGTCCTGGTTTAGTCCTGGTTTAGACCTGGTTTAGTCCTGGTTTAGACCTGGTTTAGTCCTGGTTTAGACCTGGTTTAGTCCTGGTTTAGTCCTGGTTTAGTCCTGGTTTAGACCTGGTTTAGTCCTGGTTTAGACCTGGTTTAGACCTGGTTTAGACCTGGTTTAGTCCTGGTTTAGTCCTGGTTTAGTCCTGGTTTAGTCCTGGTTTAGTCCTGGTTTAGTCCTGGTTTAGTCCTGGTTTAGTCCTGGTTTAGTCCTGGTTTAGTCCTGGTTTAGTCCTGGTTTAGTCCTGGTTTAGTCCTGGTTTAGTCCTGGTTTAGTCCTGGTTTAGTCCTGGTTTAGTCCTGGTTTAGTCCTGGTTTAGTCCTGGTTTAGTCCTGGTTTAGTCCTGGTTTAGTCCTGGTTTAGTCCTGGTTTAGACCTGGTTTAGTCCTGGTTTAGTCCTGGTCTAGTCCTGGTTTAGTCCTGGTTTAGTCCTGGTTTAGTCCTGGTTTAGTCCTGGTTTAGTCCTGGTTTAGTCCTGGTTTAGTCCTGGTTTAGTCCTGGTTTAGACCTGGTTTAGTCCTGGTTTAGTCCTGGTTTAGTCCTGGTTTAGTCCTGGTTTAGTCCTGGTTTAGTCCTGGTTTAGTCCTGGTTTAGTCCTGGTTTAGTCCTGGTTTAGTCCTGGTTTAGTCCTGGTTTAGACCTGGTTTAGTCCTGGTTTAGACCTGGTTTAGTCCTGGTTTAGTCCTGGTTTAGTCCTGGTTTAGTCCTGGTTTAGTCCTGGTTTAGTCCTGGTTTAGACCTGGTTTAGTCCTGGTTTAGTCCTGGTTTAGTCCTGGTTTAGTCCTGGTTTAGTCCTGGTTTAGTCCTGGTTTAGACCTGGTTTAGTCCTGGTTTAGTCCTGGTTTAGACCTGGTTTAGTCCTGGTTTAGTCCTGGTTTAGACCTGGTTTAGTCCTGGTTTAGTCCTGGTTTAGACCTGGTTTAGTCCTGGTTTAGTCCTGGTTTAGACCTGGTTTAGTCCTGGTTTAGTCCTGGTTTAGTCCTGGTTTAGTCCTGGTTTAGTCCTGGTTTAGTCCTGGTTTAGACCTGCTCTAGTCCTGGTTTAGTCCTGGTCTAGTCCTGGTTTAGACCTGGTTTAGTCCTGGTTTAGTCCTGGTTTAGTCCTGGTTTAGACCTGGTTTAGTCCTGGTTTAGTCCTGGTTTAGACCTGCTCTAGTCCTGGTCTAGTCCTGGTTTAGACCTGGTTTAGTCCTGGTTTAGTCCTGGTTTAGTCCTGGTTTAGTCCTGGTTTAGTCCTGGTCTAGTCCTGGTTTAGTCCTGGTTTAGTCCCGGTCTAGTCCTGGTTTAGTCCTGGTCTAGTCCTGGTTTAGTCCCCATCTAGTCCTGGTTTAGTCCTGGTCTAGTTCTGGTTTAGTCCTGGTCTAGTCCTGGTTTAGTCCTGGTTTAGTCCTGGTCTAGTCCTGGTTTAGTCCTGGTTTAGACCTGCTCTAGTCCTGGTCTAGTCCTGGTTTAGTCCTGGTCTAGTCCTGGTTTAGTCCTGGTTTAGACCTGGTTTAGTCCTGGTTTAGTCCTGGTTTAGACCTGCTCTAGTCCTGGTCTAGTCCTGGTCTAGTCCTGGTGTGGCTCTGGTCACGATTCTCTCTCTCTTTCTGCCTCGTGCACGCGCCTTCTGACGCAGCCAGGCGCGCGCTCTCCTTCAGTCACGACTCGCGTGCACGCTCACGGTCCCGCGCCCCCCCCCACCTATCTGTGACGTCAGCGCCACGTTCCGCCGGGTTCCCTTTGATCTTCTTGTGTTTCGTGAAAGACACAAACGGAGCGTTTTTACGCTGAATTCTCTCCAAAAAAAAAAATGAAAACGCACTAAAATCACTGTTTAAGCAGCTTTTTTCCCCAAATAACAGTCTATTTTCATCGTTAGAAGCTATATTTTTGTTTCTTGATTAAACTATCCTCCTTTAAACCGCCTCTGTGCGTAATCGTGACGCTTCAACTAGATTTAATCCGCCCAAAAACGCACTTTGATTTCATTTTACGCATCTTTTAAACGCACAACACCGTCTCGTTTGTCCCTAACCGCCTCCACTTCACATCTTTTCTTTTTTTCTGGTTTAAAATCCCAGTCTCTTTGTGATTCTGACGCTTAAATCTCACGGAAACCCCTCCAAAAACGCGCTTAAATTACGATTTTACGCATCATTTAAATCCACTAAACGGCCATCCTGGTCCTATCCCAGATATATTTGAGTTTCTTGATCCAAAATCCCACTTTCAGTCGCGTTTTCTCTGTTTTTTGTGGCGGTAGACCTCTCCGGGTCTTGTCTCTGAATCAGAGGAGATTCCTTCTTGAAGCAGAAGCGGAGGCAGTGACGCGGTTTTGGCTCGAGTCGCGGCGAAGAAAGCGCAGCCAAACGCGGAATAAGGCTCTGATCGCGAGGCTCTGTCACGTTTTCTCTTCGTTACTCCACGTTTGGACCGTTTTTGTTTGTTTTTTTTATAAAAGAACAGCGCGTAAAAGGCGAGATGCAGCCGCAGAATGGAACAAACCTCAACGTGAATCTTTATCAGACGTTTTTACAACACAAGCCTTTAATTTTCTCTTTCTTCATCTTTCCCTTGTTTTTTTTGCCTTAAATGTTCGTGTGTTTCTTGGCGTCGGCGTCGCCTCGGATGCTCCTCTTCTGTTTTTCACTGTGGCGTCCCCTGCTCTGTTTAAAGGGGATTCCTCGTCGTTTTGAGCCTGGTTTAAAAAAACACAGCTATTCTTGCTCCAATCATCAGTTTGTGAAGCCTTTGTCTCTAAATCTGTCGTTTCTTTGGACAAATCTGATTTAAAACCAGCTTTATTTAGAGTTTCCATTGTCTAGCGTTAACTATGAGGCAATTAGTGAACGTTTTTTGTTCAAAACTACACGCCCTCAGACAAAACATACCAATACAAGATCAATATGAGAGATATTATTAAGACTGTCGCAGAAACCCCTCAGTTTGACTAAAATACAAAGATGTGGACATTAGTTTAAAACAAAGGGGTATTTTCTTGTTTAGATGCATTTTATCGTGAGTCTGTTTGTAATAAAAGTGAAGAGGGAAGTGTATTGACAGAGATTTCTGTGGAAAAAGAAGATAAAAGGAAAGTGGTGTAAATAATGAAGCTAAATGCTGTTTTGATGAGTTTGTTGTTTGGACTCAGATAAACCTGGCTCCATTGTGCTGCTGTGTCTTCATTAATAAATCTGCTGTTTTTGAGGCTGCGGTGGGAACAGAGTCATTCACAGAAACAGAGCAGTGCTGCCGCTCACTGTCTGACTTCAGCACCACAGGCTGCGGACAGCTCCCAGCTCCAAACTCACGATTCTCCACGATACGGAAAAAAACCGACGATAAAACCGGCCAAAACCCGCTCAGACCGGGGCTTAGTCACGATTAACAAACACACAAACTGTTCCCGATCATTTAAAAGCATCTGCAGCCGATGACAGCGTGAGTTTTGTGAGATAAAAGCAGCACGACTCGTGTTCTCAGGTGTTTTTGTGGAGTTTTATGTGAAATATGACGAAAATTATTGATTTCCTCATTTACAGAGAATACAAATAAAATGTTTTCTCACAAAATCTTGAATAAATCCACAGTTCTGCACCATTTCTGGTTTAATGACGTGTCTGCCTCGACAAATCCTGAAGTTCATTTATTTTATTGCACTTTAAGTCGGTCTTTCTTACGTCTATTCGTACGTGTCTTTTGTACGTTACATTTCCACAAAGCATTTTCATAAATTCAGGTTTTGTTTTCAGATCCACACATATTATCTGGATCTAGAGATTTAAACATTCAAAATTTATGAATTAAATCTATTGTAATGATAAAAAACACAGTTAATGTCACATTAAGGTGAAATTTAACAGAACTTGGTTTTAGGTTAAACTCAAATATCAGCAAAATATCACTAAAAGGCTTTTTTTTTTTTTTAAATCTATCCATCTTCTTTGGTCTAAACTTAACCAAAACTCTCTTAAAGCCAAAACTCAACCAAATAAATCCACTTTTTATCAATAAAAAGGTCAAATTTCACAGAATAATGTCGTTTAATTTGTGTCATATCAGTTTTGTCTCTTAATTTATTTCTAAAAAAAAGTCTGGATTTATGGAAAAACCCATGTCTCTGGGATTTCAAGGACCACTTCAGACCAGTTTCATCTGGACCAGGTCTAGACTAGTCCAGGTTTTAGCAGGATTTGAGCTCAGTTTTTAAATCAAATAGACTCTGAGCTCAGAGTTTGGACAAAAGTACAGTTTGTTCTTTTTTTGGTTGAGTTCAGTTTCTGCTTCAGTGAAATGTTCCTGACTCCAGCTTCTCTCTGCTCACTTTTCGACGCAGTTTTGGGGCTTTTTGGTTTTGTTTCATGAAGTTAACGTTGTAAATGTGACATATTTTAAAGAAGTTGGTCTAAATGTTGGATCTGGTGGATTTTAGCTGCATTTGGAAAGCTTAGTTCTAAAGATGAAAGAATGCATTTTTATGGTTCTGAGGTTTGTCTGAGAAGGTTTGGAAGCATTTAAATGAAGTTAGAGACAAAAATCACTGAAGAAACGAGATGAAAAAAAGAAAAAGAGCAGAAAACAGACAGAGACTCACCTGGAGCCGAGCAAAAAGAGTCAGAGCAGAACAAACCAGCAGAGCAACAGATGAAGAGAAACCAGACCAAAACTGGGCTGAACCAGGACCCAGACCGGGCTGAACCAGGACTAAGACTGGGACTAGACAAGAACTAATGCCATAAAACAACAAGAAATAAAATAATATACCACCAGAAAAGCCAAAAACAAGGACTAAACCAGGACTTCACTGGATCAAACCTGGACTTAACTTAGACCAAACCCAGGACTTAATCAGGACTAAGAAACAAACAGTGAAGAACCCTAACTGAACTTGAACTGGACCAGGACTAAAGCAGAACTGAGTCAGACTTAAAACCAGAACTAAACCTGGATTCAACAAGAACCAGGACTAAACCAGGTCTATACTTGGACTAAACCAGAACCAAGTCTCAGGGTGGACCAGAGCAGGACCAGAGCAGGACCAGAGCAGCATTTGGCGGGACTCACCTGGTCTTGTCTTCGCGGTTTTTGTTTTTTTTCCAAAAAGAGACTGAAGCAGGAGCGAAATGAAGCGCGCTTTTTATACGAGGTCCCCTCCGTCTATTTGTGGAGCGCGATCAAAGCCACGCTGCTATTTTTAGTCCACGGACACGCACGCGCACGCACACACCGCGCACACGCACGTAGTTACACACAGAAAAGGAAGAGGGAGCCACAAAGACATCAGCGGCAGCGGAGTCGCGAAGCGCGTAAAAAACCCGCTCCGAGGTCTCCGCGCGTCCTGAGCCTCTGCACCAGCTCCACCGGGTCCTCCCCGAGCTCCAGCCCCGGGACCGGCCTCCAAACCCGGGCACAGCCTGCACCACAGCCCCGCGACATCCCCAGGAGCTCCGCGGAGGAGTTTAACCGAAGAGAAGCCCCAGAAAATAATAAATAAATGAAGGGTTTTTGTCCAAGATGCGTCAGTTACTAGGCGCTGACGTCACACGGAGCGCGCCACAAACAGCCAATAAAGAGAGAGGAGGAAGAGGAGGAGAGGAGGAAGAGGAGGAGAGGAGAGAGGAGGAGAGGAGGAGGAGAGGAGGAGGAAGAGAGGAGGAGGAAGAGGAGGAGGAGAGGAGAGAGGAGAGGAGGAGGAGGGAGAGGAGGAGAGGAGAGGAGGAGGAGGAGGAGAGGAGAGGAGGAGGAGGAGGAGGAGGAGGAGGAGGAGGAGAGGAGGAGGAGGAGGAGGAGGAGAGGAGGAGGAGGAGAGGAGGAGGAGGAGAGGAGGAGGAGGAGAGGAGAGGAGGAGAGGAGGAGGAGGAGGAGGAGGAGAGGAGGAGGGAGGAGGAGGAGAGGAGGAGGAGGAGGAGGAGGAGGAGGAGGAGGAGGAGGAGGAGGAGAGGAGGAGGAGAGGAGGAGGAGGAGGAGGAGGAGGGAGAGGAGGAGGAGGAGGAGGAGGAGGAGGAGGAGGAGGAGGAGGAGGAGGAGGGGAGGGGAGGAGAGGAGGAGGGGGGGGGGGGAGAGGAGGAGGAGGAGGAGGGGGAGGAGAGGGGAGGGAGGAGGAGGAGAAGAGGAGGAGGAAGAGGAGAGGAGGAGGGAGGAGGAGGAGGAGGAGGAGGAGGAGGAGGAGGAGGAGGAGGAGGAGAGGAGGAGGGAGGAGGAAGAGGAGGAGGAGGAGGAGGAGGAGGAGAGGAGGAGGAGGAAGAGGAGGAGGAGGAGGAGGGAGGAGGAGGAGGAGGAGGAGGAGAGGAGGAAGGAGAGGAGGGAGGAGAGGAGGAGGAAGAGGAGGAGGAGGAGGAGGAGGAGGAGGAGGGAGGAGAGGAGGAGGAGGAGGAGGAGGAGAGGGAGGAGGAGAGAAGGAGGAGGAGGAGGAGGAGGAGGAGGGAGGAGGAGGAGGAGGAGGAGGAAGAGGAGGAGGAGGAGGAGGAGGAGGAGGAGAGGGAGGGAGGAGGAGGAGGGAGGAGGAGAGGAGGAGGAGGAGGAGGAGGAGGAGGAGGAAGAGGAGGAGGAGGAGGAGGAGGAGGAGAGGAGGGAGGAGGAGGAGGGAGAGGAGGGAGAGGAGGAGGAGGAGGAGGAGGAGGAGGAAGAGGAGGAGGGAAGAGAGGAGGAGGAGGAGGAAGAGGAGGAGGAGGAAGAGGAGGAGGAAGAGGAGGAGGAGGGAGAGGAGGAGGAGGAGGAGGAGGAGGAGGA
>CM072153.1:24216011-24358511 GCA_036850595.1 Rhyacichthys aspro
CCACGAGACGTTGAAGAGAACCGTGGATGAACCTTTTGATTTTATAACTTCTACGAGTATTTATGAAATACTCAAATCAGTATCAACCAGAGGCTCGTCGTCAAAATAGTTTGAATAAAATCCATCTCTGTCTGAACCGAACTGAATCAAAACTCATCTTTAAAGTCATTTCCTGGTTTTGTGGAGACGATGGAATCGTATAAAACACAGTAAATTATTCTGATCAATAATGTTTGTTAAGGCGGCTTCTTCTGAGATTAATACATTTGTACAAATTAAAACATAAAGTCATGTTGTTTTAATAAATAAATCTTCTGTGATTCTGAAGTTAATATAAAAATAAACATTAAAGTCTAAAATAACTGAAACACACAGAGTCAGTGAACGCAGCGTCTGTTCATTCACTTTTGTCTCATTCATGTTTTCAGTTTCACTCATTCATAAGAATTCTGAGTCTGAATGAACACTCCTCAGTTCCTTCCTCGGTTCCTTCCTCGGTTCCTTCCTCGGTTCCTTCCTCGGTTCCTTCCTCGGTTCCTCCCTCGGTTCCTCCCTCGGTTCCTCCCTCGGTTCCTCCCTCGGTTCCTTCCTCAGTTCCTTCCTCAGTTCCTTCCTCGGTTCCTTCCCTGTTTCCTTACACTCTGATAGTCTCACGTTTTTCTGCACATCTCGTTCTGTTTCTGTTTCTCGTCCGTTTATTCTGTTTCTATTTCTGACAGAGATATTATTAGAGCCTCACACACACGGCTCGGTCACATGACACACGCCTGCAGAAAAACTGGGTTTAGACGGATCTGAACGGGTTTTAGATGGACTTATGAGGTTTTAGATGGATCTCAACAGGTTTTAGATGGATCTGAACAAGTTTTAGATGGATCTGAACAGGTTTTAGATGGATCTGAACAGGTTTTAGATGGATCTGAACAGGTTTTAGATGGATTTGAACAGGTTTAGGATGGATCTGAACAGTTTTTAGATGGATTTGAACAGGTTTTAGATGGATTTGAACAGGTTTTAGTTGGATTTGAACTGGTTTTAGATGGATTTGAACAGGTTTTAGATGGATTTGAACTGGTTTTAGATGGATTTGAACAGGTTTTAGATGGATTTGAACAGGTTTTAGTTGGATTTGAACAGGTTTTAGATGGATTTGAACAGGTTTTAGATGGATTTGAACAGGTTTTAGATGGATCTGAACAGGTTTTAGTTGGATTTGAACAGGTTTTAAATGGACTTGAACAGGTTTTAGTTGGATTTGAACAGGTTTTAGATGGATTTGAACAGGTTTTAGATGGATCTGAACAGGTTTTAGTTGGATTTGAACAGGTTTTAGATGGATCTGAACAGGTTTTAGATGGATTTGAACAGGTTTTAGATGGATTTGAACAGGTTTTAGATGGATCTGAACAGGTTTTAGTTGGATTTGAACAGGTTTTAGATGGACTTGAACAGGTTTTAGATGGACTTGAACAGGTTTTAGATGGATTTGATTAAAGATAAAGAGTAGAACCGTTCTGCTGCGTTTTCTTGAATCGATTAAGTTTCCTTGTTCTTTTTGTTTTGTTCTATTTTCTATTAAGACTGCCCTCTGACCTTTGACCCTGGTTCATCTGTGAGAGTTCAGAGGTCAATGTCCCAGAGTTCAACTGTCAAAGGTTAAACTTAAACTCAGCTTTTATTCCCCTGAACCTAAACCAGGTCTAGTCCAGGTCTAGTCCAGGTCTAGTCCAGGTCTAATCCAGGTCTAGTCCAGGTCTAGTCCAGGTCTAAACCAGGTCTAGTCCAGGTCTAAACCAGGTCTAGTCCAGGTCTAGTCCAGGTCTAAACCAGGTCTAGTCCAGGTCTGGAGCAGGTCTAGTCCAGGTCTAGTCCAGGTCTGGAGCAGGTCTAGTCCAGGTCTAAACCAGGTCTAGTCCAGGTCTAGTCCAGGTCTAAACCAGGTCTAGTCCAGGTCCAGTCCAGGTCTAGTCCGGGTCTAAACCAGGTCTAGTCCAGGTCTGGAGCAGGTCTAGTCCAGGTCTAAACCAGGTCTAGTCCAGGTCTGGAGCAGGTCTAGTCCAGGTCTAGTCCAGGTCTAGAGCAGGTCTAGTCCAGGTCTAAACCAGGTCTAGTCCAGGTCTAGTCCAGGTCTGGAGCAGGTCTAGTCCAGGTCTAGTCCAGGTCTGGAGCAGGTCTAGTCCAGGTCTAGTCCAGGTCTGGAGCAGGTCTAGTCCAGGTCTGGAGCAGGTCTAGTCCAGGTGTAGTCCAGGTGTAGTCCAGGTCTGGAGCAGGTCTAGTCCAGGTCTAAACCAGGTCTAGTCCAGGTCTAGTCCAGGTCTGGAGCAGGTCTAAATCAGGTCTGGAGCAGGTCTAGTCCAGGTCTAGTCCAGGTCTGGAGCAGGTCTAGTCCAGGTCTAGTCCAGGTCTAAACCAGGTCTAGTCCAGGTCTAAACCAGGTCTAGTCCAGGTCTAGTCCAGGTCTAGTCCAGGTCTAGTCCAGGTCTAGTCCAGGTCTAGTCCAGGTCTAGTCCAGGTCTAAACCAGGTCTAGTCCAGGTCTAAACCAGGTCTAGTCCAGGTCTAGTCCAGGTCTAAACCAGGTCTAGTCCAGGTCTAGTCCAGGTCTGGAGCAGGTCTGGAGCAGGTCTAAATCAGGTCTGGAGCAGGTCTAAACCAGGTCTAGTCCAGGTCTAAACCAGGTCTAGTCCAGGTCTAGTCCAGGTCTGGAGCAGGTCTAGTCCAGGTCTAGTCCAGGTCTGGAGCAGGTCTAGTCCAGGTCTAGTCCAGGTCTGGAGCAGGTCTAGTCCAGGTCTAGTCCAGGTCTAGTCCAGGTCTAGACCAGGTCTAGTCCAGGTCTAAACCAGGTCTAAACCAGGTCTAGTCCAGGTCTAAACCAGGTCTAGTCCAGGTCTAGTCCAGGTCTGGAGCAGGTCTAGTCCAGGTCTGGAGCAGGTCTAGTCCAGGTCTAGTCCAGGTCTAGTCCAGGTCTAAACCAGGTCTAGTCCAGGTCTAGTCCAGGTCTAGTCCAGGTCTAGTCCAGGTCTAAACCAGGTCTAGTCCAGGTCTGGAGCAGGTCTAGTCCAGGTCTAGTCCAGGTCTAAACCAGGTCTAAACCAGGTCTAGTCCAGGTCTGGAGCAGGTCACGTGCGGCTCCTCGTTGGTTGTTATTTTTAGCTCAGACTCGGCTCTGTTTCTATTCGCAGCAGAAAAAGGCTCCTCCGCAGCTTTCAGCAGAAACCACCGAGACCAGGTCTAAACCGGGTCTAAACCAGGTCTGAACCAGGTCTAACCCAGCTTTATATTCGGTTTTTAGTAGGTTCTGAGTTAAATGTATAAAACAGAGCAGTGCATCTTTCTGTTTTTACTGCAGCGAGGATTTATTTCCTTTTTTTTTTTTTTTTGCCTCAAACTCGATAAAAAATCTGAAAATCCAGGTCCAATCCTTTTATTTCCTTTTATTTCCTTTTATTTTCTTTTATTTCCTAAAATCCAAATCCTCCCAGTTTCCTTCTGTTTTGTGTTTTGTTAAAATCCGTGTGTTTTACCGTGAGTGTCCTCAGAAGTATAGAGATCCCCGCGGAGTTCGGGGAAATCCCTGTCACGACACGGTTCTGCTCAGATCTGCACCCCGATCATTTAGTGACACAAAACACCGGATATTAGCTTTTATGAGAGTTTAGACAAATCACTGCTTCAAAAATACACAATGGAGGAAATATAAAGTAGAAATGAGTGCAGAGTTTGGTCAGATTTGTATAATTTTGTTTAATCCTTCAAAAATTAGGCTTCTGTCTTTATCATAATCAAAAATATAGTCCTTTACCAACACATTTACAAAACTCTAATCTATGTTTTGCCTCAAAGAATTCATATTTGGTCGTTAATTGTTACTTGAATCGAAGGGGATGCCCTTTTTTGCACAACACCAGCCTATTCTCGGTCTGATAGCGCCCCCTGCTGGATTTACAATGTTTATTTTCTCACACACTTTTAACCCACACATTTTTCTCCAGAACCGTTCCCTAAATCTCCACGAACAGAGTCTGATCTTCACGGACCTGGCTCTTCTGGTTTTATTCAGATTTGTACAAATTAAAAGCTTGTGTTGTTTTTATTTCTTGGCCGTGTTTCTGAAGCTTTAGACCAAACTCAGATTGTGTTAAACCTAAAAAGAGGAAAACTCTGAGATTTGTAAAGATCATGTTTGACAAAACAGAATGTAGAAACTTTATTTTAAATCTTTTTTCTGACTCGTTTTCCTTTATTTTGCCAGGTTTGAAAAATTAATCTCACACCATTTCACTCTTTACTTTGCTTCTACTTAACGTCTTTCTTTCATTTTTCCTTTATTTTCTGACAAAACTGTTTTGTTTTAATGAGATTAGTAACTCTGTAGGTTTGAATAAACCAGTTTTATGATAAAGACGAGAGCTGCATTTGAACAGAAAACCAGGATTATTCATGACTTTTTATTCTGCTCCTCGTTTATACAAGACAGAACTCAGTTCTGAACAGGTTTTATGAAGAATTTTTTATTAAGAACAGTTTTTAGTTGGACTTAACCAGGTTTTAGTTGGATTTGAAGAGGGTTTAGCTGGTTTTGAACAAGATTTTGTTGGACTTTACCATGGTTTAGACAGATTTAAACAGGATTTAATTGTATTTGAGTAGGTTTTATTAAGTTTTTTATTAAGTTTATTAGGATTTGAGCAGGTTTTATTTGGCTTTAACAAACGTAAGTCGGATCTCAACAGGTTTTAATTGGATTTGAACAGGTTTTAGTTGGATTTGAACAGGTTTTAGTTGGATTTGAACAGGTTTTAGTTGGATTTAAACAGTAGAAGACACATCAGTTCACTGTAAAGCCCCTAAATGTGGTTAATTTTTCTTCCGTTTTCATGATATAAAATATGACAAATCTCAAAAACACGAGTGACTTCAGAAGAGACAGTTGGTACAAGTTTATGATAAAAATCCAATGAAACATCATCAATTTGTACAAAGTATCGTCCGATTCAACTCCAGCTCGAATTAAAAAAGGTTTAAATAAAAGAAACAAACACAGAGCATTCATCTTTTTCCTACAGCGTCTGAAAAAATATCTATCATGGTCACAAAAATACACCGAATGTAAAAAAAACAGCACAGAGAGGGGCCAATGTTTAAAACCTGCAGAAAATAAAAAACAGTGGTTAAAAGGAACAGGAAGTGAGTCCAGAGGAAACAGGAAGTCAGTCCATGATGGAGACAGACACGTTTGTAGTTTTATTGTGAAAGGGTTCAGTAAATCCGTCCTCGGCTGCGGTTTCCTCTGTTTCCGAAGCCTCGTCCCCGTCCGCCTCTGAAGCCTCCGCGCTGCTCTGGAACAGAAACAAACGCACCTCCGTCATTCCCCACATTTAAATACACTCTTTATTTAGGGATTAAAATGTGTTTTTATTCAGCAAAATGGTTCAAGTTCAGCATCATTTGCCCCTGATCTGGTTTGAACAGGTTTTAGATGGATTTGAGCAGGTTTTAGTTGGATTTGAACAGGTTTTAGTTGGATTTGAGCAGGTTTTAGTTGGATTTGAGCAGGTTTCAGTTGGATTTGAACAGGTTTCAGTTGGATTTGAACAGGTTTTAGTTGTCTTTCTCTTGAATGTGAGTGAGTTGTACCGTAGGTGAAGTTCCCGATGGTGGCGCTGTACTTCCCGCTCGGAGGGTTGTAGATCTGCCGAGCGTCTCGTCTCTGAACCGGAGCCGCCTTCTTCACCACAGCCGCCCCCATCTCCTCCGACGACACCCTCTTCGGACTGAACAGAGTACAGAGTATCGAGTACGGAGTGAGTATCGAGTACGGAGTATCGAGTACAGAGAGTGAGTATCGAGTACAGAGAGTGAGTATCGAGTACAGAGAGTGAGTATCGAGTACAGAGGTGAGTATCGAGTACAGAGGTGAGTATCGAATACAGGGTGAGTATAGAGTACAGAGTGAGTATCGAGTACAGGGTGAGTATAGAGTACAGAGGTGAGTATCGAGTACAGGGTGAGTATAGAGTACAGAGGTGAGTATCGAGTACAGAGGTGAGTATCGAGTACAGAGGTGAGTATCGAGTACAGAGAGTGAGTATCGAGTACAGAGAGTGAGTATCGAGTACAGAGAGTGAGTATCGAGTACAGAGGTGAGTATCGAGTACAGAGGTGAGTATCGAGTACAGGGTGAGTATAGAGTACAGAGTGAGTATCGAGTACAGAGTGAGTATCGAGTACAGGGTGAGTATAGAGTAGAGTGAGTATCGAGTACAGAGTGAGTATCGAGTACAGAGGTGAGTATCGAGTACAGGGTGAGTATAGAGTACAGAGGTGAGTATCGAGTACAGGGTGAGTATCGAGTACAGAGAGTGAGTATCGAGTACAGGGTGAGTATAGAGTACAGAGGTGAGTATAGAGTACAGAGGCGAGTATCGAGTACATGGTGAGTATCAAGTACAGAGGTGAGTATCGAGTACAGAGAGTGAGTATCGAGTACAGAGAGTGAGTATTGAGTACAGAGAGTGAATATCGAGTACAGAGAGTGAGTATCGAGTACAGAGGTGAGTATCGAGTACAGAGGTAAGTTTCGAGTACAAAGGTGAGTATCGAGTACAGGGTGAGTATAGAGTACAGAGGTGAGTATCGAGTACAGGGTGAGTATAGAGTACAGAGGTGAGTATCGAGTACAGAGAGTGAGTATCGAGTACAGAGAGAGGTGAGTATCGAGTACAGAGAGTGAGTATCGAGTACAGAGAGACACAGGTAAGTATTGTGAGTATCAGGTAGGTAACAGACAGGGGTCAGGGTTAAACTCACGCAGCAGCAGCAGCAGCAGCAGCAGCAGAGGCCTCAGTTTTCTGAACAGGTTTCCAGGAGAGAGTCACTGTGCTTTTGTACGAAGGAGGATTATGGAACAGGTCCTGCACAAAACACACAAACATGAACCACTGTTACTCAGAAATACTGCAGTAGTTTCATTTCATTCAGAAATTATTCCTGAAGAAAATGCATGACTCTTTATATTTCAGTGACTAAATCTATAGTGGTTTTGGTCGATTAAAACTAGACTAAACTAATAAGGGTTAGACTCAATTATGACTAAAACTAAATTGCATTTTAGTCAAAGATTAAGACTAAATTCACAGTAAATAGCTGATTCTGGGGCAGGTTAGTAATAAATTAGATAATAGAAAACTGTTCTTAGTCCATCCACAGAACGAACATCAACTAAACTTCGGCGTTAGATAATGCATCGTCTTGATCTGATCAATCACAATCAATAAATGATCTGCTCTTTGTCCTCGATCTGAGGAGTTCTTCAACTGTGGGACTCTTCAGTTTATCTCAGGCTTTAGCTCCTGGTTTAAGTATTACTCCAGTCTTTGTTGAAGCTGTTTTTAAGATAAAAGTAAATCATAAATAATATTAATGCGTGAATATTGTGATTATTAGTGTTTGAAGAGAACTATCATTTACAGCAGCTTCAGAGTTATGGATCCATTTTCATATCAGAGTTTCTTCTGTTTTCTTTTCCTGTTCTATCGTCTCTTCAGATCATTACAATTATTAGTTTGACCCCAAGAAGAACAGCAGCCATCTTGAAAAACTAATGGGACTCCACATAAAAAGTAAAAATTAAACTCTCTTTTGTCAAAGCCTGTATTCTCTGTTTTTTGTGGAGACAGTGAACGTACCTTGATGAGGACGTTGATGTTGTTGGTGATTTTCAGAGCCACTACTTTGATCTTATTCTGAAACAAACAAGAAACAGGATTTTATTCTGACGTTACTCCACTTTTATCAAATCTCTGTGATTTCAGATCAGTTCAAATGTTACCTCTTCAGTTTTCAGAGCGTCTCCGGTTTTTCCCTGAAGAGCCACTCTCAGCTGTCGGATATAAACCTGCAGGCCTCGAGCAAAATACTGTAACCTGGGAATATATCACAATAAAACACCATGAAATACTGTAACCTGGGAATATATCACAATAAAAAACCATTAAATACTGTAACCTGGGAATATATCACAATAAAACACCGTTAAATACTGTAACCTGGGAATATATCACAATAAAACACCGTTAAATACTGTAACCTGGGAATATATCACAATAAAACACCGTTAAATACTGTAACCTGGGAATATATCACAATAAAACACCGTTAAATACTGTAACCTGGGAATATATCACAATAAAACACCGTTAAATACTGTAACCTGGGAATATATCACAATAAAACACCGTTAAATACTGTAACCTGGGAATATATCACAATAAAACACCGTTAAATACTGTAACCTGGGAATATATCACAATAAAACACCGTTAAATACTGTAACCTGGAAATATATCACAATAAAACACCATTAAATACTGTAACCTGGGAATATATCACAATAAAACACCATTAAATACTGTAACCTGGGAATATATCACAATAAAACACCATTAAATACTGTAACCTGGGAATATATCACAATAAAACACCGTTAAATACTGTAACCTGGAAATATATCACAATAAAACACCGTTAAATACTGTAACCTGGAAATATATCACAATAAAACACCGTTAAATACTGTAACCTGGGAATATATCACAATAAAACATTAAATACTGTAACCTGGAAATCATAACATTTTATTTTATTCTATTTTATTATTATTGAATAAAAAGCTGAATAATCTCTGTCTTTTACCAAACTCATCCCAACATCAAAATGTCATTAAATACTGTGGATCAGGAGTGACAGTAAATAAAGAGCAGTTTTATCTGATTTTTTGGGTTATTCTGGAGAGGTCTTTGTTTTCTTGACTAAAATATTCAGAGTAATTTACTGAAAGGTTGGACACACGTTTGTTGAACTCTGACCCCTGGGACTGGACTCTGACCTGATCTTGAAGTCCTTCAGCTTCTCTGCGTCCACTTTATCGAGCAGAAAGTCGGGCAGTTTCTTTCCGAGCTGATGGAAACTGAAGAGGAGACACTCGACGGGACTGAACTGCAGCTTGGGCTCCTCGCTGCCGGAGTTCTCTCCTCCGTTTTCCACCTCCTCCGGCGGCAGAGGCATGAACTCCTGCAACACAGAGCTCAGATTAAACCCGCTGAACCCGTGGCTCACTCAGCGTCGTGTTTAGGGACGTTACCAGGAGTTTGTTGAAGAGCATGTGGAGGTTGGCCTCGAGTTTCTCCATGTCGCCACAGAACGGACTCATCTCGGCCAAAAGCTTCAACACCTGAGAAAAAACAAGAGGAATATTACTAACACATAAAAAGAGACATTAACACATGCTTCGAAGAGAAACGGTGCCAAGTTACTCAGAGGCAGGGCATTTTAGTTTTTTGCCAACTACAGACCTTTCTGTTGACTGAGTTCTTAAGCCCCTGTGTTTAGTTTGAGTTCGTGTGTTCATGGGGTCTGTGTACTTTCTACCAACAGAATTTCATATTGATAAGAGAAAACCAAAAGAAAATGACTGATCACAAACAAAGGAAGAGGAAACCTGTGAGCCCCTCCCTCTAGAGCACAGACACAAAAAGATGGATTTATCTTTGAGCGTTTCTGTGGATGTACTGCTCTGTCTTTAATAAAACCTTCTCTCAGACTCTCAATACTTCAGATAGAGATTCATCCATTATTAGTTGTAGTTAGTTGTGGTAGCCCTACTGGTTGGTAAATTTGATTTTCTCATAACAAGATGAAAAGTCTGTTTTATTTCTAGGAACCACAGATTAAAGATAATATCTGGCATAACATCAGTCATATCTGACTCTTAACAAACATCACAAAGTCAAATTCTCCCAATACTGCCATAAAAAAACCAAGATCCTGTCGTTGGTGTCTTCACAAATGTTTGATCCAGTTTTATTTATATTTTTAACAGTCTGTAAACTCTAAATAAGCTCTAGTGTGATGTATGTGTGTAAAACATCGGTCCTGACCTCCAGCTGAATGTCGAGTCCGGCCACAGGGCTGGCGAGAGCGCTCAGGTTCGGCAGCACGTGTTCACAGAAGTACGTCACGAACCGCGTGGAATGGACATTTTTCTGCAAAACACCACAGAACAACATCATTACAACATTAACTGTACTTTACATCCAACATCACCTCCCCACTAACCTCTATTCTTTTTTATATATTACATTTTGGGCTGATATTTAAACATAAACCTGTTTACTTCTTTCAAGCAGTAGCGTCATGAATAACCAGTTTGGCCCAGTTGTTGTTTCTGGTCATAAACTCACAGAGAACAGAGGCAGGGCCTGTCGGGTGCACTGCAGGAGCCGGTCCACCGTGTCAGGGTCCGCGGGGTTCAGGGCCTGTTCCAGAAAAGCCTGCTCCACCACGAGCTCCACCAGCTGCTGCCGTCCGTTCACCGTCTGCAGGACTCGGAGCCCGCTGACCACACGCATCAGCAGCACGAACTCCTCCCCGGTCACGTCCTCCATCACCTGCAGGACGGTTTCACAGGTTAGTCATGTTCACAGATCCCACCCCAACACCGGTGTTCCTCAGGGCTCTGTCCTCACACGTATCCTCTGAGAGTTCTAGTTGTTCAGTTAAACATTAAAACAAACAGAAGGGCTACTTATTGGTACAAAAGCCCCATCTCTTAGGCTGGTCACTTTCACCTTCTTGGTTTCTGCGAACACAAAATCCTCCACTTCTTTCGTCATGACGTCCTCCGGCAGCGTCTTCAGTTTCGTGGAGAGGAACTTTATGGCTCGTTCTCGTACGATGTCCTCTCCCTGAAGGATCTGAGAGAACAGGCCGCCCAGAGTCCCTACGAAAACAACCCATGACACGAGACACAAACCTTTACACTATAATAAATGAATAACTCTTATATTATAAATGTCAGATGCTACAGAGACACCAAACACTGAAGGTGACATCAACTTAGAAAAAGAAACAGCAAAAGTCTGAAATAGACGCTCACCTTTAGCGTCGACCTTGAAGATGGAGAGAAGTGCTACGTTGACCTGGTTAAACTCTGCCGTGTCGTCTGGAAAACACACCACAATTTCAAATGAGTCTGAGACACAAAACTGCACAGGCCTCAGAGTGACAGAAGAACCGGACCAGAGAGGGTTTTTACCTGTGAGGGCCTTACCTGTCTGCAGTAGCTGTGTTAAAATGTCGGCCACTCGGAGGATGTTGTCTCCTGTGGCGAAGCGCGGCAGCTCCTTTATGGCCTGTCGTCGAATCTGAGAAACATATATAGTGTAAGCCACAAAATAAAAGCCACAACTTATCATTTCAAACCACATTTTAGTGTTTTATCAGTAAGACCAGTCTGTCCATATGTTTGGCTCTAAATACAGGTTAAACCCTTTTTTGGGGTCAAACACTAAACTGAGATGTGTGGCTCACCGACACGTCCTCGTCTTCACAGAGGTCGAGCTGAGCGTTGATGGCTGCGTCTGAAAGTTCAGGGAAGTTACTAAAGAACTTTGGGATGAACTGAGCAGCGAGGCGCTTCTCTTTGGGGCCGCCTTTCACTCCGTTCAGGATCACCTGGTACGCATCTTTGTGCTGTGGAAAAAAGACAAACAACAATTTTAGACAAATTAATCTTAATATCAAAACAGAATGTTATCATTTCAAATCTTAAAGCAACACTGGGGTCTGATGATTTTCCAAAACAGAGCATTGTTTTTTTTCCAGAAACATTGGAACTGGACACTTTTACATCAAATGTGGGAAAAGAAAAGCCTGATGCTGCTCCTAAGTCACCTGCAATAATTCTGAAGGTAAAAAGGTTTATTCAGTACTTTGTGTTTGAAGTGATTCTGTTTTAAAGAGATTTTATCCTTGTTAAATAAAAGACTAAAAACGAAAAAGACAATTTCAGTGGTAAAAGTGCGGGTTGGTTTGCAGATTATAGGTTTTAGTTGGAGTTGAACGGGTTTTTCTTGGATTTAAGCATATTCTAGTTGTATTTAACCAGATTTTAGTTGGATCTGAACATGTTTTTGTTGGAACTAAAGCTCAGTTTATGGTAAATAACTCACTCAGTTTGAATAAGTAGTGATGTATTAAAACGCTTAAGCCTCTCTTTGAATACAAAGTGGGGTTAAATCAGTAAAATATTTTGCTTAAGATTCGTTTATATTGATTTTGGGGTAAAAATGCCCCCCGCAGAAGGACAGGGTCACTGCGGCGGAATCATTCACTTCAGCCCGTTAGCCGTTAGCTTAGCATCGTTATGTAATAAACGCAGCCAAAACAAAGCACCGGGCGGACAAAGATAACCGAGTTTTTGAGGGGTTTTAGGGTAAGTAGACGCAGTGTGAGCAGGGTGAGTGTGTTGGAGCTCTCCTCTGACCTGGCTGAGGTTGTCCTTCGCGTCCGCCAACACGCCGTAGCTTCGGTACAAGTCCTCGATGGTGACCGCCATCTGCGCGCCTCCGGCCGCCTACAGCCGCTCCGTTTACCGCCGATAAAACCCCCGAAGTACCGCCTCTCCGGCTGCTCGACCCTCTCAGAGCCCCGCGGGACCAACAGCGGCGTGTATCCGGGAGAAGAGCTCTGTTTTAAGGCGTGAGTGACGAAAGAAAAGTCCTGGAAACAGTGAATGAACGAGACACAGATCCTCCCGCAGTGAGCAGCGTGTGGCTAATGCTAACGGACAGACACTGATGCGCATGCGTACGGTTAAAGGCGGCTTCTTCATGTGATGTTGGGGGTTTGCAGCTGGAGTTAAGCGCAACACCGCCACCCTCTGGACAGAAGCTGCACAATCCGCTACAATTGGTTTTACAAATGTTAGTTTTGGCACATAAAATTAAAATAAAAACAGTACAAAACCACTGAAAACAGAATTCATAAATCTTGAAATGAATGTAAGTAGTTCCTTTAGCTTCATCCCAGCTTCATATATTTATAGGAATTTGAACAGCCTTGGTTCTAAATATTATCCTAATTTCCTTTTCCCGAGTCACATGTAGATCCTTCTCGTTTTTACACAGGCAATATCAAAATATACTTTATATACACTTCATTTGCTGATCTCTAAACATATCATTCATTCATTTCATTTCAATGGGCTGTAATAACTGCACATTTGCACAAAACTTTTTATTGTTGCTTTCTAATGTTTTTATTTTCAATGTTTTTTATTTGTCACATTTTTATTAGTATATCGATCGGATATTTGTTGTTTTTATTATATTGTGACACTTCTCAACATTTGTAAATAGCACTGGAGCACTATCATTGTATTTATTTGATTTTAATTCTATTGTATAGTGATGTTTATTGCTATTTTTTGTTTTTCTTCTAGTTTAATGTATTCTTCTTGTATGTCTTATGAATGCCTGAACTGCAAACCAATTTTACCTGAACCTCATTTTCTTTGTGTTGAGGATTTTACTCATTTTGCTCGACTTATTAGTGCCATATGTTTGTACCACTTTAGACTTCTCCAGCGTTGAGTGAGACTAAAGGACAGACACATGATCCTCTCTAATCAGGGGAAGCAGTTTCAAACCCGTTCACACTTTGATTCAGTCGAGTTTCAGACAAAACACAAGGAAACGGCTCAAACAACGACCCAGAGGCGTGTCTTTAATTTAAATAATGAGTGCTTCACCAAAGACGTGAATAAATCAGTGATAAATGAAAGAAACAGAGGCAGAGGTAAGTGCAAACAGGTTTAATTTAACTAGAGGCGGAACAACACTTCTGTACAACTTCCGTTCAGATAAAACAATCAAACATGAACCGACACGACTCTGGACAAACTGGGACTAAAGGACTCAGAGAAACCGGATCCCAGCCCCGAACTGGACCCCGTCACAAATTCTGTAAAAAAAGAGAAAAGAAGAGACGTTAAGTGCTTGAGTAAAAGAGAACTCTACTCTCTGTCTTTACCTGTCTCCGCTCTGGACGCCCATGGGAATGCAGTAGTTGAGCTCCAATCGGGCGATGTTCCCTAAACGCAGCACGAGGCCCAGTCCGTACGACCAGCGGATGCACTCGGCCAGTCTCTGCAGGTGAGCGCCGGGCCCTTCACCTGAAGCCCACGAGACAATATCCAGATTCAGATTCAGCAGGAAAAGGAACGGAAACACCAGAAACGAGAGGCAGAAACGTAAAAAGGGATGTTTTTATGTTAAATGTGGGAAAAGAGAAGACTGATGCTGCTTTTAAATCATCTAAAACTAAAATACTATACAGTTCATTGAGTATTTTGTGTTTGGAGTAAAGGGGTTTTATCCTCATTAAATAAAAGGCTAAAAGAAGAATTTCAGTGGTAAAAGTACTGGCTGGATTTGAAACAGGAATTTGTTGGAACTTAAGCTCATTTTTTGGTAAATAACTCACTCAAATGAATGATTGATGATGTATAAAAGTGTGTGGGCCTCTGTTTGAATAAAAAGTGGAGTTAAATCTATTGTTTGAGACTCATTAATATTGATTTTAGCCATTAGCTTAGCATCGTTACATGAAAACCTGAGAAACAAGGGGCAGAAACTTAAATTCTGTTGAGGTTTGAGGGTTTGGTTCTTTATGTAGTTTTTACATTAGTTTTGGTTCTTACCGTAGTTGAGGTTACAGAGGTTTCCTGCGTTGAGGAAGAAGTGAGTCCTGAACAGATCTCCGAACCCTCCACGTCCCGGTCTGAACGGGAGAGGGCTGTAGAGGTGGAGCCCGCCCGCCCAGTACGCCTCTCCGCCCAAATAATCCCCTGTAATACACAGAAATACACATCTCTGCAGCTAATCTAACCAAAAAGCACATTCAGAGTGAAAAGTTGGAGCCTCACCTTCGCTCTGAGGGCCCAGGCTGTACATGCTGAAGCCTCTGATACTGGTGGGACCTCCCAGATAAAACCTACAGGGGGCGCACAGAGAGGAGGAGTTAAACCTGTAAATAACAGCAGCTGCAGCGTGTGGTTAACGGTGTGGCACCTGTCTGCGATGCTGGTGGGTCTGTCTCCGATCGGCAGCAGCAGACCTCCCCAAAGAGACAGGGACAGCACCTGGACAAACACAGAAACCAGACCTCACTGCTCCAGATGGAAGGGCTTAAACTGATGTAAATGTAAAACTACCGAACTGTTAATTAAATGCACCTATGAGGAAACATAACAAAACAAAAACCAACAAAGTAAGTCCTGAAAAGACTTCTTAATCTATCGTCAGGTGAATAATTACAAAAATATCCATCAGTTTCTCACAGAGTTCCAGAAGAGGCTTTTGTTGAGTTGGATTTCAAAGTCTTCTTTGAGGAAACTGGCGTCTCCTCCGGTGTAACCTGCCAGCTCCTGCACAAAGGACTGAAAACAATTAAAACTCTGTATATACAGGATTTGACATGGACTAGACTAGACCATAGTGAAAGTGACCTGGTGAATCTTCAGAAGTCCTCCGGCTCGAGGTAAAATGGAGGAGGTCCTGGTGTCGATCACCATCGCGTGCTGCAACAACAGGACGTACTCTTCTAAACTGAATAATGCTGAATAAAGCAAACGTTCAGAGTTGGACTCACAGACAGAGAGGACTTGAGCGAGTGGCCGCTCTCTTCTCTCACAGCGAACGACGCAGTTCGAGCCAAACAACTGAGCTCCCTCCAGGCGCCTTCCAACTTCAGCGTCTGACTGGTCCTCCACAACGGGAACTGGAACAAGGAATCAGCTTTAGAGACGAGCCGGGGCCGAAGATCTGAGTCAAGAGGTCTTTACTCGTTCAGGGCTCTCTCATCAAACAAACTGACTCAGATCTCTCCTCTCCTACCTCCTCTCCTATCTCCTACCTCCTCTCCTCTCTCCTATCTTCTACCTCCTCTCCTCTCTCCTATCTCCTCTCTCCTATCTCCTACCTCCTCTCCTCTCTCCTACCTCCTCTCCTCTCTCCTACCTCCTCTCCTATCTCCTACCTCCTCTCCTCTCTCCTACCTCCTATCTCCTACCTCCTCAGGTAAATGGAGGTTTAACTCACGGTGAGTTCTGCCGACAGTCCTCGGTCTGTCTCTCTGAGGGAGCTCCAGGGAAACTGTCCCGTCACTTTGTAAATGTTCAGAGTCACGCTGCAGAGAAAAGAGTCACAGTCAAATCCATCTAAAACCAGTTCAAATCCATCTAAAACCAGTTCAGATCTCTGTGTGGTTCCAGTTCCGGTGTCGTACCTGCGCTCGAAGTTCCCGGGCTGAGGTTTGAAGAGGGACAGACCGTAGGACGTCTCTTTGGTTCCGTAGGAAAACTGGAAGGAGAGTCTCTCAGCTCGACCGAAGAGGTTTGGAGACTTCAGACCCAGCACCTGAAATAATCCACATTAGATTAAAAAAGACAAACGACAACAACAAAAATCACATTTACAAATCAAGACAATACAGTTTCATTTCATTTTGCCGATAAACCTAAATGTGACCAGTTAACTTTGCCATTAGTTGTTTTAATTTCTATTGGACAGACTTGAAGACATATGAGCGGTTTGAGTAACTGTTGTCCCTGAACTCACCACGCTGCCCTCGTCTGTATATTTCACGTGTTGTCCCTGAACTCACCATGCTGCCCTCGTTGTTGCCCACCATGGTGTTGTAGCTGCCCGTTAACCGCCTCAGCTCCGTGACCTCGAACGTCACGTCGAGGCCGTTGGGAAGAGCGTCCTCTCCTGGAGACACAGAGGAATTACAAATATTCACACTGCTCTAAAATAAATTATTTATTTAATTGTTTAAATCTTTTCAAGTCCAACAAAAACCTCCTCAAATCCAACTAAAACCTGTTTAAGAATCTTTAGTCTCTGACAGTTTCCTTGAGCTCCATTTGTAGATTATTGCTGTTAAACCAGACTAATCCTGACCTCGTGACGTGTCGATGACGACGTTGACTTTCCTGAAAATCCCCAAACGCAGCAGTTTCTGTCGAGCCTCGTGGGACTTCTTCATGACCTGAAACACACAGAGACTCGTTAAAGTCCATCTGATTTATCAGTGCAATAAAATCTGGATGCACTGACGTCGATGAGGTTCTTGGCCCTGAACACGTCTGCGATCTCGTACGTCAGCAGGTCCTCTTTGGTCCGACCCAAACCGTCGATGTGGACCCTCTGCACCACCACCTGCGACAAAACCAGGTCAGACCGGGTTTAACCAGGACTCCTCATGTTTATCGGACTCTTACGTCTTTGTTCTCCAGCACTTCCTGTTTGGGCTCCTGCTCGACTCCAGGGGCCTCGATGTCGTCGGGTTGGACCCCCAGCTCGGGCCCCTGCATCGGCAGAGGGTCCAGGCTCTGAACGAGGACAGAGGAGACAAAAGAGGAGAGGACATTTAATAAACTGATCAGACACACAGCTTTGTACTTTGATAAAAAATACACTAAAATAACAAGAACACTACTGAGAAATCCAGCTAAAACCTTTTCAGATCCAACTAAAACCTGTTTACATCCAACTAAAACCTGTTTAAATCCAAATAAAATCTGTTTAAATCCAACTAAAAACTGTTTAAATCCAACTAAAACCTGATCAAATCCAACTAAAACCTGTTCAGATCCAACTAAATTTAAAATATTAAATAGAAAAGTGTTTAAAACCATTTGCTCTTTAATATATTCTTTGACAAAATGATAATTAAAATGTAAAAATATAAAGTTTTTAATGATGCAATGCAAATATTTGAAAAAAGACATTTTATAAACTATAGAAACAAAACGGAGGCTGATATTTCGTCTGTTTTTAATATTTCAATACAACTTGAATCCATTTTAAAGCAAAGAAACATTAACAAATGTGCCTCTGTGTTTTCTAATGATAAAACTGGACCTTTGTGATAAAACCAGGTCCAGGACGTGACTGAACCAGAGCAAAACCAGGTCCAGACCGTGACTGAACCAGAGCAAAACCAGGTCCAGACCGTGACTGAACCAGAGCAAAACCAGGTCCAGACCGTGACTGAACCAGGTCCGGTTAGTTTCTGTTCCCGTTGTGTTATTATTATTTTCCATTTGTCTCGTGTGTGTGTGTGTGTGTGTGTGTGAGTGTGTGTGTCTCATTCAGAGGTCACCGCCCGCGTGCGTGCGTGCCTTACCCGCGCGTGCACGGTGCCCATGTTGAGGTGCTCAGGTGAGAGTCCGCGCGAGGAGACACCTGAAGCACGCGGGACGAAGACAGAGCCACAAACCGAGGCTTAACCACAGCTACAGCTACAGCAAAGAACAAACGGAGAGGAAACCGGAGGGCGCCATGTCACTTCCGGGTCAGGCCACGCCCATTCACGCTGCGGGGAAGACGTCATGACGCAAACCAAACAGAAGCGAAGGAGAACTTCCAAGATTTCTTTACATTCGTTCTTTTATGAATGTAAGTTCCAGTAAAACGGTCTGTAGAACAGTATGATTTATTTAAAAGTCGTTTACAATTATTGGGAAAAGAAAAAACTAAATAGTTAAGCATAAAAACGTATATACTGTATATATAAGTTGCTGTAAATACTGAACCTATTTATTTTAAGGTGATTAAGTGCAAAATTTAAACCCTTAGAACAAATATTTATGTTTACTAAAAAAAATCACAATTGGTACCACCCAAGTATTTATTGCACTGGAATCACTAAAAGCCTCAATGAAAAGAAAAGAAAAAAGTGTGCGATTTATTTACATCTTGTTATATCTTTACTTTTTCAGTTCTTTTTTCTTTGTCTTTTTGTTTACTTTGTACAGTAGAAATATGTATGTAATAACATTTTTGTTTGTCAAATGATGGATATGAAATGGAATGACTGACAGCACTGACCAGGCCTGACGTTGTGAAGTGAACTACTCTAATTATCTTCATCATGGCTCCTTTTAGTGAGTGGGATATATTAGGAACAGTGTTGATGTGTTAGAAGCATGTGTTCTGTCATTTAGAAATTCAGACCATTTTAAAGGCTTTATTTGGTAAAAAAATAATAAGAAATGAGTAAAAGTAGTAATAGCAGACATCATAGTGATTATGGAGATGGCTTTGTTTTCAGAAAGGTCTCAGAGCTTCTCTGCAGTCCCTCCATCCTGAAACACAAACACAGTTAAACCAGTTTATTCCTGTTCTCTGTAACACGTCTGTCTTCAGTGTGAGCCTCTTACGCCTCGGTCTTGAAGGTGTCGTGGCTGATCTTGTCCTCGTTGACTCCGTCCGGACACTCGTTTATGTCTTTTATTCCCAGAGTCTGCAGACCTGAGGCACAGAAGCGCTTTAGACACAAAACATTTCAAATCAACTCTAAGTAAAGTCACTTTCAGCGACATCTGTCTCAGTTTTATTTAAAGACAAAACCAGATCTGAATGACTGACTGTGTTTATACTGGCTGAAGCTGATGTGTTTGCGTCCTGATGGGTCTAAGATGCTGAAGACCGTGTCCAGGTCAGGGCTGCTGAATAAACTGGGGCCTCTGACTCCGCTGTGACGAGAACGCTTCAGCTGCTCCAGCTGCTCCACCAGGAACTGCCTCGGATTATCTGGAGACAACACCATGAAACAGTTTCCTCTGACGATAAAAACACATAGAACTGCTTTTGAACTGATCTGATTATGTTTTTATGGGCTATATGTTAGTGTAACGTACAAATATATATCTTCACCATGGCTAAGGACTTTAGAAAAAAGGTAAAAAACTAACTAACTACAAACTAAAGAACTAACTTGGAGGGTTTGGCTTCTTTTAAAAAAAAAAAAGTGTGATGGTCATGCTAATTTACAGACAGTGCATTGAGAATATACTGATCCACAGCCAAATGTTTAAAACATGTCTAATATAAAGTAGATGCATTTTTCATAGACAGAGATTGTTCTAACCTGGTCTATAGAAGAATAGCATGCTCGTCAAACTGTCCATCAGCTCCATAATTTTATGTTTCTTCAAATATTCAGCCGCTTCTTTCTCTCGCTCCGTCTCCATTTTCAGCGCTGTTTCTGTTTGATCCTGTTGCTAAGAAACGGCTACAACCGGCGGCTAACTGCTAACATTAGCTTAGCATTAACAGTTTTTGTTTCAAATTATTGATTTTAATGTTTTTGTATTGTATCGAGAGTGTAAAATAGATGTAAATAAATTCCATATTAAAACATCTCGTGATTTTTTTTAGATTTATCACTGCTAACAGGCTAAGCGCTAGTGTATTAGCCTAGTTTTCTAAAGACTGTAGAAAAAGTAGTTTGTAAGGAAAATCATCACAAAAAAAACCGATTGAGTAGGAGGAAACTGTAACTACTGTTGTTAGCTTGCTGATGTTAGCTGACCATTAGCTTAAAGTCTTTATTTGTATGACATTGAGCTAATCGATTCTTCTTTATCAAAAAAAAAAAGAAGTAATAACACAATAAATAGTGAATATTTGATACCCGGAAAATAAACGAATCAAATTTAGAAGAAGAAACGCTTTATTTATTTACATATAATGGCTAAATGAAGTACAAAACAACATGGTTGCCACAACAATGATAAAATACTGCCCAGATATAACTCCATTTATGTATATATACATTTTACATAGAAATCATATCATCTCACCCTCATTTAAAAATAATGAGTAATAATTATTGTAGATGGTGTTACTCTGTGCAGTCCTCAGCTTCAGCGCAAACAAAGAGTCCATTATCTTCTCCAAACTCTGCCCATCTCTCATACGTCCATTTAAACCCGGTTCAGTCCAGTCCTGATCCAGTCTGAAGCCTGTTTTAATCCAGTTTTAGTCCAGTTTCTGTTCAGATTTGATCTTCTCTAAAGCTGCAGTGGCTTCTTCTCTCACTTTGTATCCTCTCAGTTCAGTTTTCAGTTCCCCAGGTTTGGGAGGGATCTCCGGGATGCTCTGGAAAAAATATGTTCAATTGAGTTGAAACTGAAAGAAAACATACCATTTCTTTTCCATGTAAGGCTCAAATACTACTCTTTACAAACCCTTTACTTCCTCTGCAGCAACTTGTGCTTGTTTTTCAAGAAATATATACAAAGAAAGTGTGAGGTTTTTAACTGTGGAGGTGGCAGATGTGTTTCCACTTTTATAAATATTTTTAAAAGGCCCATTCATGACAATCTGGGACAACATTTTATGATTAATTTCATATATTTTAACACAAATTTAGTAGAACTAGTTCTTTGTTACTATTGCTTTATGCTCAGGTTTATCGGACCACATCATCGTCAGTAAATGCCACAGTGTGATTTCCATGTTCCTAAACTGCACATGGACTGGATAAAGTGTTTGAGGCAAGATGAAGAGTTTGGAGCCTCACCAGATCAGGCAGATAGTACTGATGAACGGCCTGAGCTCCAGCGAACATCGACAGGACACTGGCAGCAAACATCCGCAGGTAACGAGGCCAGGACACTCCAGCCGGCATTTTATCAAGGACGGGGGCTGGAACAGGCTGAAAAGAGCAGAGAATGGAGTGTTTTTAATAAATAACAGCAGCAGCCTGACAGTATTATCACTATTTTTCCAGTTTGTTTATCAGTAAAAGTAATTTCAGAACTGTTATGGAGGCTACAATGTTTACATGAATTTTGCTCCTGAAATATTCTGGAGAACTGTTTTGGGGGTCTTTTTCCTCCAATTCAAACATTATGCAAACATTATTCAGTTTGCTTTTTATACAAATATAACATGTAGACATTATTAATACAAATTTCCTCAGTAATCTGTGTTTTGGAGCTCAGTATTTATAAAATCATGCATGTTCTCAGGTCACAAGAAGAGACCAGTCACAGAAAAACCTTATCTTAAAGAAAAGAAAAGGTGTATTGTTAAAGATCAGGCCAAGTTTAAACATCTTGGTCTGATTACTTTTGTAGTTTCAGAGTCAGATGGAAACAAGTGCCTAGATGTGACACAGACTCAGACCTTTTTAGGAAAAAAGGCCACTATTTATGAATAAAAGTATAAGCTTTTGTCTGGTATGAGTTAAACACATGAATAATCTCACGTTTCCAACACTTCATACAAACTGAGCACATAACACTGTCTCTATTCTCTCCTGTTTACGGAAAAGTAAACGATAATAAATACGAAAGATTTGATTATTTTATGTCTGATGTGATTAAAAAGGCAGTTAACTGATGGATGGACATGTTTGTTCGTGAATATATGACTCTGTAAAACCTGAAGATGAAACAGAAAGAGATATTAACCAAAACTCACCTTCTTTATGTCATCTCAGAAGGTTAACAGCAATGTGCCGCTGACGGATCCACGCATGCGCACAAAGGTCCGTTCGCTGACAAAGAGCGAGAACTGGTTTAAGAGGTCTCACTCTGACACGGGTTAAACAACTTCTCAAAATGACACGAGGCACCTTTTAACACTCAAAGTTTCACCTTTAAATATCTATTATATTAGTTAACCTTCTGTTTTACAGAAGAGGTGACTATTTCATGTGAATAAGTGTTTGATTGAGAGTGATTCGCTTTACAACAATACGCCATCTTGGAATCTACTTCTTTTACGGGAAATGAAAAAGACCGCATTTATTATTTTAATTAGAGATAAAGTTCACGTCTGCTTCACATCACAACAAAATCTTACTCACGACACACTCCAGCTTACTGCACTGAGAACATTTAACTATTTAAATGTATATCCACTGCTGCTGTTCGTCTCCAGACCGACAGAGGGCGATACTCACTCTTAAACCCAGAAGAACTGAGGTTTAAAGGCTCTTCCTTTGTTGTGTTTGCTTCCCTTCCCCCAGGATCCTTCTGAAAACCACTCTCCACAATGTTTGACAGGTTTGTCCGCCTTATACCTGAATTCAACCTTTTTATTCGTTCTTTTTTAGTCTTCTGTACAAACGTGTCATTAATTATGCTGCTGACTAAATCTGAATTGATAAGAGAGGAAGCTTAATTGGTTAAATGAGGCTAAAATCTTTATGTGTTTCATTACACAGAAGGGATTTACATGACACATGACTGATTTTTATTCTGTTCCTCAGGGTTTAGTTGGATTTGAACAGGTTTTAGTTGCATATTTTTACATCTAAGATATCAATGCATTCTCTGTTTCTGCCAAAAGGGTCACTTTTGTCTTTAATAATTTCTAATATTCTTAAAAGTCTTCAAATTCCCAACACAACTCATTTAAATTTGGCGTTTGCATAAATTAACACAGCTGTAAATTATGGAAAAGAGTTTATTGCAGTATTTATTTGTTTTGAAAATGAATATGCTGTTTTTCTGTGAATCAGGGTTCAGTTATGGTTTAAAGTGTTAGAAAATCCTGCAGAGTCCACCTTTGAAATGATATATGTTCTCTGTTTGTTTGTTTACACAGTTGTCCGTCCAATCAGCAGCGCCCTGAAGCTGATCACGTGACTCCTTTCTCTTCGACGCCTCACTGCTCGGATCAGACTTTCACAAACGAACTGTCTTTTCACAGAGAAACCGCTCCGTTTTATCAGAACTACAGCCAAAGCTACAGTGAGAACTTCAGTGAGAACTTCAGTCAGAACTTTAATCAGAACTTTAATCAGAGCTACAGTCAGAGCTACAGTCAGAGCTACAGTCAGAGCTACAGTGAGTCCAGTCAATACCAGGAGCCACTTTATCACACACTCAACACTCCTCCACAAAATGCTCCTCAACATTTCCACCATCAGCAGCTGTTTCCGAACTCTCAGAGCGGACATCTTTACGGCGACAGACCTCAGAATATTCAGCCCAACGTCCGTCAGAGTTTAGATTATGACGTGTATAATCACCATCATCAGAGGGAACAACAACAGGAACAGTTCAGGAGCTTTTATCAGAGCGAGCTGCAACAGTTTAACGACCAACAACAAATACAAGAAACCGCTCAGAGACATCATCCACCGTCTGCTGCAGCCGAAGGTAAGAACAGGATTAAATCACTCCATATTCTATCATTTACCCTGGTTCCTCCAAATTTAATTTACTGTTTTGAAATCTGGGAAAATTATTACAAAACTTCACTAAATCCATTTGTCAAAAAGGGCTAAAGGAATAATTCAAACGAAAGGGTAAAGGGTCAGATTATTCTCAGAGTTAAAACTACTCAAGTGTCAGGTTTTATCAGGTTTTAGATTGATTTAAACATGTTTTAGTTGGATTTGAACGGGTTTAGTTGCATTTTTGTTATACTGCATCGTGTTTGTCAGGAGTGAGTCCAGAGAAGAAGAAAAAGCGCGGTCGTCCTTCTAAAAAGCAGCTGGATTCCTCTGAGCCTCAGGACGAAGCGGAGACGGTGAAGAAGTGTAAACGGTCTCTGAACAGGTTCGAGGGTTTATCGGTGGAGGAGGTCATGTCCCGAACTCTTCCCGACGTCATCGAACACAACCTGGACATCCTCATCGTGAGTTCAGACCGGACTCTCTCCAGGATCAGGTCTGAGCCGGTTTAACTCACGTCTCTGTTTCTGCTCAGATCGGGATTAACCCTGGACTGATGTCTGCTTTTAAAGGACACCACTATCCCAACCCCGGAAACCACTTCTGTGAGTCTAACTCTGGTTTCTGTGTCAAGTGTTTGTAACGACAGCAGGCAGCTTCAGTGCAAACGAAGTCAAAACCCCAAAATAAATGTTATAGTTTTGATACAAAAAATTGGTCATGTCTTTCTCCAGATATTCTATATTTTTTCGTGACAACATTTTAATCCTGTACAGATCTTCTTCACACTTTCATAAATTTGTTCTGTTTCCAATCCAGGTGTTTGTCTGTGCTTCAAGGAAAACAAACACACTTATTTACGTCTAAACAAAATGTGCCAATATTACAGATATTTACAGTAAATCACATAAAAAGGGTGTAAATCTCATTGATATGGAAGCCACATATTGTAAGTTAATGTTTAAATGTCTTACATGTCCCCGTCCTCTGTGCTGTGTCCCAGGGAAGTGTCTGTTCTTGTCCGGTTTCACAGAGAAACAACTCACTTATCTTCACGACCAGAGTCTTCCTCAGAAATATGGCATCGGTTTCACCAACATGGTTGAGCGGACGACTCCGGGGAGCAAAGACCTGTCCAAGTACGGACTACAGTCTCCTAAAGTCCTCCTAAAGTCCTCTAATACCTGGTCCTAAAGCCTGTGTGTGTTTACAGTAAAGAGATCAGAGACGGAGGGAAGCAGCTGCTGGAGAAACTGCAGAGATACAGACCTCTCATCGCAGCATTTAACGGAAAAGGTAAGAACACAACCTGAAATAATTCAGCTCAGCCTCTCACTCTTGTGTCTGAACAGAACACAAACACCTAAAACACGGCACACTCCTGAGTTTGGTTCATGACGACACTGCTCTTTATTTACTCTATTCTTTATTATTATCAGTGGTTCCTCCAAATTCACCTCAAAAACACTCTTGTCGAGCTAAGGTTTAGGATTGTTTTACTGCATTTTTTACAGTTTACAGACACTGAAGCAGGCACCTTTTTTCCAGGTATTTATGAGATCTTCTGTAAGGAGACGTTCGGAGTGAAGGCGAAGGACCTGGAGTTCGGTCTGCAGCCGTATAAGATCCCACAGACCGAGACGGTACGGCGCTAACCTGTCTCTGAAACAGCTGCTGTCCGTCTATAACCCCCTCTGAACCCCCCGTTACCTCTCCGTCTCCGTCCAGGTGTGTTTCCTGATGCCATCCTCCAGTCCTCGCTGCGCTCAGTTCCCTCGAGCTCAGGACAAAGTGCACTTTTACATCAAACTGAAAGAGCTGAGAGACCAGCTGAAGGGACAGGTCCAGAGCCAGGACGTGGAGGAGACGCAGTACTCCTTCGACCTGCAGCTCGCCAAAGGTTCGGAGAATAGCACTTAGCTTCCCGAAGTAGAACTCAGAGTGAAATGTGTTCAGTGTTTGAGATTATGCCCATGTTTCCTCAGAGGACGCTAAGAGGCTGGCGATCAAAGAGGAGCAGGTGGATCCTGAATACGAGAACTGCAGCGGAGCTCAGCCTGAAGTGAAACCTGAAAACAGCCTCTCGTTCTGATGAAAACACCATCCATCCAACTGTAGTCGACCTCAGGTAAACGCACAGACTCAACATTATTCTAACCACGTTTATATTTGTCTCTGAATCTGTGGAGTATATTTTGGGATTATTCTGTTTATATTATGGAATCTGTTGAGTCACACTGGGACTTCTTATACAGAAATACAGCTAACAGTTTATATACAATCACTAGTTTGTTATTTATATTTAGTTCACATCAAATTTACCTTTAAGAAAAGGTTCTTTACATGATTAGATTTGTGGTCTTATTTCAGTATGTTTCTGTTTGTTTTTACAGGGACTGACTGGAATGACAACACAATGGGAAGACAAGAAGAAGAGACAAATCCTTTATACTGAAAAAAAATCCTCTTTGTTTTACCATTATTTATTGTATTTTTTATTGTGATGTCTTTGAATTTTGTATTTAAAATAATAATGTTGATTTCTGGTTTATGTAAGAATTCAGTTTTATTAAAACTCTTCAAACGGATGTCTTTATTTAAATGTAATGCTTTTAGTGAGTATTTATCTCTCAGAAGGTGATATTAGTGTTAGCAGTTGTGTATTAGCAATGATTTTCTCACTTTGTTGTTTGGAAACTTGTTCCTGATGTAGATAAACTAAACATTTCTATATTATTCCCATCTGATGTGAAAAAAGAAGATCCAAATTTAGTTTTCAGATATTCTTATCTCTGTTTCCATTGTCGGCAAATGGAGAGACTCTGAGCCAATAGGAATCGAGCAAGTTTAAAGTCACGTGGCTCATACCAACGTAGAAACGGGGGGGGGCTCGACAGATTCTTCGCGTTTTACTTTAAAACAAAAATATTTTTCAGTTAATGAACGTATGCTTTCTTTTTAACTGTTCGATTACACAAAATATTTACTTCTGTGGATGTGTTAAGTTAGAATTTACACCCCCCCGCTTTACGGACTTGGTCTCTTCCGGGGTCAGAGTTGAACCGAGCTGTGTCTGTCATGTCTTTGTTGCCTTTTTGAGCCGCGGAACAGATGGACGAATAAACAGTTTTTAGAATAAAACAACGGTCTTTTAACCCTCCACCAACAGGTACCAGTGGGTTTAATTTTACCTGTTTAATATGTTTGGTTTCTATGAGATTTATCAGTGGAAAGAGGTGTATTCATTCATCCGTGCTAAGTTAGCTCAGCGGCTAGCAGGTGGCCAGCGCTAACTGCGGCTAACAGTTAGCATTAAAGTCTAAAATGTCAAAATAAGAAATAAATCAGAGTGAGTCTTGTGGAATATGATTAGATACAAGTGGGTGAAGCAATACATTCTAAACTAAAGGAACTGAAATTAAATTAACGACGATAATGAGCACTGTAAATGTTAGCATCGTTATTAGCCGGTAGTAAAAGAGTGACTGGGGTATTTAAACGTTGAAATTAGGCTTTAAATTCTCCCATTTTCAATCATGTATATAAATAAAAACATTTAGGCCATTAGTTCATTTTAGAAGCACTGTTTCAAACCTGATTTTAAGTAGGTTTAATGAAAAAGTTTTTTTAAATAGCCAACAAAACAAAACTGTGATGTTTATTGTCATCCGCGTAGCACAAACAAACTGGACAAAGTAACTGCAGTTTCTTTTAACAAAATGTTCTTAAAACAATCTGAATTTGTTAAAAGTCGTGCCAGATTCAGTCTTAATCAACACTTTCAAAACGAAATAAAGATTGTACAAAAGACTAGTATATTTGCACAGTTCACTAAAGTCAGTGGTAATAAACGGATAATTACAGCTGCGTTATTTGTTTACAGCTACTACAACTGACCTGAGGTAATAACAGATCCCTGATGTGAACTATAAACTCAGAGTGTAGTTTAATAATACATAGTGAATAATTATTATGGTTTTCTTTTGTCCATTTAGGTCATGTTAAGTCCTGGTTTAGACCTGAGTAGGACGTTGTATAAAACTCACTGAGCTTTAATTGAGTCCTGATTTAGACCTTGTTAAGAGCTTATATAAAACCTGGTTTAGACCTTCTTTGGCCTTTGTTTTAATATAGTCCTGGTTGACCCTTGTTTGGACCTATTTAGACTTATTTAAACTGTATTTAGACTTGTTTAGCTCTTGGTTTAGTCCTGGTTTGGACTGTATTGTTTACATCAGATGTAGTCATTGTTGGACCTGGTTCAGATTTTTAGACGTCATTTAGACCTCGGGTTTAGTCCCACCGTAAAGACTGTACTTCTAGATTTGCTTTCAGAAAAACGGTAATGATTATGTTTTTCTGTTATCTGCTTAGGCTTTGGTCATTTTTTGGTGATTTGTTTAGACCTGATTTAGTCCTGGTTTAGTCTTTGGTTTAGACCTCATTTTGTCCTGGATTAGTTCGGCTGTAGTCCAGATGTAGTCCTTGTTCAGACCTAGTTTAGCCCTGGTTTAGATCTGGTCCAGTTTAGTCTTTCGATCAAACCTGTAGATCTGGTTAAGACTGGATTTAGTCCTACTTTCTTTGGACCAAAATGAGGTCTAATTTAAACCTGATGTAGACCTTTTGAAGGTCTCCTTTAGACCTGGTTTCGTCCTTTGTTCAGACCTTCTTTAGACCTCCTTTAGACCACTATATTTAGTTCTAGTTTACGTGACTGAGGTCTTATTTAGACCTGATTGAGTCTTGGTTTATTCCTGGTTTAGTCCTGGTTTGCTCCTGTTGTTTTATCAGTGCTTTTCAGTGGAGCATAGACATTATATTATTGTTGTTTCTGTTTCCATAAATGTTTTGAATATTTTCCATTTATTCCCAGTTTATTTCTGTCATTTCTCTGTTTAAGCCTTTACTGTCGTGGCACATGTCTCACTTTGAGCTGAACATCTAACACTAACACCAGAGTAAACCTCCTTAAACCTGCTGACCCCTGATTGACTCTGTATTTATCAAAAGTCCCTCACGATGGAAGATAAGGCCCCAGTCCCGACGCCGGTGTCTCCAGAGTACATCCAGCAGTGGTGAGTCCAGAACCCACAAAATCACAGACAAACCCACAGCAGGGAGTGAAAAGTCTACCACAAACACGTCCCAGAGTTCAAACTGAATCATGTGCAGCTCAGACCTCTGCTTTACCTTTGGTTTGACCATTTTCAGTTTTATTTAATGTATTTTTATTCTGTTTATATTGTGTTTTTATGAAAAAGAGGTGAAAGTACAGTTGAAATGCACTGCTGCTGTATTTGATCTAGAACAAAATAATAAATGCACAACAGCTCAAAGATAAAACACAAACCTGCATCTGTCCTGAATGTGATACTGCAGGCTACGTTATATTGAATAAAGAAAGAGCTTCAGTTGGAGCCCTGTAGAACACTGGTGTCCTAAAAAATATAAATCAAAGTGAAAGGATTTAGAATCATATGTAGAAGGGAAATGGAAAGAATTAAAAGAGACACAAAGACCATTAAGGACCTACTGAAACCTACTGAAGATGAGCCTCCTTCATTGCTGTCTCTATAAATATTCTGGAGAGAGCAGTGGAAAAAAACAAAACTCCAGCTTCAGCCGAAGTGAGACAATCTGACTGGCCTTTTATTATTTGAACAGAGATTTAATCCTAGACTTTATTTAAAGACAGCTCTAGACCATTATGTGTTAAAGTTTTAAATGTTGTTCTAAATCCAGCAGCTGTGTCTTTTACACTGGTTCTTTCAGGTCTGTTTTTTTCTTGTGTTTTCATCTGTTCTTTGTGGATCGCAAAGTGTAGGGTTAAAAAATAATTGTGATTAGAACTGACAGGTTAATTTGAGTTGTGTATTTGTAGAGACGTTGGGTCCTGATGTGAGTCCAGTGAGAGACTCTTTCTAAAGTTCAGATTCTGTTCGGTCTCTGTAGGATCCAGTCGGCGCAGCAGTTCCACGCTCTGCAGGCTCAGTACTCAGGCTTCCACCAGCAGTACTCCTACTCCCCTACAGAGGGCGCTATGGCCAACACACAGCCTCCCATCGACCAGTTACACCAACAACAGCAGAATCTACCTCCACAGATTCAGCAGGAGGCGGCCGACCTCAGCAAACGTAAGCATCAGTGTCATTAAACAGATGTAGCTGATGTTTGTTTCTTCTAGTCCAGGTTGAAATGGTTTAAACCCAAATAGTTTATTGTAAAAACAGTCTTTCTGATCCATCTACTGTTGATTCTAAGGGATTGTAATAGATGAGAACCTCTATTCAGGAACAGAAAACTCTAAATGGAGTCTGAGACGGGGACAAAAAAGAAAATCAGGAAGTGGAGCTTAAAGGTGTCAATATTTTTATGATTTCTACTGGAGCTGACAGCCTCTGATCAACTATTTATTCAGAGTAGACTCCGTGGATTCTGATATTATTGGTTGAATAAGGAACTTATTCAAAGATGGTCAAGTCCTCGGTGAAGTTTTTTCCTCAGATCTGTTCATTTCACACAGATTAACCCATAAATCTTTCTAATATTCCTCCAGCTGCAGCGAAGAAGCGCGGTCGACAGGCTCAACCCAAACCCCCGAAAGAACCCAAACCTCCGAAGATCCCCAAACCTCCCAAACCTCCCAAAGACCCCAACGCCCCCAAAGCCAAACCCGGGCCCAAACCCAAGAAGAAGAACGACGGCTCCGAGCCTGCCGACGGGAAACAGGAGAAGATCGACGAGAGTTTTAAGAAAGTGAAGAGGAAAGTGGATCGGTTCAAAGGGATGTCTGAGGAGGAGGTGATGAAGAAGACTCTGCCCGACCTGCTCGACTATAACCTGGACTACGTCATCGTGAGTGGACTCTGACACTCGCACAAATAAATCAGGCAGATGTCGGCATGAAACAAGATATTTTATGTACATCGTGTGGTGTTTTGTTTCAGATCGGGATAAATCCAGGATTAATGGCAGCTTTTATTGGACGCTGGTTTCCTGGACCTGGAAATCACTTCTGTAAGTCTCATCTGGAGAAGTAGTCACAGCTTTTTAGACTTTCCTCCAGGATCAGAACGCACTGGCAAACAGAGAAGCAACGACAGAGGCAGGTTTAGTTCTGCAGGAATTACTCATCATTTAAGTTTCTGATTTGTCAAATGAATGAAACAACAAAGCTCAGAATCAGAAAACATGAGGGAAACATAGATAGAGATGAAACATAAATATAGCTTTATTTTTTCACATGAATCATGTTCAAACATTAAACACAGTTTTTCAACAAGTTGTTTTTTCATATCAAAGTTTTCAGTCAAAAAATAGAAACAAGAAAACATAAACAACATTTAACAATGAAGACAGCAAATAAAATAATAAGAAAAGGCAAAGGTATTTATTTATTTAACTGTATGTTTTAGTTTGAAAGTCTGGCCCTAGGTTCAGCTGGTGACCCCTGCTTTAGGCTCTTATTGTGAAAGAACCGTCCTGTTTTTTAGGGAAGTGCCTGTTTCTGTCGGGTTTCACTGAGGAGCAGCTCAATCACATGCACGACACCACTCTGCCGCAGAAATACAAGATGGGCTTCACAAACATGGTGGCCAGGGCCACGCCGGGGAGCAAGGACCTCAGCAGGTAAAGACTGGTCTACACACTTTACTCTGACAAGAGTGACACCAGAGAGTAAGGAGCCAGGGTTAATAGACAGATGTGTTCATTTATATCAGTGGAACCCACCTCAGAGGACTCAGAGCGTGAGTTTGGAGCTTGTTCAAGTGTTTTTTCCTGTTGTTTCCAGTAAAGAGCTGCGAGAAGGAGGTAAAATCCTGGTGGAGAAGCTGAAGAAGTTCAAACCTCTCATTGCTGTCTTCAACGGGAAATGTAAGTGTCTGTTCATGAGAGAATCTGAGCTAAACAGAGACAGATATGTCTTTAGTCAGTAATAATCCACACGTTTATATAAGATGCTGCTTCTCAGCTGTCCACACTCGACCAAAAAACTGAGCTAAAGCTGAAGTCTGGCTCATTTTGTTGTGTTTTTTTCACCAGGAAACTGATAAAGTTTAGTCTGGTCCTGAGCCCAGCCTCTTTTCTCTCAGTGTGTCTTTATTTAACCTGTTATAACCTCATTTGGATGGTTTTAAAGTGGTGGACGTCAGGCTTTAACCAGTTGTACATGTTTTTAACCTGTTCATGAGTGTATTTGGACAGGTTTTAGGTGGTTTAATCTGGACCATAACTGGTTTTAAAATGGTTTAATCTGATTATAACCACATTTAGCTGGGTTTTAATTGCTTTAACTTGGATTTTAAGTGGACATTTGGTTTAAATGGAGCATGATTCTCAGATTTAAATCTTTAAATAAATGTTGGTCTTTGATAAAACTCAATACAGCAGCAGTTTGAGTTGAATAAACAGGCTTTTACTGCTCATCTTTCCTACATTTACACTGCTGCCACACCTGTCTCCTGCAGGTATCTATGAGATGTTCTGCAGAGAACTGTTCGGGAAGAAACCCAATAAACTGGAGTTTGGGTTGCAGCCGCACAAGATCCCAGACTGTGACGTGGTGAGTGTTCTTCTGCCTCACGTCTTTAACTGGTCACGTACGGCTCTCATGAACGTTTCCTCCAGGCCTTGTTCCTGATGCCCTCGTCCAGCGCTCGATGTGCTCAGTTCCCTCGAGCTCAGGACAAAGTGCACTTCTACATTAAACTGAAAGAACTGAGAGACCAGCTGAAGGGCGTCCAGAGGAGCAGCGAGGTGCAGGAGGTGCAGTACAGCTTCGACCTGCAGCTGGCCAAAGGTGGGGTTAACGTAAGAGGGACAGGGGTCAGGGGTCATGAAGGAGGCTGAACTCCTGTCGTCTTCTGTTTGTGTCGCAGAGGACGCCAAGAGGATGGCCATTAAAGAGGAGCAGTACGACCCCGGGTACGAGGAGGCGTACGGAGGAGCGTACGTGGAGAGAGGAGAGGCTCCAGACGCTCAGACCAACGGACACTGTACATTTAATAACACAGGTAATAACACAGGTAATAACTACTACAGAGGGGTTGCAGTTATACAAGACCCTTCACTTCAACAATAACTGGATTAAACACAGAGGCTCTTCAGTGAAACACAGGGATCTCTGAAGTTTTCTAATATTAAACAACCTCGTCTCAAAGCTCCTCCTGATGTTCTTGTCTCTGTCTCAGACTCTCCTCCAAAAGCAGAACCTCTCCTGCTTCTCTTTTAGTAAAAAATAAAATCAGAACAATTTTTCCTCCAAAATACTAATCCATTTCAACACAACATACAATTTGTGTTAAAGACATATTCAGCTGAAAATACACTTTATCTGCAGCTATTAAACTTCCTGGAACGTCATGTGACAGTGTCGACCAATGGGAGCGCTCCTTTTTGGAGCATGTGATTGTCCAAGGTTTTCTGTTCCTGAATAGAGGTTCTCATCTGTTACAATCCCTTTAATAAACAGTAGATGGATCATAAAGACTGGTTTTACACAAATTAATGATTTTACAATAAACTGTTTATTCACTATTTTATGACAAATAATAGAATCCTGACTCATTCTGAATGAATCTGACTAAAACCACAGTGAACTCAAATAGTAAAATAACTCAGATACTGCATATTTCCCACATTTCCAACAATAAAACCTCCAAATAAACATGTGCGTTGTGTTCTTGTGCAGAAGTGTCGGAGGCGTCGTCGTCTCAGGCTCCGGTGGGACAGTTACCGGACGGACAGTGGATGACCCAGTCCTTCACCGACCAGATCCCGGACATCAGCGGAACAGGAGCAGCATCATCATCGTCAGCAGCAGCAGCTTCAGAGAAGGACGGGACACAATAAAACCAATACAAACCTCAGACGAATATAAACCTGCAGCTGGGACTGAGCAGACCTGACTCACACTGGTCACACTGGTCACACTGGTCACACTGGTCACACTGGTCACACTGGTCACACTGGTCACACTGGTCACACTGGTCACACTGGTCTCACTGGTCACATCACCTCCTCACTCTGACATTTCTGATATATATATTTTATTCTTACATTTAAGACAGTTTTTTGCACTCTGGACTAGTTTGATTCTTGATGCCTCTTTCACTGAAATATTTCTTCTTTTCTTTAAGATGCAGCTCTAAAAGTTCAAAATCCAGCGCTGCTCTTCATTAAAGCTGTTTTTAGTTTTGAAAAGGGGACAATAATGGACCATAACAGTCAGACTTTCCCTAAAAATGAGAGAAGAATATCTGATCATTACTCCATGTTTGATTCAGACTTTTACCTGGAGAAGTCAGGTAATTCTGCAAATAAATCCACAAATCTTTACTAAAATACTCACATAAATCTCAATTGGACATAATTTCACTTTAAAAAGCTAAGTTGTAGTTTTAAATGTGCTTTTTCTCACTATAAAGCAGTGTTTACAATATGGTTGTAGTTTTAAATATGAACAGCATTGAAATTTGATTATTTCTGAAGCCAAATAATGATATTTCTGTTTTTAGTTGAAATATTCTCATTTAGAAAGAATTATGTGAATCATTTTTTGTGATTCACCAATATTTGGGTCAAAAATATATGATATTTACAAAATTCTGTATTTTATCCCAGTCTGTTACAGTTCAAACCTAAAACTACAGTGAAACAAATCTGAAACCATTTAAAACAATGGTTTGGTGTTTTTTTTCCACCGTTTACCTTTTATTGCTTTTTTTCTGTGCGTCGGATCCAAACCAGTGTGAAGCAGGTCTGTGTTATTTTTATTCCTTTAGTTAGTCTTTTATAATGAACTGTAGTTGTTTTAGTGAAAACAGGGCGTTTCATCTGAAAATCCTTTTACTGTGGATTGTTTTCCTGTGAATCTACTGCAGACGACAGTAGACGATTCAAAAGGTGCTAAAAACTTAAAGCCACAAACGGGTTTTATTTCTGTTTTTAATAAAATAATATTAATCTGTAGAATTCTGTTAGAATCATGTTTTTATGTAAAATGTTTATGAACCATGTCCAAATAAAATGGTTTTCTACATTTCAGGAGTTTTTATGAAAGATGGGTTTAGTCCTGGTTTAGACCTGGTTTAGTCCTGGTTTAGTCCTGGTTTAGTCCTGGTTTAGTCCTGGTTTAGACCTGGTTCAGTCGTTGCTTTAGTTTTGATTTATTTTTGTGAATGAAGCCTGTGTATAATCTGATCAAACAAAGAGTCATTTAAATATAATTAGTCTTTAACCTAATAATAACTGGGTTTGAATGAATAAGACACACATTGTCTCAATAATAATCCACGCAGCTTTAATGCAGCTTTAATAATAATGAGAAATCATCAAACCATAACCAAACAAACCAAACTCCTCATAATCATTAACTTTATTCAAATAGAGCGAGTCACTCCTAAAGCTAACCTCGCTGGACTTTTATACGGTTTATTGTGATAAGACCAGGTTTGATCAGACTTTACTGCATCAGGAAGTGGCCAAGTGTTTTCTAGTTTAGTTTTTAGATTTGATTTAGTTTTTATCGCTCTATTTTCTTGTGTTAAACCTTCTTTGTGTTGCAGCTTTATCAGGACTTTCATTTGTGGTGTTTGAGTCATGGTTGATGCTTTTATTTTGAAGGCACTAGTCACAGGTGACAATAAAATATAGAATTCACAGGAGTTTTTATCAGAACAAGAAGCTTGACGCCATGTTTTATCTTTTGCATATTTCTTATAAATGACCAAAAAATCCATAAAACCCTTTCTTTGCGCAGAACAGGATCCGAACTCAAAGATTATTTCAGTTCAGTGCCTTTTTAAGAAGTTAACTGGACAAACGTTGAATTATAAAACAGTAAAAGCATAAAACCTTGAGTCGACTCATGTTGCTATAGCTCTGTCTTTGTTCACGGGCCTTTGTGTTGTAAACTAATCTGTGTAAATGCAGTGGACTTCGCTCCAGATCAGAGCTCTGTTTGTCCATAAGGAGCTTTAGATCTGAACAATGGCCTCGTTCTGCTCCGAACATGAACACAGACGGGTTTTAAACCTGAACGGGTCTTTAATTCTCTGACTTTAGCCTCGGTCTGAGTCTGAGCTGTTGTTAGACACACCGTTTAGTTTTAGACTGCTCTCTGTTCTAAACCCAGTGCAGGGGATGGTCCATGTTGTTCAGTACAGCATCCGTCCTGTTGTGTCTTTATCGTCACTGATAAAACATTTGCACGTTTATGTTTAAAGACCTTCAGAGTCCGTGTGTATTCATGAACCAGAGCAGCTCGTTGGTGTATCTTCTCTGGTCATAGTTGTTGTCTGTGAGCATCTCTTTAGTTTTGGACAAAAGTGAGACAGTTTTCTGACTGTTTTTTTGATACTCTCACAGTATTTCTGATTATGACAGAGTTACAGTTAAAACCTGTGGACGGTAACGTGAAGAAGAACGGAGCGAGAACAGTGCCTTGAGGAGCTCCTGTTTATTAATGTCCAGAGCTCGGCTTGAGACAAGCTCAGATCATCTGTGTCAACAACAGGACGACAATAAGAACAATACAGAGACTGTGGCGCCTCCTAGAGGGCATCAGTAGACAGAGATGATGAGCAGGTGAGAGGGTCAGAGGTGGGTTTTGGTCTAAAGTAATGGATGGGATGGGTGTGATCTGTTCATTATACGCTGTAGTTTTTATTTGAATGAGTTATTATTGATGAGGTGCTGTCCATTGTGGCTCTGAAGACGTGAAGGAGGATGACTTTGAATTTTCTGAGACGTCTGAGAAAGAATAGTCTTTTATTGGGTTTTTTTGTAGATGTGGTCCGAGTGCATGTTCTATTTAAGTTTGTGGCTGATGTGCGTGACTAGGAAGTCTGTGATGGTGATGGGGTCGGTGCAGATGAATAGTTGAATAGTTTATCATTTAGTCCTTGGTTTAATCTTAGTTTCATCAATGGGTTTAGTTTTAGTCTAGTTGTGGTTCAGTCCTGAAATCGTCTTGGTTTAGTCCGGGTTTTCTCCTGATTCCGTGGTGATTCAGATTTGGCTTTAGTCCTGGTCTAGTCCTGGTCTAGTCCTGGTTTATCCCTCTTAAATCAGTGCCTACATCAGAATAATAAACCTGGTCTGACTGAGTCCAGAGTCTGTTCTTTTATGGACCTTATTAAACTTATTTCCCCTTCAGTTCTGTTCTGATGCCCTTCAGACTCTCTTCTGTCATTGTTCTGCACCGAGACACACTTCCTCTGCAGCTCTCCTTCACAATAAAAGCCTTCCACACTGTGTATAGTGTATTTACTTCTTTTCTCTGTCACAGGTTTCACAATGCCAGTGGATTTTTGTGGTCAATAACTAAAAGAGCTGTCTCCAAAGATAAAATCACCACCTGTAATTATTTCACCTGTTCAAGGTTTGTACATTTAGACCCTTGGATTGGAAAAAAAACATGGTTCTTTTAGTCTAATCGTCTAAGAATACAGTGTTTGCTAAAAATTCTTAGTGTTATGGAGATAGATTTGTGAAGATAAAGTTAGTGATTTGAAAAATTATTTAAAAAGTCACCATTGCCAGCTGCTTTGAGCTAACATTAGCTTAAAAAACTTTTGAAGTTGCTGTTAAAAAATGTGGATATTTATTAAACAGTAAAAGCAATTAATAAATAAACAATAAATATATCAATAAGAGTATAAAAATATGTTATTCATTTGTTATATTACTTTTAGCTTGTCTCATTATCAAATTTAGTCAGTTTATGCTAATGTTATTTTAAAAACTGTTCTCTTACAGTCAAAAACTGTGGATTTATTGTGACATATAGTTTTGTAAAGTGGGAAAACAACTAATGTTTAAGCAAACTGGTGAAAATAGTCGAGATTAGGTATTTATTTATTTATTCAAAATTAGCATTTTCTTTAGCCTCACTGTAAAAAGTTAGCTCGTTTCCATGGCAACAGCTAATTCCGTTAGAGACGTTAGCTTAAAACTGCTAACTCACTGTTCTTTAACTAAATACGAAAATAACAGAATGTAATAAGCTCATAATATAAAGGAAATAAATAAATATGTCCCTGGAAGCTCCTAAGGTAAGTCTGCTGCTTTTACTTTGACACGTCCTGTTTGACGGTGTTTTTTCGGTGGTTTGACGGTGTTTGTGAAGCCCGTTATCAGCCCTCTCCTTCGGCCGCTCTCCTCCGCGTCTCCTCGGTTCACCTCCAGCTCTCTGTCCGCTGCAGGTCCACTCCTCCCGGGACTAAAGACATGGCCAGCAGCTTCTCCAGAGTCCTCCGCTCCAGGCAGAGCCTCGGCCTGCTGTCTCTGGCCGGGGCCGGCTCTGTCACGGCCGCCTACCTCCTGAACCAGCACCGGGACCGGGCCGTCAGCGCTGGGGAGTCCGTCCGCAGGAGGTACCCCGCCAGGTGAGGCTCCCCCGGGGTCCCGCTCCTCCGCCGGCCTCTGGGTCTCTACTGTTCACCTCGAAAACTCAAATTTAACAGAAAAAATCATATAAACAGATGTTTTTATAGAAGCGTGTTGCAGCATAAAGACATCCATCGACCTTCTTTTCTATAAATAGCGTCATTTCAGTTTCAGTGAATGGTAATGAATGGATTAGCCTCTTTATGGCTCAGAAATATGTGGAATCTTCATTTAACGCGTCAAATATTCTAAAAAATGGGAAATAAATCAAAGCTATTTCATTACAGAGTGACATTTATGACAAAAATACTGTTTATTCTCTTTGATGCGCAGAAAATTATCTGTAAAATCAATAATGCAATATATAAAACCAGGATTATTGACTTAAATGAGCAAATTAAAGCAATTGTTTGTCTATATGAATAATATATATTCATAGACGTATTCAAAAATCAATATTCTCTGTGTTTGGCATTAATGTGATGTTGTTGCAGGAAAAGCACTGACAAACTGAGCTGAGGATGATTTATTATTTATTATTACTGTAATGGTCTTTAATTGAAGGATGAACAGAAAGACCAACTGTTTTTTATTATTCATCAGATTCTCAGATTTTAAATGGAGCCAAATGAGCTTGTGTTGAATGGGTCTGAGAGTTGTCAGTGATTGTTCTCGATCATCCAGGTCACAGTCCAGAGACAACACATCAAGAGAACCACTCACTCTGTGTCATATTCCTTCTTATAAGATTATTCCAGTATCAGAGTCCAGTCCTAGTAAATTGCATATTTAGTGAGTAATTTAAAGATGTTCAGGTTGAGTGTTATATACATTTATTTTATTATTCACAGCTTCACAGAGAAAACTCCCAGCCTGAAACACTCATTTGTTTTTCCAGATGAACTGCATTTAAACGTCTTAAACAAAGTCTAACCCTCAACTTAAAGCTTAAGATAAAGATATGAACACAATCTTTTTTCCTGATTGTATTTAAATGTCAGTCTTATATTTATCACCAGAAACAGTGCAGAGGCTAATCTCAAAGTCTAACACACTTTGAAATAATATTATTCAAGTAGAAGTAGAGGCAGCACTAGTCACTGAAACAGTTTTGTAATTATACATCACCAGGTGCTCGGCCAATGTCTGCAGCAAATAGAAAACTGTAGTAACACCTGCTCATTACTAATAACTCTCATGTGTTTGGACAGACACAGTGGGTCAGTTATAATAATGTGGAGGAAACTAATGTTCACCTGGAACAAAAAAGATCTGAAGATAGTCATTTACAGATAATAATGTGTCATATCAGTTTCAGTAAAGAAATCAAACACTATATATTTAAATAATATCACAGCAGGTTCATGTTGGGAGTTTAGAAGGATGAGGATACTCCATGAGTTTATGTGTTCATAAATGATCTGGTAATAGACAGTTTGTAGATGTGATATAATAATGATAATAATGATAGTTTATAGCATTATTAACATTATTATATCACATCTACAAACTGTCTGTTATCAGTGGCAGCTGTAGGTTGTGTGGGTTTGTGCAGACTCTGTGTCGTCTCAGTGGGATGTTTGTCTTCTCAGTCAAAGTGTCCTTGTGCTGGAGGTGATTTAAGGTCAGTTTAAGGAAGAGCAGTAGAAAATGTGATTCAGTGACAGTGCATTGTGTCAGTTTTATTTCCTTCGACTCGAGCTCCTGGAGTTTAGTGAAAAGGACTCAAACTGATCTGATACAGAAGTCACTAAAGTCTGGGTTTGGATTTGATCAGGAAGAACTCATCATTTATTCAGTCTCTAGAATTGAATTCTTTACTGATTTATTTCATTGAGAGCATTATCTGAACAGGAAACTGTCGTTCCCTGAATCCAACAGAAACCTGTGTTGACTGAAGGCGGTCGGTCGCTGATAAAGAGCCGTGTACGTGAGAGTGTGCACGGATCTGCATTATCAGCTCAGATATAAGGCCTGACTCTTCAGAGAGTTTAGAGTCTGACTGAGGAGCAACTGGAGCTGAAGTAACACAGCCTTTATGTCTTTAGAATTATTAAAGAATCATGAAGATGGAGACATTATGTAACGCAACGAACAGAGTAAAGATAATGTAGTGATCAGCAGAAACACAGGAAAAAGAGTCAGAATATTTATTATAAACTCACATAAAGAGAAAACAACTGAGAGGACACTTCAGGAAAAACTAAGAAAGGCTTGATTTCAGTGAATGCAGTGAATAAAAACAATCCCCTAAAGGCTTTGAGTGATGCTTACGCAAGAAAATACAAGTCAGGTTTCCTCTCACTTTGTTTGAAACGTCTCCACAGCAGATATTTTTCTACAGTGTGACATTAATTTACATTATTCACACCAAACAATTATAACTGAGACATGACAAAACAGACATAACAATGATAAGAAAAGTATTCTTATAAAATGGAATTATTGATCAAATATGTGGACCTGACTTCACCTGAGTAAACCCTGAGTAGACCCTGAGTAAACTCTGAGTAAACCCAGAGTAAACCCTGAGTAAACCCAGAGTAGACCCTGAGTAGACCCAGAGTAAACCCAGAGTAGACTCTGAGTAGACCCTGAGTAGACCCTGAGTAGACCCAGAGTAAACCCTGAGTAAACCCAGAGTAAACCCTGAGTAAACCCAGAGTAGACCCTGAGTAGACCCAGAGTAAACCCAGAGTAGACTCTGAGTAGACCCTGAGTAAACTCTGAGTAAACCCTGGGTAAACCCTGAGTAAACCCTGAGTAAACTCTGAGTAGATCCTGAGTAGACCCAGAGTAGACCTGCTGCTGTGTGTGTTGAGTGAGGTCAGAATCCACAGTGAGTGCCTGGGTTAGTCCTGAGCTGCTGCAGTAGATCCACAGAGAAACTCTAGTCTCTGTAAAGACACTGCAGCCTGGATCAGAGCCATAATATATATATATATATTCTTCATTTTAAAAACACAGGTGTAAAGGGAATTTGTGAAATGTTTCTCAAAGAAAATACCAATTAGATGCATTTCCATTAACTGTCGAAACACAAATAAATCAAAGACAGGTTTGTGTTGGATTTTGCAGAAACCAGGAGTTTTATTTGGAACCTGTACAACTCTGTCTCATTTTAAAACAGAGACAGTTGCAGAGAATACATTCTGGTTTTACTGCTGCTCACTTCGTTCACAAAGAAACTGTAACATGTCTCTCACAGAAAATGTCATTAAGTTACTGTGATCCAGGCTGTTCTTTGTGATTGTGGAGTTGTTGATGCTGCAGTTATGCTCTAATGTTCTTTCATCCAAAAATGTTCATTTGGTCTTCATCAAAAGTTAACTTCTTCATTTTCTTTTAGTGTTTTTAAGTGTTTTTTTACCTTGTCATGTTTTAAGACGACTGCAGGAGACTAATCTAATGTTCTTAAATCTAATCTAATGTTCTTTTACCTAAATGTGTTCAACCAGATGGAGCCTTACTGCCTTAATTGACCTCTCTTTCTCTGGCCTCACGTATCGTCTATATTCAGCCCCGTTGACCTCTGAACCCTGACCCTGTGTCATTTATCTCTGGTGCCCGAACAGTGCGGAGTACCCCGACCTGCGCAAACACAACAACTGCATGGCCAGCAACCTGACGCCCGCCATCTACGCCAAGCTGTGCGACCAGACCACCCCCAACGGCTTCACCCTGGACCAGGCCATCCAGACCGGAGTGGACAACCCCGGACACCCCTTCATCAAGACCGTGGGCATGGTGGCGGGGGACGAGGAGTCCTACGAGGTCAGGGACACACTCCTTTAACTCCTGTTGTAGCCTTTCATTCATTTGGAGAATACACAGTTGATTTGTGATGTGGCGGGAATAAAAAACACAAGCGTTATTCTCAGGTTTGCCATCTTTGATCATTTATTGTAAGAAAAGTGTCTCTGAATGTCCACCTCTTAGTGCTAAAGAACTTTCATAACTAACCCATGAGAGAGTAAATCTGTCTCACCTTAACACAAAGAACAGAAGCAGCTCAGAGTCGACCCACTTCAGTCGAAACAAGAAAAATCCTCTGGGACCTGTCTCTACCATCACTCCTCACAGAGACCGGTTTTACCCAGGTTTTAGTTGGATTTGAACAGGTTTTAGTTGGATTTGAATAGGTTTTAGTTGGATTTGAATAGGTTTTAGTTGGATTTGAACAGGTTTTAGTTGGATTTGAACAGGTTTTAGTTGAATTTACGTTGCACCAAAAGCCACTCATCTTTTTTCAGAACAAACAGGAAGCAGCAGAAAAGAGGACAGTGGCTCATGTTTTATCTGTGTCTCTGGTGGAGCATAAATGGGACACTCTTCTGACAGAGACAAGGCTATTATTCCTCGTTTCTTCAGTTTTTCTCCTGAAGAGTGTGGAGCCAGGTTCATGATCCTGCAGCTCTGTCTCTGTCTCTGTCTCTGTCTCTGTCCCTGTCTCTGTCTCTGTCTCTGTCTCTGTCTCTGTCTCTGACTCTGTCTCTGTCTCTGTCTCTGTCCCTGTCCCTGTCTCTGTCTGTTTGTTTTCTGTTTTCTGTTTGTTGTCTTCTGTAAACAGTGTGTTGTGTGTTTTTCAGGTGTTTGCTGACCTCCTGGACCCCATCATCAAAGAGAGACACAACGGATACGACCCCCGCGCCATGACCCACCCCACGGACCTGGACTCCAGCAAGGTCCATACCTCTAGAGTACTCTAGAGTACTCTAGAATACTCTCTAATACTCTAGAATACTCTCTAATACTCTCTAATACTGCTGTAGCACTGATGGCACCACCTGGACCCCTGACCCTTGAGTTCAGTTTTATTTCTACAGTCTGAAGTCAGTTTCCTTGTCCTCAGAGCAGTACCTTAGAGCCTCCATCAGGTCCTCTGAGCCTCCATCAGGTCCTAGAGCCTCCATCAGGTCCTCTGAGCCTCCATCAGGTCCCTAGAGCCTCCATCAGGTCCCTAGCACCTCCATCAGGTCCCTAGAGCCTCCATCAGGTCCTCTGAGCCTCCATCAGGTCCTCTGAGCCTCCATCAGGTCCCTAGCCCCTCCATCAGGTCCCTAGCCCCTCCATCAGGTCCCTAGAGCCTCCACCAGGTCCCTAGAGCCTCCATCAGGTCCCTAGCCCCTCCATCAGGTCCTCTGAGCCTCCATCAGGTCCTCTGAGCCTCCATCAGGTCCTAGAGCCTCCACCAGGTCCCTAGAGCCTCCATCAGGTCCCTAGAGCCTCCACCAGGTCCCTAGAGCCTCCATCAGGTCCCTAGCCCCTCCATCAGGTCCTCTGAGCCTCCATCAGGTCCCTAGAGCCTCCATCAGGTCCCTAGAGCCTCCATCAGGTCCTCTGAGCCTCCATCAGATCCCTAGAGCCTCCATCAGGTCCCTAGAGCCTCCACCAGGTCCCTAGAGCCTCCATCAGGTCACTAGAGCCTCCATCAGGTCCCTAGAGCCTCCACCAGGTCCCTAGAGCCTCCATCAGATCCCTAGAGCCTCCATCAGGTCCCTAGAGCCTCCACCAGGTCCCTAGAGCCTCCATCAGGTCACTAGAGCCTCCACCAGGTCCCTAGAGCCTCCATCAGGTCCCTAGCCCCTCCATCAGGTCCTCTGAGCCTCCATCAGGTCCTCTGAGCCTCCATCAGGTCACTAGAGCCTCCATCAGGTCCCTAGAGCCTCCATCAGGTCCCTAGCCCCTCCATCAGGTCCCTAGAGCCTCCACCAGGTCGTCTAACTCCTGTCCTCTGCTGTAGATCACCTCGGGGCAGTTCGACGAGCGCTACGTCCTGTCGTCCAGAGTGAGGACGGGCCGCAGCATCAGGGGCCTGAGCCTGCCCCCCGCCTGCACCAGGGCCGAGCGCCGAGAGGTGGAGCGGGTGGTGGTGGAGGCTCTGGGAGGGCTGAAGGCAGACCTGGAGGGGAAGTACTTCAGCCTGACGCAGATGACGGAGCAGGAGCAGCAGCAGCTCATCGACGTAAGGCTCACCAGGATTTAGGAGGCAGTGTGAACGATGACAGATAATTTAATACTAGTCACAATTTAGTCCAATCCTTTTTAGTTTTAGTCTCGTTTTTGACTAAATGTGAGATATATCTAAAATAGATTTTTGTTGAAGAAAGTGTCATACATTTAGCCAGAGTTTTTGTTCTCAGTAATTACTTTTTATGTATTTATTTTTTTATTCATATGTTGTTTGTCAGCACTAACAGTGACAGTTGGAGGAATATCTTTACAGTGTTTGAGTTTATGTGACACTGAGGGTCAGCTTCTGCAGGTGATCCACCAAATAATGCATCCCGTCTTGATTCTTCTGGTTTCCTTTTTCCATCAGGACCACTTCCTGTTTGACAAGCCCGTGTCTCCGCTGCTCACCTGTGCAGGAATGGCCCGAGACTGGCCCGACGCTCGAGGGATCTGGTGAGTCCTCTTCACGAATCATCACGACTCTTCTCTGCTCCATCAGCGCCTCCGTCTCCTCGTGTCACTGAGCCCTCGAACGCACCGTTACAGACGAGGCTCTGACCTCAGCAGACCTCGAACGCACCGTTACAGACGAGGCTCTGACCTCAACAGACCTCGAACGCACCGTTACAGACGAGGCTCTGACCTCAACAGACCTCGAACGCACCGTTACAGACGAGGCTCTGACCTCAGCGGACCTCGAACGCACCGTTACAGACGAGGCTCTGACCTCAGCAGACCTCGAACGCACCGTTACAGACGAGGCTCTGACCTCAGCAGACCTCGAACGCACCGTTACAGACGAGGCTCTGACCTAACATGGTTCTAACGTGGCTCTAACGTGGCTCTAACGTGGTTCTAACGTGGCTCTAACGTGGTTCTAACGTGGCTCTAACGTGGTTCTAACGTGGTTCTAACGTGGCTCTAACGTGGTTCTAACGTGGCTCTAACATGGTTCTAACGTGGTTCTAACGTGGCTCTAACGTGGCTCTAACGTGGTTCTAACGTGGCTCTAACGTGGTTCTAACGTGGTTCTAACGTGGCTCTAACGTGGCTCTAACGTGGTTCTAACGTGGCTCTAACGTGGTTCTAACGTGGTTCTAACGTGGTTCTAACGTGGTTCTAACGTGGCTCTAACGTGGCTCTAACGTGGTTCTAACGTGGCTCTAACGTGGTTCTAACGTGGTTCTAACGTGGTTCTAACGTGGTTCTAACGAGGTTCTAACGTGGTTCTAATGTGGTTCTAACGTGGTTCTAACGTGGCTCTAACGTGGTTCTAACGTGGTTCTAACGTGGTTCTAACGTGGTTCTAACGAGGTTCTAACGTGGTTCTAATGTGGTTCTAACGTGGTTCTAACGTGGCTCTAACGTGGTTCTAACGAGGTTCTAACGTGGTTCTAATGTGGTTCTAACGTGGCTCTAACGTGGCTCTAACGTGGCTCTAACGTGGTTCTAACGTGGTTCTAACGTGGTTCTAACGTGGTTCTAACGAGGTTCTAACGTGGTTCTAATGTGGTTCTAACGTGGTTCTAACGTGGCTCTAACGTGGTTCTAATGTGGTTCTAACGTGGTTCTAACGTGGCTCTAACGTGGTTCTAACGTGGTTCTAACGTGGCTCTAACGTGGTTCTAATGTGGTTCTAACGTGGTTCTAACGTGGCTCTAACGTGGTTCTAATGTGGTTCTAACGTGGTTCTAACGTGGCTCTAACGTGGTTCTAACGTGGTTCTAACGTGGCTCTAACGTGGTTCTAATGTGGTTCTAACGTGGTTCTAACGTGGCTCTAACGTGGTTCTAACGTGGCTCTAACGTGGTTCTAATATGGTTCTAATGTTTAAAGGCACAACAACGAGAAGACGTTCCTGATCTGGGTGAACGAGGAGGACCACACCAGAGTCATCTCGATGGAGAAGGGAGGGAACATGAAGAGAGTGTTCGAGAGGTTCTGCCGAGGACTCAAAGAGGTGAGAACATCAGGATTATACAGAAGAACAGTCCAGAGAACATGTGTCAGTGGAACACCAGAGTAACATGAATATTTATCTGAGCTTTAGAGAAAGGACGAGAACTCACTGAGTGTTTCTGATCCTGAGTGTTTCTGATCCTGAGTGTTTCTGGTCCTGAGTGTTTCTGGTCCTGAGTGTTTCTGGTCCTGAGTGTTTCTGTTCCTGAGTGTTTCTGGTCCTGAGTGTTTCTGATCCTGAGTGTTTCTGATCCTGAGTGTTTCTGGTCCTGAGTGTTTCTGGTCCTGAGTGTTTCTGTTCCTGAGTGTTTCTGGTCCTGAGTGTTTCTGGTCCTGAGTGTTTCTGTTCCTGAGTGTTTCTGGTCCTGAGTGTTTCTGGTCCTGAGTGTTTCTGATCCTGAGTGTTTCTGGTCCTGAGTGTTTCTGGTCCTGAGTGTTTCTGGTCCTGAGTGTTTCTGGTCCTGAGTGTTTCTGGTCCTGAGTGTTTCTGGTCCTGAGTGTTTCTGTTCCTGAGTGTTTCTGGTCCTGAGTGTTTCTGATCCTGAGTGTTTCTGATCCTGAGTGTTTCTGACTCTGAGTGTTTCTGGTCCTGAGTGTTTCTGATCTGAGTGTTTCTGACTCTGAGTGTTTCTGGTCCTGAGTGTTTCTGTTCCTGAGTGTTTCTGGTCCTGAGTGTTTCTGGTCCTGAGTGTTTCTGTTCCTGAGTGTTTCTGGTCCTGAGTGTTTCTGATCCTGAGTGTTTCTGTTCCTGAGTGTTTCTGGTCCTGAGTGTTTCTGGTCCTGAGTGTTTCTGGTCCTGAGTGTTTCTGGTCCTGAGTGTTTCTGGTCCTGAGTGTTTCTGATCCTGAGTGTTTCTGATCCTGAGTGTTTCTGGTCCTGAGTGTTTCTGGTCCTGAGTGTTTCTGTTCCTGAGTGTTTCTGGTCCTGAGTGTTTCTGGTCCTGAGTGTTTCTGGTCCTGAGTGTTTCTGGTCCTGAGTGTTTCTGGTCCTGAGTGTTTCTGATCCTGAGTGTTTCTGGTCCTGAGTGTTTCTGGTCCTGAGTGTTTCTGGTCCTGAGTGTTTCTGGTCCTGAGTGTTTCTGGTCCTGAGTGTTTCTGGTCCTGAGTGTTTCTGTTCCTGAGTGTTTCTGATCCTGAGTGTTTCTGATCCTGAGTGTTTCTGACTCTGAGTGTTTCTGACTCTGAGTGTTTCTGGTCCTGAGTGTTTCTGATCCTGAGTGTTTCTGATCCTGAGTGTTTCTGGTCCTGAGTGTTTCTGGTCCTGAGTGTTTCTGATCCTGAGTGTTTCTGATCCTGAGTGTTTCTGATCCTGAGTGTTTCTGGTCCTGAGTGTTTCTGTTCCTGAGTGTTTCTGGTCCTGAGTGTTTCTGATCCTGAGTGTTTCTGATCCTGAGTGTTTCTGACTCTGAGTGTTTCTGTTCCTGAGTGTTTCTGTTCCTGAGTGTTTCTGGTCCTGAGTGTTTCTGGTCCTGAGTGTTTCTGATCCTGAGTGTTTCTGACTCTGAGTGTTTCTGTTCCTGAGTGTTTCTGATCCTGAGTGTTTCTGTTCCTGAGTGTTTCTGTTCCTGAGTGTTTCTGGTCCTGAGTGTTTCTGATCCTGAGTGTTTCTGTTCCTGAGTGTTTCTGACTCTGAGTGTTTCTGTTCCTGAGTGTTTCTGATCCTGAATGTTTCTGTTCCTGAGTGTTTCTGATCCTGAGTGTTTCTGATCCCGAGTGTTTCTGATCCTGAGTGTTTCTGATCCTGAGTGTTTCTGGTCCTGAGTGTTTCTGACTCTGAGTGTTTCTGGTCCTGAGTGTTTCTGTTCCTGAGTGTTTCTGACTCTGAGTGTTTCTGTTCCTGAGTGTTTCTGATCCTGAGTGTTTCTGTTCCTGAGTGTTTCTGATCCTGAGTGTTTCTGACTCTGAGTGTTTCTGTTCCTGAGTGTTTCTGATCCTGAGTGTTTCTGATCCTGAGTGTTTCTGTTCCTGAGTGTTTCTGTTCCTGAGTGTTTCTGATCCTGAGTGTTTCTGACTCTGAGTGTTTCTGTTCCTGAGTGTTTCTGATCCTGAGTGTTTCTGATCCTGAGTGTTTCTGTTCCTGAGTGTTTCTGTTCCTGAGTGTTTCTGATCCTGAGTGTTTCTGACTCTTGAGTGTTTCTGATCCTGAGTGTTTCTGGTCCTGAGTGTTTCTGGTCCTGAGTGTTTCTGGTCCTGAGTGTTTCTGATCCTGAGTGTTTCTGTTCCTGAGTGTTTCTGATCCTGAGTGTTTCTGATCCTGAGTGTTTCTGTTCCTGAGTGTTTCTGGTCCTGAGTGTTTCTGTTCCTGAGTGTTTCTGGTCCTGAGTGTTTCTGATCCTGAGTGTTTCTGATCCTGAGTGTTTCTGGTCCTGAGTGTTTCTGTTCCTGAGTGTTTCTGGTCCTGAGTGTTTCTGATCCTGAGTGTTTCTGATCCTGAGTGTTTCTGTTCCTGAGTGTTTCTGGTCCTGAGTGTTTCTGATCCTGAGTGTTTCTGGTCCTGAGTGTTTCTTCAGGTGGAGCGTCTGATCCAGGAGCGAGGCTGGGAGTTCATGTGGAACGAGAGGCTGGGCTACGTCCTGACCTGCCCCTCCAACCTGGGCACGGGGCTCAGGGCGGGCGTGCACGTCAAACTACCACTACTCAGTAAGGTAACTACAAACTACCACTGCTCGGTAAGGTAACTACAAACTACCACTGCTCAGTAAGGTAACTACAAACTACCACTGCTCAGTAAGGTAACTACAAACTACCACTGCTCAGTAAGGTAACTACAAACTACCACTACTCAGTAAGGTAACTACAAACTACCACTGGTCAGTAAGGTAACTACAAACTACCACTGCTCAGTAAGGTAACTACAAACTACCACTACTCAGTAAGGTAACTACAAACTACCACTGCTCAGTAAGGTAACTACAAACTACCACTGCTCGGTAAGGTAACTACAAACTACCACTGCTCGGTAAGGTAACTACAAACTACCACTACTCAGTAAGGTAACTACAAACTACCACTGGTCAGTAAGGTAACTACAAACTACCACTGCTCAGTAAGGTAACTACAAACTACCACTACTCAGTAAGGTAACTACAAACTACCACTACTCAGTAAGGTAACTACAAACTACCACTACTCAGTAAGGTAACTACAAACTACCACTACTCAGTAAGGTAACTACAAACTACCACTGCTCAGTAAGGTAACTACAAACTACAGAAGGTAACTACAAACTACCACTACTCAGTAAGGTAACTACAAACTACAGAAGGTAACTACAAACTACCACTACTCAGTAAGGTAACTACAAACTACCACTGCTCAGTAAGGTAACTACAAACTACCACTGCTCAGTAAGGTAACTACAAACTACAGAAGGTAACTACAAACTACCACTACTCAGTAAGGTAACTACAAACTACAGAAGGTAACTACAAACTACCACTGCTCAGTAAGGTAACTACAAACTACCACTGCTCAGTAAGGTAACTACAAACTACCACTGCTCAGTAAGGTAACTACAAACTACAGAAGGTAACTACAAACTACCACTACTCAGTAAGGTAACTACAAACTACCACTGCTCAGTAAGGTAACTACAAACTACAGAAGGTAACTACAAACTACCACTACTCAGTAAGGTAACTACAAACTACCACTGCTCAGTAAGGTAACTACAAACTACAGAAGGTAACTACAAACTACCACTACTCAGTAAGGTAACTACAAACTACCACTGCTCAGTAAGGTAACTACAAACTACAGAAGGTAACTACAAACTACCACTACTCAGTAAGGTAACTACAAACTACCACTACTCGGTAAGGTAACTACAAACTACCACTGCTCAGTAAGGTAACTACAAACTACAGAAGGTAACTACAAACTACCACTACTCAGTAAGGTAACTACAAACTACCACTGCTCAGTAAGGTAACTACAAACTACAGAAGGTAACTACAAACTACCACTACTCAGTAAGGTAACTACAAACTACCACTACTCGGTAAGGTAACTACAAACTACCACTGCTCAGTAAGGTAACTACAAACTACAGAAGGTAACTACAAACTACCACTACTCAGTAAGGTAACTACAAACTACAGAAGGTAACTACAGACTGGTTTAAACAGAGTGGGGTGTTTGAAATACTAACCACAGTAATGAGCAGCTCAGTTTCTGTTCAGACCCCTGGGGGGTCCTGGGGCAGTAGTTTGTCTCGGTGCTGTTTGTGACCCTCTGCCCCCCCTGCCCCCCCAGGACCCTCGCTTCAGTAAAATCCTGGATCACCTTCGTTTACAGAAGAGAGGCACTGGAGGAGTGGACACTGCTGCTGTGGGAGGGGTCTTCGACATCTCCAACCTGGACAGGCTCGGACAGTCCGAGGTAAGCTTTACTCTGGCTTTACTCTGGCTTAACTCCGACTTTACTCCGACTTTACGCCGACTTTACTCTGGCTTTACTACGACTTTACTCTGGCTTTACTCCGACTTTACCCCGACTTTACTCTGGCTTTACTCCGACTTTACTCCGACTTTGCTCCGACTTTACTCCAACTTTACTCTGACTTTGCTCCGGCTTTGCTCCGACTTTGCTCTGACTTTACTCCGACTTTACTCTGACTTTACTCCGACTTTACTCTGACTTTGCTCTGGCTTTACTCCGACTTTGCTCCGACTTTACTCCGACTTTACTCTGACTTTGCTCTGGCTTTACTCCGACTTTGCTCCGACTTTACTCCAACTTTACTCTGACTTTGCTCCGGCTTTGCTCCGACTTTGCTCTGACTTTACTCCGACTTTACTCTGACTTTACTCCGACTTTACTCTGACTTTACTCCGACTTTACTCTGACTTTGCTCTGGCTTTACTCCGACTTTGCTCCGACTTTGCTCCGACTTTACTCCGACTTTACTCTGACTTTACTCAGACTTTGCTCCGGCTTTACTCCGACTTTACTCTGACTTTACTACAGCTTTACTTTTGATATATTCTGCTGCTCTGCTCTGGTCTCAAACACAGAACTTCTCATTCATGTGAGTCACGTGTTGTAATGTTGTAGTGTTTTAACTGAACCTGCTGCATGTGAACAGCCATTAATCAGTCACTGTTTGGTTTAATATCTCTCAACAGCAGCATTAGATTAAAATCGTCCGTCACAAAGTTTTATATTTACCTTTGTCTCTAAACCAGAACTGACTCACAACTGAAGGTTTAAAGGGAACAACCGGTCTAACCCCGGTCTAACCCGGTCTAACCCCGGTCTAACCCGGTCTGACCCGGTCTGACCCCGGTCTAACCCGGTCTGACCCCGGTGTTGTGCTCTCAGGTTCAGTCCGGTCTGACCCCGGTCTAACCCGGTCTGACCCCGGTGTTGTGCTCTCAGGTTCAGTCCGGTCTAACCCCGGTCTAACCCGGTCTGACCCCGGTGTTGTGCTCTCAGGTTCAGTCCGGTCTAACCCGGTCTGACCCCGGTCTAACCCCGGTCTAACCCGGTCTGACCCCGGTGTTGTGCTCTCAGGTTCAGTCCGGTCTAACCCCGGTCTAACCCGGCCTGACCCCGGTGTTGTGCTCTCAGGTTCAGTCCGGTCTGACCCCGGTCTAACCCGGTCTGACCCCCGGTGTTGTGCTCTCAGGTTCAGTCCGGTCTAACCCCGGTCTAACCCGGTCTGACCCCGGTGTTGTGCTCTCAGGTTCAGTCCGGTCTAACCCCGGTCTAACCCGGTCTGACCCCGGTGTTGTGCTCTCAGGTTCAGTCCGGTCTAACCCCGGTCTAACCCGGTCTGACCCCGGTGTTGTGCTCTCAGGTTCAGTCCGGTCTGACCCCGGTCTAACCCGGTCTGACCCCCGTGTTGTGCTCTCAGGTTCAGTCCGGTCTAACCCGGTCTGACCCCGGTCTAACCCCGGTCTAACCCGGTCTGACCCCGGTGTTGTGCTCTCAGGTTCAGTCCGGTCTGACCCCGGTCTAACCCGGTCTGACCCCGGTGTTGTGCTCTCAGGTTCAGTCCGGTCTAACCCCGGTCTAACCCGGTCTAACCCGGTCTAACCCCGGTCTGACCCCGGTCTAACCCCGGTCTAACCCGGTCTGACCCCGGTGTTGTGCTCTCAGGTTCAGTCCGGTCTGACCCCGGTCTAACCCGGTCTGACCCCGGTGTTGTGCTCTCAGGTGCAGCTGGTGCAGACGGTGGTGGATGGAGTGAATTATTTGGTCGAGTGTGAGAAGCGTTTGGAGAAAGGCCAAGACATAAAGGTCCCGGCTCCAATCAGAGTCTTCAAGTAGAGACAGCGCCCCCTGCTGCTCCACACTCTTCAGATATCTGTAATCAATAATCAATCATCTATAATCAGTAATCTATCAGACTCATCTGTCGACTGAAATAACTTCAATAATAACATTTATCTGTGAATATAATAAAGTTTATCATTTGGAAGAATTTAAAATGAGAAGAATTTTATCAAAACTTTTGAAAAAAGTTGTTTATTTGTCGAGGTTTACTTTTGAAAAGCACAGACTGAGACTGAACTAAAATAAAGAGGTTAAAAAATAGGAAAGGAAAGAAGGAGGGAAGGAAGGAAGGAAGGAAGGAAGGAAGGAAGGAAGGAGGGAAGGAAGGAGGGAACCAGTGATGCCTGTGTGAGGTGTATATATGAGTATTTAAGAGAAGAATCAAGTCTATCCTCATATATATTTATTATTTAATGAAGATATAAAACATTTGTGTATTTTTCAAAACCTTACTCCATTTCCCATAATGCACTGTAGTGTTTAGTCTGATCACATGACTTTATCTGTGTCTGCATACTCCTCCATTAAACACTGTAAATGAGCCATGTGTACATTTAACACAGATTAACATTAAACCAGGTCTGAACCAGGTCTAAACCAGGTCTGAACCAGGACTAAACCAGATTATTATTGTTTATGAAGACAATTTAAATTTGACATTAAAATAATTACAGTAGAAATTAGTTTTACCTTGAACTTGTCTTTAATTAAGACCTCTGCATCTGTCTAAGCCCCGCCCCTTTCACACTTAAGCCCGCCCCTTTAACATGCCTAATCCCGCCCCTTTACCTGTCTAAGCCCCGCCCCTCCCCGTTGCCATGGTAATGGATGTCGAATGTATTTGATGAAGAAGACTGTGAATGATTCATGTTTTAATAAAAATCATCTTTAACAAAAAGTGAGTCCGGTTCCAGTCGTTCTTTAAAAGTTTATGTTTTGTTTTTATTTTTAATTTTGTTAAAAGCCAGAGTTTAGTTTTAGTTTAGTTTTAGTTTAGTTTAGTGTGTAACACACAACAACACTGTCAGTATTTCACCTCACACACACTGCAGTAGTCAGCTCATATAAGTACTTGGGTACATGTCTGGAGAGTACACATCAACACAGTACTGCAGTAATCAGCTCATATAAGTACTTGGGTACATGTCTGGAGAGTACACATCAACACAGTACTGCAGTAGTCAGCTCATGTAAGTACTTGGGTACATGTCTGCAGAGTACACATCAACACAGTACTGCAGTAGTCAGCTCATATAAGTACTTGGGTACATGTCGGGAGAGTACACATCCACACAGTACTGCAGTAGTCAGCTCATATAAGTACTTGGGTACATGTCTGGAGAGTACACGTCAACACAGTACTGCAGTAGTCAGCTCATGTAAGTACTTGGGTACATGTCTGGAGAGTACACATCAACACAGTACTGCAGTAGTCAGCTCATAGAAGTACTTGGGTACATGTCTGGAGAGTACACATCAACACAGTACTGCAGTAGTCAGCTCATATAAGTACTTGGGTACATGTCTGGAGAGTACACATCAACACAGTACTGCAGTAGTCAGCTCATATAAGTACTTGGGTACATGTCTGGAGAGTACACGTCAACACAGTACTGCAGTAGTCAGCTCATGTAAGTACTTGGGTACATGTCTGGAGAGTACACATCAACACAGTACTGCAGTAGTCAGCTCATAGAAGTACTTGGGTACATGTCTGGAGAGTACACATCAACACAGTACTGCAGTAGTCAGCTCATATAAGTACTTGGGTACATGTCTGGAGAGTACACATCAACACAGTACTGCAGTAGTCAGCTCATGTAAGTACTTGGGTACATGTCTGGAGAGTACACATCAACACAGTACTGCAGTAGTCAGCTCATAGAAGTACTTGTACATATAAGTTCTCTGTGAGACATGTTACTGAAGAGTGCAGCTGTTGAAAAGGCTCTTTAGACTCTTTTATTGTAAATAATCTGATGTGAGAAAGATTTCATGTTTTATCTGTGAGTAACTCTGTATTGTAGTAATGTCGTTTGTTTCTGCTGCATCTCGACCAGGTCGTCGTTGAAATGAGAACTAGTTCTCGATGGAGCTGCCTGGATAAATAAAGGATAAATAAAGAACAGCAGCACCAATCAGAGCGGCTTCAGAGAGTCATGTGATTAAATAAGGACAGCAATCAACTAAACCAAGAACTAAATGAGAACTAATTAAACTGGAGCAAAACTGTGACAAAAAAACAGGACTAAATCAAGACTGAACCAGGTCTAGACCAGGTTTACATCAGGGTTTAAACCAGATCTAAACATTATTGTTCACATAAATCTCTTTTGGATCAAATGAAGGCCACAAATATTACTTTTGATATAAACAGTGCTGTGAAAAACTATTTACCCTTTTCTAGATTTCTTTTTTTTTTTTCAGGTTTATAAAGTTTAATAATAAAGTAAAAACATTTAAGTGTGACAAATGTGCAAAAAAAGAAAGAAAAACAAATCAGAACAGCCGTTGATTCCTTCTTCATAATTACTTCACAGATTTGGTTCAGGATTAAACCCAGTCTCCTTCTGTTGATGTTGGTCTGAGAGAAGAGTCCTGGTTCATAAAAGTCTCATTGTTCTGCTCTAAACAAACGTGTCCTCATCTGGAGACATACTTCAGTCCAACAATAGTCTCCTCTGTCTCCACTTTTCTCTCTTCAGTTGATTCTCCAGAAACAGCCATTACGCTTCTCATTCCTCCAGGTCAAATAAACAATCTGAAGAACAATGAGGACAAAGAAGGAAAAGGCTTAGGAGTTTTAAAAAATGTTAAATAAATACAGTGAAGAGTGGGATGGACTGCGGTAAATCTGTTTAAGAGCGCCCTCTGCTGGTGGTGACTCACCTTTACAAACAAAAATAAAATGTTTTCAAAACAATAGGCATTTGTGAAAAACTGCAGAAATGGAGTGAAAAAAAGTTAAAAATAAAAACGTAAAGGTGGTCTAAACCTGGGTCTAAATCAAGGGGAAAAAAAGTGTTCCCTTTAAATCCCAGTGTGACAGCGCCCTCTGCTGGTGGAGCCTCGGTCCAGCTGCACTTTCAGCTCTGTTTATTTTAATAACTGTATTTAAGTGTTAAACCTGTGCATTTAAGACAAGAAACAACCAGCTACAGTTTTAAACAAGACAAGTCTATTTTAATTGACTTTGGGTGAAAAAAGGGACAAAAATCAACCAACAATAGGTTCAAAAATATACCATAAACTGTCACTTAATCAGCGTATTTCTCCAATATTTCTCCAATATTCATGTCGACAGATAAGTGCAGCTTGGTCTTGAGGTCAGTTCTGTAAAAACTACTGTGAATAAAGTCATCAGTATTAATCTTACCCTCATCTTCGAAGCCCTTGTCCTCATTATGTTGGATTAAAAGGAACAGATTTATTTTATTTCCTGCTACAATCAACAATCACTACTGTTTTAGGTTTAAAAAATCAAACTATTCACAGAAAGGACAGGTGTTTTTTGAGTGTGACGTGAAAAAATAAAGGCATGAGTGAAAGAGTGAAGGATGAAGTGAGAGGAAAGTGACAGATGTGACTCTAATAAACATCTGCTCTCAGTAAAATCCAGGATTAACTTTAACCAAAACACCAGCCTCTCTTCGACTATTACTGAATTAAAACCAAAGGAGTTATTAATGACTCACTTTCTCTGAAACTCATTTCATTTACCTTAAAGCCACTGTGTAAAATAAATGTTCCATCCATCACTGAGGGAGATATTTGAGGAAAACAAAGACTCTGAGCTGTATTTCTCATCGAGGCCTGAGGCACGTCACTGATTCTTCTTCATGATTTTCCAGTTCACCCTGAAACTCAACCCTCCTCTTTTTCACTGAACCAGATTCCCAGCAAACCTCACATGAAAACAGTTTATTACCAGATAAATGTCCGTCATAAATCATCATCACACTTGACCCGACAAATATGAAGAATATAATAACTACGGTGAATATTGAGGTTACAAGCTACTATATTTAGACACTAAATTTAAATCTATGAAGAAATACAAATGAAAACTGACACTAAACCTGGTTTTGAACAGGTTTTAATTGGACTTAAACAGGTTTTAGTTGGATTTGAACAGATTTTATCACAGCTTTTATCGTCATTTTACAGCCACATATTGTAGATGTACACAGGAGTTTGGGTAAAATAAATGCACAAAACAATGTTTTCATGAAATGCACCTGTAATCTGTATCTGTAATCTGGAGTAATCCCTTCTCTGTTCTGCAGTGGGATACAGTTACTTTGTATTCTGATTACATATTGCATAATTACTCTATTTAAACTCAATTAAAGCCAACACGAGCACATTTCCTTCCACATATATCTATATCACTACAGAAATGTACTGTTGTTTCTACTAGAGATACATTCATTTTAAAGTCACTCAAGGCCAGATTGTGGAAATTTAACACCAAACCTGACCCATGTGAAAGCTGTTGTTTAAAGCTTTACATATTTTAAAGGTATAATTGGTGTTTTCTTTAAAACCCGCGGTGAAATAACTCTTTTTCTCTCTCTTTAAATATTGTAAATTTGCAAAGTCCATGTTTAAACAGTGTTATTTAAAGAGGCGGGGCTTATTGAGGTACGGCTGGAGTTCCTCGCCTCTGATTGGTCGCAGGGGTCTGACTGACGCGCCGCTCTGACCAATCACGCGCTGCCACACTCCGGTTAGGAGAGGCCCGCTGGTTGCTGTCTTTCTCTTTCTCTCGCCGCCTTCAGGGCTTCATTCCGGGCTTAAAACCCTCTCCGTGACCCACTCTACATCCACACCCGGCTCCCACGGCCCCTGCCACGGACTCCAGCCTCTCAGGGCCCCGGTGAAGAGAAGCAGCCCCGCGAGGAGACAGAATCATGCTTAAACTCGTGCTTTTAGCCGCTTTTGCAGGCTTTTCTTTGGCCAGTGATGTGCTAGAATACACCGACGACGATTTCGAAAGTAAAATTGGGGACCACGACCTGATTCTAGTGGAGTTTTTCGCTCCTTGGTGAGTATTTTTAACAAACTTAACAATTTTATGTCACATTTCCGATGCATTTGGTTTATATTTATAAAAATGATCGGGTTTAGGCCACAACGCTATCCCAATTGCTATTTAAATGCTTATTGTAACAGATCTAATGCTTCTCCAGGGATATTAACATGTACATTCTCTTTTTATTTAATCCTTGAGGCAATTCTTAACTCATACATTTTAGTAAAGTCTTCAAAAAGTGAAGTTTAAACACGTTAAAATCAAAACTACGACACGATAAATGAAGCTACGCGGAAGTAAGGGGCGTGGCCGGTCGCTGTTGTAACGCGCTGATTGGCCAGGTAAGTTTTGGTGTCCTCCTCTGATTGGTCAAAGGTAAAAGTGACGTATTTGCCTTGTGCCAAACTTGAATAAAATGGCAGTGAATGAGGATCAGGTGTGGATCATGAAAAGAGGCTAAAAAACGGGTTTACGAAGAAAAAACTGTACAAATCAAGAAAATTAAACCTCAAGCAGGTTATTAATCGTATTTTATAAAGACTGCAGTTGTAAAACTGCACAAAACTAATACAAATCCTCATAAAGTTGAGGTGTTTTAGTTGTTTTTATGGTAACTCAATTTATTAATGACATTTCTCTCAGTTCATTCTACCAAGACTCTTATTGTACATAAAATATTCATATTGGATATGGTTTTTATAACTAAGCAGCTTACTGTTTCAGAAAATGGTTAAACTTTGGCATTGAACTAAATAAAATGGTGCTTCTAGGTTTGTTTTTTGCTAAAATAGTTAAGTGACTATTTGTTTTTAAAGTCCATAGCGTTCTCTCAGATTCTCTCAATTATTTACTACTGTTTTATTCAATAAAAGCTCAGGTCCATTTATTTGTGACATTTTCATAAAAGTTCTGAGCCAAATGTGACTCGTGAAAACAAAGAATCAAAAGGAAAATGAAACCAAAATAAAGAGACGAGCTACTTTTGGTTTCAGTTTGTTCACACATAGGTCAATAAAGTGAAATCTAACGTTCAGAGTCTGACTAAAACCCGTCCCGAGTCCAGTTAGAGCCTTGTTTCTGTCTGTACTAGAACTTGTTCAAATTCATCAAAAACCTGTTTTAATCCAATTAAAAACCAGGTCTGATCCTGGTGCAGCCCTTTTCTGGAGTTCATAATCCCCTCAGCGCCTCAAACAGGAGCTACACCAGGATTTTTACAGATTTAGTGACATCACAAGTGACTCCAGCTCACACTTGAACATCATTGGTCCATGTTTTAACAGCCTCAGCCAATCAGAGAAGAGTTTCAAATACAAATCATAAAAACATGTTTCATTTCAGTCAAAACCACATTATCAACTGTAAAAGAGCAGAGCATTAGATCTTTAACCTTTAATCTAAATGAACCACCGTTTTTCTGTTTGTTTTTGTGACTCTGATCCGTTCCATCTGTTTTTTTTCTTCAGGTGCGGTCACTGTAAACGTCTGGCTCCTGAATATGAAGCCGCCGCCACTCGTCTCAAAGGGATCGTCGCTCTCGCAAAGGTCTCGCTTTAAACACCGTCAAACCTTTACTCTGCCTTTTACTACCGCTACTGCTAAAGCTACTACTACTAGTGCTACTAGTGCTAAAGCTACTGTTACTACTAGTGCTAAAGCTACTACTACTACTAGTGCTTCTGCTAATGCTACCACAACAACTGCTACTGTTACTACTGCTACTACTACTGCTAATGCTACTACTACTACTACTACTCACATTTAATTTTGGGACTAAAACAGATGCGTCTCCTCACTTTAGTTGTTCTCTGAACAGTATTTATTCGACCAAACTCTTTGCTTTTATGAAGCCACAACTTTTAGTGACACTTTGAGCTTCAAACCAATGTCAGAGCTGTTTGTGCAGAGACTTTTACTGATGTTCTCTCTTTAATACAGTTAATGCTCTGTTCTCAGGTGACTTTACTTTACTCTTGTTTAACTCGTCGTGGACTGTCTCCTGGTTCTGTCTCCGTTTTCTTAAATGAACCCGTTTCTCTCGTTTCCAGGTGGACTGTACGGCCAACAGTAACATCTGCAGTAAGTACGGAGTGAACGGGTATCCTACCCTGAAGATCTTCAGAGACGGAGAGGAGTCTGGGCCCTACGACGGCCCCAGGACCGCAGGTATGTAGGGTTTACATCGGGTACGTGGGGTTTACATCGGGTACATGGGGTTTACCGCGGGTACGTAGGGTTTACATCGGGTACATGGGGTTTACGTCGGGTACGTGGGGTTTACCTCGGGTACGTGGGGTTTACCTCGGGTACGTGGGGTTTACCTCGGGTACGTGGGGTTTACCTCGGGTACGTGGGGTTTACCTCGGGTACGTGGGGTTTACCTCGGGTACGTGGGGTTTACCTCGGGTACGTGGGGTTTACATCGGGTACGTGGGGTTTACCTCGGGTACGTGGGGTTTACCTCGGGTACGTGGGGTTTACCTCGGGTACGTGGGATTTACCTTGGGTACGTGGGGTTTACCTCGGGTACGTGGGGTTTACCTCAGGTACGTGGGGTTTACATCAGGTACGTGGGGTTTACCTCGGGTACGTGGGGTTTACTGCGGGTACGTGGGGTTTTCATCAGGGACGTGGGGTTTACCGCGGGTACGTGGGGTTTACCGCGGGTACGTGGGGTTTACGTCGGGTACGTGGGGTTTACGTCGGGTACGTGGGGTTTACGTCGGGTTTACCTCGGGTACGTGGGGTTTACCTCGGGTACGTGGGGTTTACCGCGGGTACGTGGGGTTTACGTCGGGTACGTGGGGTTTACGTCGGGTACGTGGGGTTTACGTCGGGTTTACCTCGGGTACGTGGGGTTTACCTCGGGTACGTGGGGTTTACCGCGGGTACGTGGGGTTTACATCGGGTACATGGGGTTTATCGCGGGTACGTGGGGTTATGTATTTTGTGTAGTTTAGTAGAACCAGGGCAGTGTTTTTCAGCTGATGCAGATGTCTCATCAGTTTGTTTAATGTGGTGGTTGAGTATTTATTAATTTTCCCACTTCTGAAATCATCGCTTCGTTCATAAAAATCAACCCTAACTATGAAAAAACCAAGAATAATAGGTGTTTCAGGTGTTTCAGGTGTTTCAGGTGAATGAAGGAGGTGTCAGGTTCCAGGGTAAAATAAACATCCGTCTCACTGTAAAAGATCCTCTTTAAACAAACACAAAGGGTGTGTTCGGACTTTACTCTGTGTCGAAGAAAACTTTAATCAACTCCTAAACCTCACATCAGTAACGTTTTTCCACAAATTCAGGTCAAAAACAACTTAAACATGATACTTTTATTCTCTTGGATCAGATTTACTTTAGAAAGTTCAGAAAGTGTCTTGTATTTATCAGAAGAAAGGACAACATCAAAAGTCAAGGTTTAATTTGATAAAAGAGGAACAGAATGTGACTGAGACCTGCTACAGTTTCACCTTCAGATTCTTTAAACTGCTCCAGCCTTGAACTTTGGGCTGTTTCTGAGACTTTGTCAATAAATCCAGCTTAAATCAGTTTATTATATCCAGCAGCAAAAAGGAAAAACTAGAACAAAGAATTTTTAATTAAAGAATTTTCACACAGCAGCAAAAATGTAGACATTGTCTGCTTCAGGAAGTGTTTATTAAGACTCTGACATCTGTGAGTAACAAAACAAACCCACATCTTTAAAAAGATCAATGTAAATGTGGTCAGTTCAGAAGTACTCATTATTCTCATTGCTTAGTAAAACTCTGTGGATGGGCTATTTTATTTGTACACATTTGTGACAAAATAAAAGCCAAAATGAGTGTAAAGTCTTGGTAAAGTTTGTCATTTAAACCGATGAGTGAGGGGATGATGCTCTAACCTCGTGTTGACTCTTTTCTGTTTCAGACGGAATCGTGAGTTTCCTGAAGAAACAGGCCGGTCCTGCTTCAGTGGAGCTCAAATCTGAGGCCGACCTCGACAAGTTCACCTCAGACTCAGACGCCAGCGTCGTCGGTGAGTTTTAGAAGATAAAGTCTGATCCGGTTTGAGCCCAGAGACAGACCGGGCCACGTGTGAAGTCTGGAGGTTTGTCGTGGTTTTATTTTTCCTGATTCTGTCGGGTTCTCGTCTCGTCGCAGGTTTTTTCTCCGACGCTTCGTCCGTGGCTCAGGTCGAGTTCCTGAAAGCAGCCAGTTCTCTCAGAGACAACTACCGCTTCGCTCACACCAACGAAGAGGGTCTGCTGCAGGCTCAGGGGGTCTCCGAGTGAGTAAGACCGGGGTTAGACCGGGTTTAGACTGGGTTTAGACTGGGTTTAGACTGGGTTTAGACCGGGGTTAGACCGGGTTTAGACTGGGTTTAGACTGGGTTTAGACTGGGTTTAGACCGGGGTTAGACCGGGTTTAGACTGGGTTTAGACTGGGTTTAGACTGGGTTTAGATGGTTTAGACTGGTTTAGACTGGGTTTAGACTGGGTTTAGACCGGGTTTAGACCGGGTTTAGACCGGTTTAGACCGGGTTTAGACCGGGTTTAGACCAGGTTTAGACCAGGTTTAGACCGGGTTAGACCGGGTTTAGACTGGGTTTAGACTGGGTTTAGATGGTTTAGACTGGTTTAGACTGGGTTTAGACCGGGTTTAGACCGGGTTTAGACCGGTTTAGACCGGGTTTAGACCGGGTTTAGACCAGGTTTAGACTGGTTTAGACCGGGTTAGACCGGGTTTAGACTGGGTTTAGATGGTTTAGACTGGTTTAGACTGGGTTTAGACCGGGTTTAGACCGGGTTTAGACCGGTTTAGACCGGGTTTAGACCGGGTTTAGACCAGGTTTAGACTGGTTTAGACCGGGTTTAGACTGGGTTTAGACTGGGTTTAGACCGGGGTTAGACCGGGTTTAGACTGGGTTTAGACTGGGTTTAGACTGGGTTTAGACTGGGTTTAGACTGGGTTTAGATGGTTTAGACTGGTTTAGAGTGGGTTTAGACCGGGTTTAGACCGGGTTTAGACCGGTTTAGACCGGGTTTAGACCGGGTTTAGACCAGGTTTAGACTGGTTTAGACCGGGTTAGACCGGGTTTAGACTGGGTTTAGACCGGGTTTAGACTGGGTTTAGACCAGGTTTAGACTGGTTTAGACCGGGGTTAGACCGGGTTAGACCGGGTTTAGACTGGGTTTAGACTGGGTTTAGATGGTTTAGACTGGTTTAGACCGGGTTTAGACTGGGTTTAGACCAGGTTTAGACTGGTTTAGACCGGGGTTAGACCGGGTTTAGACCGGTTTAGACCGGGTTTAGACCGGGTTTAGACCAGGTTTAGACTGGTTTAGACCGGGTTAGACCGGGTTTAGACTGGGTTTAGACTGGGTTTAGACTGGGTTTAGACCGGGGTTAGACCGGGTTAGACCGGGTTTAGACTGGGTTTAGACTGGGTTTAGATGGTTTAGACTGGTTTAGACTGGGTTTAGACCGGGTTTAGACCGGGTTTAGACCGGTTTAGACCGGGTTTAGACCGGGTTTAGACCAGGTTTAGACTGGTTTAGACCGGGTTAGACCGGGTTTAGACTGGGTTTAGACTGGGTTTAGACTGGGTTTAGACTGGGTTTAGACCGGGGTTAGACCGGGTTTAGACCGGGTTTAGACCGGGTTTAGACCGGTTTAGACCGGGTTTAGACCGGGTTTAGACCAGGTTTAGACTGGTTTAGACCGGGTTAGACCGGGTTTAGACTGGGTTTAGACTGGGTTTAGACTGGGTTTAGACTGGGTTTAGACTGGTTTAGACCGGGTTTAGACCGGGTTTAGACCGGGTTTAGACCGGGGTTAGACTGGGTTTAGACTGGTTTAGTCCTGGTTTAGACCGGGTTTAGACTGGTTTAGACCGGGGTTAGACCGGGTTTAGACTGGGTTTAGACTGGTTTAGACTGGTTTAGACTGGGTTTAGACTGGGTTTAGACTGGGTTTAGATGGTTTAGACTGGGTTTAGACTGGGTTTAGACCGGGTTTAGATGGGTTAGACTGGTTTAGATGGGTTAGACTGGTTTAGACTGGGTTTAGACTGGTTTAGACCGGGTTTAGACCGGGTTTAGACTGGGTTTAGACTGGGTTTAGACTGGGTTTAGACTGGGTTTAGACTGGACTGGACCCAGGATCACAGGATCATAAATAGTGAGGATATGTCTGACTTGATAAACATTTAAAGGGAAAAATGAATGAAAAGATTTTAATCAAAGTACTTCCTGAATCCTGACAGAAGTAAATATTTTGTTTTCAGGGGAGTGGTCCTGTTCCGTCCAAAGAGGCTCCATAATAAATTTGAAGACGCCACAGTTCAGTTCAATGAAGACAAGTTCACCAGCAACAAACTCAAACGGTTCATCCAGGACAACATGTGAGTATGAGTATATATGAGAGAGTATATATGAGAGAGTATGTATGAGAGAGTATATATGAGAGAGTATATATGAGAGAGAGTATATATGAGAGTATATATGAGAGAGAGTATATATGAGAGAGTATATATGAGAGAGAGTATATATGAGAGAGTATATATGAGAGAGTATATATGAGAGAGAGTATATATGAGAGAGTATATATGAGAGAGTGTGTATGAGAGTGTGTGTGTATGAGAGTGTGTGTGTATGAGAGAGTGTGTATGAGAGTGTGTGTGTATGAGAGTGTGTGTGTATGAGAGAGTGTGTATGAGAGAGTGTGTATGAGAGAGTGTGTATGAGAGAGTGTGTATGAGAGAGTGTGTATGAGAGTGTGTGTGTATGAGAGTGTGTGTGTATGAGAGTGTGTGTGTATGAGTGTGTGTGTGTATGAGTGTGTGTGTGTATGAGTGTGTGTGTGTATGAGAGTGTGTGTGTATGAGAGTGTGTGTGTATGAGAGTGTGTGTGTATGAGAGTGTGTGTGTATGAGAGAGTGTGTATGAGAGAGTGTGTGTATGAGAGTGTGTGTGTATGAGAGTGTGTATGAGAGAGTGTGTATGAGAGAGTGTGTATGAGAGAGTGTGTATGAGAGTGTGTGTATGAGAGTGTGTGTATGAGAGTGTGTGTATGAGAGTGTGTGTATGAGAGTGTGTGTATGAGAGTGTGTGTGTATGAGAGTGTGTGTGTATGAGAGAGTGTGTGTATGAGAGAGTGTGTGTATGAGAGTGTGTATGAGTGTGTGTGTATGAGAGAGTGTGTATGAGAGAGTGTGTATGAGAGAGTGTGTATGAGAGAGTGTGTATGAGAGAGTGTGTGTATGAGAGTGTGTGTATGAGAGTGTGTGTATGAGAGTGTGTGTATGAGAGTGTGTATGAGAGAGTGTGTATGAGTGTGTGTGTATGAGAGAGTGTGTATGAGAGAGTGTGTATGAGAGAGTGTGTATGAGAGTGTGTGTATGAGAGTGTGTGTATGAGAGTGTGTGTATGAGAGTGTGTGTATGAGAGTGTGTGTATGAGAGTGTGTGTATGAGAGAGTGTATATGAGAGAGCGTATATGGGAGAGTATATATGGGAGAGTGTATATATGAGAGAGAGTATATATGAGAGAGTATATATGAGAGAGTATACATGAGAGTGTGTATGAGAGAGTATATAAGTATATGAGAATACTGCTGTATTCATGTGTTTTTACCTGAAGCTCAGATAAAACCTAGAATGCTCTTCATTTGACATTTTTCAAAATGAAAAAATAAATACTCATGAACTTTACTCATTTAACTTGTGTTCTACAAATGCATTATTGTGAGTTCCAGACTGAGGTTAAAGTTAATATTTATAAAAGCTGGCTCTGAATCCAGTGGATCTTTGCTGGAAGCAGCTCTTTTTTACTTGTTCGTCTTATTTCTGTTTTCGTCTGATTTTCTTGGTCAGTTTCGGGATGTGTCCTCACATGACGGACGACAACAAAGACCAGCTCAAAGGCAAAGACCTGTTGGTGGCTTATTACGACGTGGACTACGACAAGAACCCCAAGGGCTCCAACTACTGGAGGAACAGGTAACTGCAGCTCCAGGCTCCGTCCACATTAACCAGGATTCTCTTGAAAATCCAGTCTTTTCTTTGTGCGTCTGCAGTTTTAGGATCAAAACAGAGACTTGACAAAAGACTGCAGCTCGTCTCAAAAAATAGACATGACTTGACTATTTTTAATTTTAATTTCTTTGGTAGTACATTAACCTATAGTTCAAACTCGGTAATGGACGACAGTTTTTCCTTTAGTTTTGCAGAGAGATGGCAGCTTTAAATCTAAATCATGTGTTTTTCTGTTGTATTTCAGATCGATAATTGTTCCCTTTCATTGACAAACATCTCAAACTTAAAAAAAGAAAAGGTGTTTCATATGTTGCACTCTTTCTATTCTACAAATACATTCATCTGATTTTCAGGTGTGACCCAAATAAACCAGACAATTTATAATCTTTTATAAATCATATAATGAGCAAACTGGGTAAAAATGAACTTGCTTTTACAGCTTGGTTTTGGTTGAGTGAAAGTTCCTAATATTTATCTTTAACAGATGTCAGAGCCATGTTGATGTGTGTCTGTCGTGTTCTAGATGGATTTAATCTGTTTTTATCCAGTTCCAGAGATGAGTTTAGTTTGTTGTTCTGCCTCGACAGGGTTTTAATAACAGTTTTTATCTGGTTGCAGAGTGATGAAGGTGGCCAAGAGCTTCCTGGATCAGGGGAAGAAGCTGAACTTCGCTGTGGCCAACAGGAACTCGTTCATGCACGACGTGACGGAGTTCGGTTTGGACGGCAGCGGCGGAGAGCTCCCCCTGGTGGCCATCCGCACAGCGAAAGGAGACAAATACGTCATGACAGAGGAGTTCTCGTGAGTTTAACACAGACTGCTCTTCTGTTTGTAGCGGACTGTGATCAGGAAGAGTTTAGATTGAACAAAAATAAAGAGAGATCGGAGTTTAATGACTTTGAGCTGAAAAAAGGCTCAAAATAACTGCTGCATCTCAACAATCTGTGTCCAATAAAATCTGGAAATGTGTTTTTAGGATCATGGACTTAGCTTTTAGCCTCTTTAATTTTTAAAGAGACTCTCGGTGAAACTGGTTTTCTTCACAGTATTTCAGTCCAAACCTAAGCCTTGTCTCTGTTTTCTCTTCAGTCGCGACGGAAAAGCTCTGGAGAGTTTCCTTCAGGATTATTTTGATGGAAAACTGAAGCGTTACCTTAAATCAGAGCCAATCCCCGAGAACAACGACGGACCCGTGAAGGTGAGGAATAAATGAACACGTGACTGGACTCAACAGAAACATCAGCTTCATTTATTACAGTTTATTTAGAGTCACTTTGGTTCCAGCAGCTGTCGTTTCCTTTCAACAAAACATTTTCACAAAACAGTACAACTTTTTAACTTGGATTCTGTAAGATTCCACATCCAGTTTTTTAGATGTAATGGTCTAATAATCCTTTAAATCTGCAGGTCTTCAAGACTCGTGTGTATAATGTGTGTGTGATTGTGCAGGTGTTTATAGTAATATGTAAAAGACATGTGTATAATGTGTGTGTGATTGTGCAGGTGTTTATAGTAATATGTATAATGTGTGTGTGATTGTGCAGGTGTTTATAGTAATATGTAAAAGACATGTATAATGTGTGTGTGATTGTGCAGGTGTTTATAGTAATATGTAAAAGACATGTGTATAATGTGTGTGTGATTGTGCAGGTGTTTATAGTAATATGTAAAAGACATGTGTATAATGTGTGTGTGATTGTGCAGGTGTTGGTGGCGGAGAACTTCGACTCGATCGTGAACGACGACAGTAAAGACGTTCTGATCGAGTTCTACGCTCCCTGGTGCGGTCACTGCAAAAACCTGGAGCCCAAGTACAACGAGCTCGGAGAGAAGGTATTATCCTTGAACAGCTTTAACATTCGTTTAACGACGGTTCCAGAATGACATTTTAATCTGGTTTTAAAGTGAAGGTCTTAAATGGAGAGAATTAAACTGTATTTTCTTGGTTTCTTTGCAGTTGGCCAGTGATCCAAACGTAGTTATTGCTAAAATGGACGCCACAGCGAACGACGTGCCGTCGCCGTACGAAGTCAGCGGGTGAGTCCTGAGCTCCAGATTTAGACCAAACATAAAAGTCTGTTCATGTGGACGATAGGAATAAATACTCCAAATATATTTTAATGGTTTTAATTGTGCACAGCTTTATCTGTGTCTTAATTTCCAGATTGTAATAGCTTCAGTTTTGTTTTAATTTAAGTAAATTTGTGTTAATGTAAATGATTTTCTTGTCCAGTTTCCCCACAATCTACTTCTCTCCAGCCGGACAGAAGAACAGCCCAAAGAAATATAACGTGAGTCTGGACTCATCTTTGACTCTTTTACACTCTCTGTAAAATATAATGTTCATGTTTATATTGTGGATGATTAAATGTCTTGATTATTTTACATTAAGACATTTAATCAGACATAGTTTGGCTTTTATTGAAGACAATACATTATGACTTTTGACTAAAACTACGACAAAAATTAGCCAAAGCCAGCAACAAACACTGGCTGAAACAGGAAAAGAACTCAACACTTGAGTCAAAACAGAAAAGATGATCAACAATTATTATCAAAAACAGGGAAAAAAGGTGAGGCAAAGGCAGAGTGATTGTAGTTGTTGGCTAAAGGAACCAATCAGTTATTATCGAAAATAGAAAGAGACACAGTCGTCACCCAGAACAAAAAAATGTGTTGGTTTCAGTCCAACTTTGTTTAGTTTGTTTGAGAGAAGCCAAAGCGACGGACAATTGTCATCAGCCGACGATTACCAGAGAAAACAGATAAACTGTTGTTAGCTTGAACAGTTAATTTTACCCAAAGGAACCAACGGTTAGTCACAGAATAGTTTTGCAGCCATGTTTTAAAAATGCTTCAGTCTTGCTTTGGGTTGGTATTTATTTCTGAAGAAACGCTGTCCCGTTGTAACGTGTTGGGTGTGTTTGTCGCAGGGCGGCCGCGAGGTGAGCGACTTCATCTCGTATCTGAAAAGAGAGGCGTCCAATCCTCTGGTGATGCAGGAGGAGCCCAAGAAGAAGAAGAAGAAGTCCGAACTATAAAAAAAACTACAACAAACTACATCAGAAAACTACAAAACCCAACGTCCTGCTCTTAAGCCCCGCCCACTTCACCAAACGAGGGCGGGAAAAGAACTGAATACGATAAGTCCACTAAAGCTCTGAAGAGAAGGTCCCTGCTCCAACCAGAACTGAGCCGAAATCTGCCCGGCAACAACAGAATTTTACTGAAATCTGCCCGGCGACAACAGAATTTTACTGAAATCTGCCCGGCGACAACAGAATTTTACTGAAATCTGCCCGGCGACAACAGAATTTTACTGAAATCTGCCCGGCGACAACAGAATACGAAAAGGGGCGGGCCTTAGTGAGAGATTAGCTCTGATTGGTTCGTGGTTGAGTGCGACCAAACGCACTGAGTTCACTGGGATTCCTTTGTTTTGTAACACGTCTCTTTGTTTTTGTACATTTGGAAGATTGTGAAATTAAAAAGGCCCATAAAACCAACCTTCAGCTGTTTTCATGTTTTTTTAAATAAACTCGTCACCGATGAATTCAACAGGTTCAAACTAAAGCAGACGTGAGTTATTTTGTAAATGGATTTTAGAAATGGTGAGGTCAGAATGAGTTTGACAAAAACATGTTCCACATAAAATATCTAAATGTGTTTTTGTTTAAAGTAGAAGTAAAGAAATTATAACTTAAAAGTTTCAAATCTGAATGAAAAGAAAAACGGTTTCACCCTGAGACAAAAACATTTTCTGGTCTTGACATCATTAAAACAATGTATGACAGGTTTGTTCAGACTTTATTAATGAATCATTTTTATTGTAAAAGACAAAATAGTGAAGTCCAGACCTCAATACTGTGTAATTATTGCTAAAACACTGGTTCCTTGAGTGTTTCAGGTGTGTTTGGTTAAAGCTGTGGTTCTGGTGTTGGCCTCAGTTTAACAGTGTTTTCTCAGAGTTTACGTTCTGTTTGTGTTTTTCTGTTTCTTATTTCCTCTGAAACTAAAACGTTAACGTGACTCTGATAGAACTGCTCCACAGAACCATCTGAGGTCGCTGTTTATTCACCTGTCTCTGTGTCACCTGTGTAGTTCTGGGCTAGACCTAAACCTGAGAACGTAAATAGATCTCTGTTGGACGCAGGAGGAGACTGTCCCATTCATTTTATTTCAAGAAAAGTGATTTTTTTGTGTAAAATCTCTTGGACCGATTCAGAAAAGTACAAAAGGTGTAAATGAGTGAGAGCACATAGATTTAATTTACAAAGACGTAAGAACTTTTCTGACTCATTTGTTGGACTTAGAGAACAGAATAGATTCAACATCCAACAAAGAAATTCAAAAATCCAGCAGGTTTTAGACAAAAATAAATGCATTTAATCATGAAGAGAACACAGACATAATTTTAGATCAAAAACATCAGTAAAAACACTACAGCATTTATTACATTAGAAATACATTTATAAACTGAATAAATACATCACTCTGAGGTAATAATGTCGGGAAAAGTCAGTTTAAAGTCTTTATGTTGGTTTTGTGTGGTTCCAGTTGTCGTCCAAAAGTAGAAGTGTTCTTTTCTGATCCAGGTTTAAGTCTTGTTTCCTGACGACACACGAAGAGCTGCTGCGACTCGACAAAAACCTGCAGAAAAACAGAAAATACAGGGTTTTATCAGTGTTTTCTTCATATATAAGTCTCGTTTAATATTTCTCTGAGGATTAAAGACGAGCTGTGACCTGACGAAAAGGTTTAGGATCAGTCCAAACGGAAAAGACACAAGACGGATCAGACTCAGGACTAGACCCAGGACTAGACCCAGGACCAGTGAGACCAGAGGGACCTGAGAGAACCGAGGCCAGAGTCCGGACTTAGTTTCAGTGTCAGAGCAAGCTGCTGCCAGAACTGAGAACAGAGACAAATACAAGAGTTTTAATGTGATTCCTTCATTAGTTTATCCACCTTTTCATATTTAGTGCAAATTAATAATACATAAATGGAACTGTACTGTTTTATAAAGAGTTTCTTTGGCGTTTGCAGTGAGACCGTGTTGTGTTTCGTGAACTGACCTCCTCTGATTTCTGCAGGAAGACTCTCAGCCTCAGTCAGTCTCTGAGTTCTGACCAGATCTGGACACGACATGACACAACCTGATTTATTAGATTTATATGTGTTTAACAACAGAAGTCATATTTAGTTTTCTTCATTTGTGAAAATGGTTTAAACCCAAATAGTTTATTGTAAAAGAAAAGCATCAACAGAGAAAAACACAGATAAATACTGTCAATTCAATGACGTAATGTTTAACGAGGAGGAGATAATTATCGTCCTGAAGCTAAGCTAACGCTAAGCTAATGCTAACTCTAATAGAGGAGCTTTAAGACTAAGCCAGTGGCGTACAGCAGCGATGAGGGGCCCTAAAGTTACAAAGCACATGGAGCATATGGAGGTTATTCCCTTTTATCTGAGATTGTATAGAACAAATAAACCTTGTTTCGTTTGTATTAATTGATGAATAAGGCTGTGTTTATGACTGACCTGATTCTTTGAGGAAGCGGAGAGCGTCTCTGTAGCCGTTCACACAGACTTCTGACAACATCTGAAGAGGAAAAAAGATCATTTATTTATATTACATTACACTGTTTGGGGTAAATTACTTTTTTTACTAAACCCAGCGGGACACAAGTAAAAACACACAGAAAGAGACTGACCTGAGCGGGTCTTGAACTCACAACCTTCTGGCTGTGAATGAACTACCAGGCCTCTGTTCAAAACTATTTATTTAAAGCTTTAGCAGCTTTGAGTTGAGACCCACTGTATTAGTTTTAATTCATAATTTCTGTTTAGTGAGTGCTGTATTTTTATTTTAAATCAGTCGAAGCAGATTCTCCACAGTTTGAGCGTTCTGTTCCAGTCTCAGGGTTGACCTCTGACCTGAGGAGCCGGAGGCAGGAAGGACGTCCAGACCCGGTGCACGTTCCCGCTGTTGACCTGGATGGACACGTTTCCGTAATGAACCTCCAGGAAGTTAAAGGTGCCTTCGCTCGGACAGATGTCGCTCTCTCCTGAAAACGGAGCCAGGGTCAGAGTGTTTCTGAGCTCGGACAGAGGCTGGTTGTTGCTCAGGGCTCCGTCCATGTACCGCTTCGAGAGAGACGCAGACGAAACAGTGAGACACATCCGTGCAGCACTACAGAGATCCACGTTAAACTGAGGACACACTACTCTTTACACATTTGGACATTATTTTAACATGAACTTAGTGAATGGTGTTTGTCAGTAAATCAGTTTCAGACGAACAAGCTTTGAGACACAAACAGAGCCTTTAGTTTTTTGTGTCGCCTCAAATAAACACCACTCTGTTGTTACTTTTACCATCTGCTGCAATGGTTCATAAACACAAAACAAGTCTGTGACAGGTTCATGAAAAACATCTCCATCTTTCATCTCAAAGCCTTCTTTGTGATTCTGAATTAAACCTCTTAAAGAGACAGTACAGTTTTGGATCGCATCAGTTTGTAGAATTCTCGTAGTGTGTCCTCAGCTTCACTCTGGTGTTTCAGAGAAAAATGTGACCAGACTGACCACTCCTCTGAAGGACGGAGGCATGAAGCCACAGTAAACAGGGAAGAAACAGCTGCACATTAGAACCTGGAAACAACAAATATGATTGATTGATTGATTGATTGATTGATTGATTCAGATTCAGTTGGTTTCAGTTTCTGATCCAGTTTAAAGTGCGGGATGGTCTCAGGTGAGTGTTACCTGGATGAGCTCGTCTCTGCTGCTGAAGTCCGACACCAGCAGGTTTTTCCCATCATGCACTCTGGTTAGAGACACGCACAGACGTCCAGACGCGCGCACGTGAGCGTCCACGGGAAGTCTGTGCACGAGTGAGCGCCGTGCACGGCTCAGGAGACTGAAACCCGGACTGAGCACGCTCAGAGAGAGACCTCTGGCCTCGACCGCAACAGACACCAGATCAGCACAGAGGTCAGCTGAAAACCAGGGAAAACCAGGTCTGAACCAGGTCTGAACCTAGATCCTGGTTCAGACCCGGTTTAGTGCAGATTTAGTCCAGGTTTAGACCAGGTCTTGTTACAGTGTCAGATAAGAGTGTGTTTTTACAGTGAGGTCAAAGTCTGGACTGAACTGGGGTCAGTGACCTTCAGAGTCAAGTCCCGACCTGTTTATCAAAACCAGGGTTAACCTTGGAAAACCGTGGAAAACCCTGGAAAACCCTGGAAAACCCTGGACAGATTGGAGCAGATCTCACCAAAGGGTTCATTCTGTTCCGCGTCGGTTCTGTTCAGAGTCATAGGTCATTATTAATAAAGTCCTGGAGAGTCCTGGAGAGTCCTGGAGAGTCCTGGAGAGTCCAGGAGAGTCCTGGAGAGTCCAGGAGTCTTGTTTATGAATGAGGACAGCTGATTACTTCAGAGAGACTTTGAGTTTGACTCAACACAGTCTTATCAGAAAAAGATAAAGGCACAAATATTTACTACAGACACTGTCCTGAACCTGAAGAGTTTATAAAGAGTTGAGTTAAGTTCATTCTGAGGCTTTTGACAGAATTACCTTAAATACTGTTTGTTGTTTTAAATAAAGTCAATTATTGACAAAGTGGATCAAACAGAACAAAATAAAGTCTTTTGGACTTTGTTGAGGTTTTGTTCAAGTTTAGTTTAGTTTGGTTTTAAAATAAACTTGTTTCTTGACGATAATAGACATATATATATATATATATATATATATATATATATATATATATATATATATATATATATATATATATATATATATATATATATATATGTATAAATAGATATAAATAGATAAATTATTGAGTTATCAGTTACATATTTTCTACTAAGTTAATACTTTATTGATTGTACTTTGTATTATCTACATCATTATTTCCGTTGGGTCGTTCAGTTTATTTAACAAACATATTTTTTGAACTATTTCACATTTATGTTTTATTACGATGAGAGAATAAAACTCTTTACTGAATGAGATTGAAAAAAGAGAGACAGCAGTAAAATAAAACTCTGTGATGGATATAAATAAACAGTGATATTAGATAAACTCACTCAGAGGGAGGCCCACAGCCAGCGCCGCCGCCACCAAACACCCGGAGGAGGCTCCACTGAAGCGGGCTGCACCGAGGACCAGCTCCGGGACCCGCTGCAGGAGACAGCTCAGAGCCCCGACGTAGTACAGGCTCCTGAACCCGCACCCGGCGAACGACAGGCTCCAGCCGGGCTCCGGTTCTCCTCCCCGGGTCTCCCTTTGACCGGACCCGGGCTCCGGTTCTCCTCCTCGGGTCTCCCTCAGACCGGACCCGGGCTCCGGTTCTCCTCCTCGGGTCTCCCTCAGACCGGACCCGGGCTCCGGTCCTCCTCCCCGGGTCTCCCTCAGACCGGACCTTGTTTGGGTTTCCCCCCCCCGGGGTTCCGGGGCTCAGACCGGACCTGGCTCCGGTTCTCCTCCCGGGCCTCCCTCAGACCGGACCTGGGGCCCGGTCCTCCTCCCCGGGTCTCCCTCAGACCGCCTGGCTCCTCCCCGGGCCTCCCTCAGACCGGACCCGGGCTCCCTGCTGCTGGTCCGGTTCCTCATGGTTCCATGTGTCGGTTCATGATCTGAACCTGAGCCTCACTGTTGCACAACCTCCTCAAACACGTCACATGTTTTTACCGAAAACTACAGCCGCGGATCACGTGACTCTGCTTTCATAATCCACTGTAGGAGGCAGGAGACAGGAGTAGGAGGCAGGAGACAGGAGTAGGAGGCAGGAGACAGGGGTAGGAGGCAGGAGAGAGGGGTAGGAGGCAGGAGACAGGGGTAGGAGACAGGGGTAGGAGGCAGGAGACAGGGGTAGGAGGTAAGAGAGAGGGGTAGGAGGCAGGAGACAGGGGTAGGAGGTAGGAGACAGGGGTAGGAGGTAGGAGAGAGGGGTAGGAGGCAGGAGAGAGGGGTAGGAGGTAGGAGACAGGGGTAGGAGGCAGGAGACAGGGGTAGGAGGCAGGAGAGAGGGGTAGGAGGCAGGAGAGAGGGGTAGGAGGTAGGAGACAGGGGTAGGGAGCTTCCTTCAGCTCATTAACACCGGCTCAGGGTCAGTTTTGTGATTTTTTTCTCAGAAGAGTTGTAAACTGCAGTGGGTCCAAAGTGAGTCTGGACTTGAACCTGATGAAGACGCTCTGACCTGACGTTAAAAACCCTCCTGTGTCTGAACTAAAACAGTTCTGTAGAAGATGGAGGTTCTTTTAATAAATAAACACGTAAAAACTGCTTTTTGTATTTACTTGAGTTATTTTTGTCTAATTTTTACATTTGTATAAGTTTGACAAGAAACAGTCCTCCATCAAACTCAGAGTGGATCAGAAACAGGATTTATTTTTAAAATATCATTTACAACAGTTTTTATTCAGTAACACAGGATCTGGACCAGGACCAGACCTGGAGCAGAACCAGACCTGGTTTAGACCTGGTTTAGACCTGGTTCAGTCCTGGTTTAGACCTGGTTTAGACCTGGTTCGGTCCTGGTTTAGTCCTGGTTTAGACCTGGTTTAGACCTGGTTCGGTCCTGGTTCAGTCCTGGTTTAGACCTGGTTTAGACCTGGTTTAGACCTGGTTCAGTCCTGGTTTAGTCCTGGTTTAGACCTGGTTTAGACCTGGTTTAGACCTGGTTCAGTCCTGGTTCAGTTAGTGCTTTTCATTAAACAAAAAAATGAAAACAACAACAAGAAAAATTTTACACAGATTCAGAAAAATACATTTACAACAAACTTATCTTTGCGTAAATCTTTGCTTAAGTCCAACGAAAACCTGACCTGGTCTGATCCGGTCCTGGTCTGATCCAGTCCTGGTCTGAGTTGGTCCTGGTCTGATCCGGTCCTGGTCTGATCCGGTCCTGGTCTGAGTCGGTCCTGGTCTGAGTCGGTCCTGGTCTGAGTCGGTCCTGGTCTGATCCGGTCCTGGTTTGAGTCGGTCCTGGTCTGATCCGGTCCAGGTCTGATCTGGTCCTGGTCTGATCCGGTCCTGGTCTGATCCGGTCCTGGTCTGATCCGGTCTTGGTCTGATCCGGTCTTGGTCTGATTCTCTACGTCATAAACAGAGCCACAATGAAGTGCTTTGTTTGAGTCTAATTTTCTTCTGGGTCGATTGTGCTGCTGTTACTGGTGCATTCTGGGAAACGGTTTTCAGTCCCGTCAGTCGCTCGTGGAACACCGGCCGCTGCTCCTCGTGAAGACGCTCAGGACGAAGGAGGCGTCAAACTGTTCCAGGATCAGATTTGTTTCTTGTGAGAATATAATGTTGAGCTTTGATAAATGTGAAAACCTCTCGGTGCATCATTCAACGTCTTTGTTTCTAAAAGATCACCTCCACATTTTTAAACAGAACATAAAGAGCGTCCTAAAGGAGACCGACTCTGATCTGGGTCAGGGCCCGATTTGTGCCAAAATCCAGTTTCATTTGTTTCATTTGATGATTGCAGCACATTGTTTTTTACTTCATTCTTTTTTAAGATAAACTTCATCAAACGAGGTTGAGTTAACATTGTTGGATTTTAATAAAAGTCTGCAGCAAGAAAAGAACTGGTCCCGCTGGAGTCCCATGGTCCTGGAGTCACATGGTCCTGGAGTCCCCATGGTCCCGCTGGAGTCCCATGGTCCTGGAGTCCCATGGTCCTGGAGTCACATGGTCCTGAGTCACATGGTCCTGGAGTCACATGGTCCTGGAGTCCCATGGTCCTGAGTCACATGGTCCTGAGTCCCATGGTCCTGGAGTCACATGGTCTTGAGTCACATGGTCTTGAGTCAAATGGTCCCGCTGGAGTCACATGGTCCTGGAGTCACATGGTCTTGAGTCAAATGGTCTTGAGTCACATGGTCCTGAGTCACATGGTCTTGAGTCAAATGGTCCAGCTGGAGTCACATGGTCTTGAGTCCCATGGTCCTGGAGTCCCCATGGTCCCGCTGGAGTCACATGGTCTTGAGTCCCATGGTCCTGGAATAACATGGTCCCGGAGTCCCATGGTCCTGGAATAACATGGTCCTGGAGTCCCATGGTCCTGAGTCACATGGTCCTGAGTCCCATGGTCCTGGAGTCCCATGGTCCTGCTGGAGTCCCATGGTCCTGGAGTCCCATGGTCCTGCTGGAGTCCCATGGTCCTGAGTCCCATGGTCCTGCTGGAGTCCCATGGTCCTGAGTCCCATGGTCCTGAGTCCCATGGTCCTGGTGGTCCCATGGTCCTGAGTCACATGGTCCTGGTGGTCCCATGGTCCTGAGTCACATGGTCCTGGAGTCCCCATGGTCCCGCTGGAGTCACATGGTCTTGAGTCCCATGGTCCTGAGTCACATAGTCCTGGAATAACATGGTCCTGGAGTCCCATGGTCCTGAGTCCCATGGTCCTGGAGTCACATGGTCCTGCTGGAGTCCCATGGTCCTGAGTCCCATGGTCCTGAGTCACATGGTCCTGAATCCCATGGTCCTGAGTCCCATGGTCCTGGTGGTCCCATGGTCCTGAGTCACATGGTCCTGAGTCCCATAGTCCTGGAATAACATGGTCCTGGAGTCACATGGTCCTGCTGGAGTCACATGGTCCCGCTGGGGTCACACGGTCCTGGAGTCACATGGTCCTGCTGGAGTCACATGGTCCTGAGTCACATGGTCCTGAGTCCCATAGTCCTGGAATAACATGGTCCTGGAGTCACACGGTCCTGGAGTCACATGGTCCCGCTGGAGTCACATGGTCCTGGAGTCCCATGGTCCTGCTGGAGTCACATGGTCCTGAGTCACATGACCAGCGGCTCAAGGCGTCGCAGTACTGGACCAGGACCTGGTCGATCCAGGTCAGAGGCTTCGGGAAAAACAGGTCTCCTTCAAAGAATCCCAGGTGTCCACCGTGTGATGTGAGGACGAAGGTCACACGGGGGTTTTGGTCTGGAACAGAAACCAGGTCAGGAACAACTAAAACCTGTTGAAATCCAACTAAAACCTGTTGCAATCCAACTAAAACCTGTTGAACTCCAACTAAAACATGTTGAAATCCAACTAAAACCAGTCGGAGGGGATTACAGACCTGACAGGACTTTGGGGAAGTCCAGTAGAGACGCTGGGACCAGAGGATCGTCAGAGGAGTTCACCAACAGCAGAGGAACCTTCACCTGAAACAGAGCTAGGCTTTTATTCTGAAGGGATCACTTCCTGTTAGCTGCTTCCCTTTAGACCTGGGTTAGGCTTTTATTTTGGAGACTGAGCTCAGACTCACGTCGTGGAGGAAGTTCACACAGCTCTCAGCCTCGTAGTACTCTCCCAGAGAAGTGTAGCCGTAAAACCTCCTGGAACCAGACCGGGACCAGACCGGGACCAGACCGGTTAGAACGGAGAAAGACCGGGTTAGACCAGAGACAGACCGGGTTAGACCAGACCGGATTAGACCAGAGAGAGTCCGGGTTAGACCGGAGACAGACCGGGTTAGACCGGAGATAGACCGGAGAGAGACCAGAGAGAGACCGGGTTAGACCGGAGAGAGACCGGGTTAGACCGGAGAGAGACCGGAGAGAGACCGGGTTAGACCGGAGAGAGACCAGGTTAGACCGGAGGAACAGGTCTGAACAGGATTAACTCTGACCTGATGATCCAGTCGTCGATCTGCGACAGAGACGTGGCCCAGTATAACCAGCTCAAGTCTGAGTCTGGACCGAACAGAGTCCTCCTGAGACCAGAGCATCCAGGATCAATACCCAATAAATAAACAATCAATAACCAATTAATAACAAATCAATTCCTGCTCAATAATCAGTGACATACAGGTTCTACAGCAGGTTACAAAGCATCTGTGGGAGGAGCCTGTGCTGTGGGAGGAGTCACCTGGGACAGGTGAGTGTTACCTGTGCTGTAGGAGGAGTCTCCTGATGGTGGATGTGAGGATGAAGTTGTAGAGCCTTCGTCCCTGATCCCACTGCAGCAGAGCCTCCTGAGACCTGCACAAAACCAGGACTAAACCAGGTCTAAACGAGGACTAAAGCAGGTCTAAACTAGGACTAAACCAGGTCTAAACCAGGACTAAACCAGGTCTAAACCAGGACTAAACCAGGACTAAACCAGGTCTAAACCAGGACTAAACCAGGACTAAACCAGGTCTAAACCAGGACTAAACCAGGTGTAAACCAGGTCTAAACGAGGTCTAAACGAGGTCTAAACCAGGACTAAAGCAGGTCTAAACCAGGTCTAAACGAGGTCTAAACCAGGTCTAAACGAGGTCTAAACCAGGACTAAACCAGGTCTAAACCAGGACTAAACCGGGTCTAAACCAGGTCTAAACCAGGACTAAACCAGGTCTAAACCAGGACTAAACCCACCCCACCCCCCCCCCCCCCCCCCCCCCCCCCCCCCCAACCCAGGACTAAACCAGGTCTAAACCAGGACTAAACCAGGTCTAAACCAGGTCCTGACCTGATAGCGCTGTAGCCCTGGCAGACGCTGAGTCCACACAGAACCCGGTCTTGGTTGGTCCGGTCTTCTCCCAGATATTTACACACAATGTTTGCTCCGAGACTGAATCCGACCAGGACCAGCTGAGTCTGAGGGAACCAGGACTTCAGGGTCCGGACCATGGCCGAGAACTCCCAGGTGCAGCCTGGACCCACAGAGAGAACCGTATAAACCAGAACCAAGTCTAGGTCCAGGGTTTGATAAAGGACTAAAGCCAGAACCAAAACCAAGACCAGAGATTAAAACAGGACTTAAACCAGGACTAAACAAGGTCTAACTCTGGTCTAAGCCTGGTCTAACTCTGGACCCTGGTCTGACCCGGTCCTGGTCTAGACCCGGTCCCGTCCTGACCGTAGCTGAAGGTGCGCGGGGCGGTGAGCTGGACAGTAGGGGGCGCTCCCAGCAGGTTGAGCACCGCGCAGCGATAGCCCCGCCTCTGACTGTGGTCCACGAAGGTCCGGATGTACCTCTGGTTGCTATGGTTACAGAAGCCGGGGCAGATCGCCATGGTGACGTCACCTGCAGGTCACATGACACACGGGGTCGGGTCAAACAGAGACCCTGCTGGTCCTGTACAGCACTGCAGTTACTGATTTATTTATTTTAGACCAGGTTTTAGTTGGATCTGAACAGTTTTTAGATGGACTTACCTCCGGAGCAGTGAGGGGACAGCGGAGGGAACAGGTCAAAGGTCGCGGTGGATCCGTCCATCAGATTCAGAAGTTTACGGACGCCACACGGAGACGGAGCCCGAACACGACCCACTGCAGCGTAAAGCCAGGTCTGAAGGTGACCGCTCCTCCCCCAGAGACGAGGAGGGGCGTACCTGCACAGGTGAGACGCACAGGTGAGACAGAGAGGAGGGGCGTCCCTGCACAGGTGAGACGCACAGGTGAGACAGAGAGGAGGGGCATCCCTGCACAGGTGAGACACACAGGTGAGACAGAGAGGAGGGGCGTCCCTGCACAGGTGAGACAGAGAGGAGGGGCGTCCCTGCACAGGTGAGACGCACAGGTGAGACAGAGAGGAGGGGCGTCCCTGCACAGGTGAGACGCACAGGTGAGACAGAGAGGAGGGGCGTCCCTGCACAGGTGAGACAGAGAGGAGGGGCGTCCCTGCACAGGTGAGACAGAGAGGAGGGGCGTCCCTGCACAGGTGAGACAGAGAGGAGGGGCGTCCCTGCACAGGTGAGACGCACAGGTGAGACAGAGAGGAGGGGCATCCCTGCACAGGTGAGACACACAGGTGAGACAGAGAGGAGGGGCGTCCCTGCACAGGTGAGACGCACAGGTGAGACAGAGAGGAGGGGCGTCCCTGCACAGGTGAGACACACAAGAGAGAGGGGGGGCGTCCCTGCACAGGTGAGACGCACAGGTGAGACAGAGAGGAGGGGCGTCCCTGCACAGGTGAGACACACAGGTGAGACAGAGAGGAGGGGCGTCCCTGCACAGGTGAGACACACAGGTGAGACAGAGAGGAGGGGCGTCCCTGCACAGGTGAGACACACAGGTGAGACAGAGAGGAGGGGCGTCCCTGCACAGGTGAGACACACAGGTGAGACAGAGAGGAGGGGCGTTATTCCAGGTTCTTGTGGGACTTACGGCTGGGTCAGCAGGGAGCAGGTCTTCAGCAGGTACAGGTTCAGGGCGGACTTTCTGTGGTGGACTTCTGGGACTGAACTGGGACTCATCAGGTTTAAACCTCGGACCAGGACGTACACGACGGCTCCGACCAGAACCAGTTTCAGTCCGTCCACAGAGAGCGGACTGAAACTGGTCTCAGAGGGCTCCAGAGCGGCGGCCATGTTGGATCTACACAGACACAACAGAGTCCTCAGTCACATGACTTAGAGCCGTCAGTCACATGACTCATGACAACAAAAACTAAAGAGTAAAGGCCACAGATCTGATCTGATCTGGGTCATGTGTTGAATATGTAATATTCTCCAACTTAGGAACTTAAAACCAGTAGCTCTGAAGTTATTATCTTCTATTATATTATAAATAATAAACTCTCTCTCAATATTAGAGAAGTCACTATAATTAACTGGGAAAAAAACAAAGAAAAAACATTTTGAATAACGTCCATGAACTTTTCCACAAAGTGCTGATTTAATTCACTTTCTAGATTCACTAGAGTCACGTTTAATGCAGTTAATCCTTTTAACAACACAAAACAGGAACAACACATGACTCAGACCAGATTAAACTGAGGTCAGACCTGGATCAAGACCAGGATCAGGTACTAAACCAGGTCTAAACCAGGTCTGAGTCCAGTTCATGAACAAAAGTTAAATTGACTGTTACAGGATTATAACCAACATAAAAAGTACAACATACTTCCACAGAAGACGACACCAAACGCCCTCAAATGTACAAAAGTGCATTAAAAGAAAAGACAAGTGAACAAACTACTGTCAACACAAATAAAACCGCGCTAAAACCTTTTAAATTTAATCCAGACTGAACCTGTCGCATTCGGATGAAACTGCGCTGAAACTTAATAAAACTCTGTTGAACTCGATCTAAACCTGAACATACTTCAGTAAAAACCTGGTCCAGACCTGTTCCAGTCCAGGTCCTGCTCCATACATCCTTCAGACCCGGTTTAAGGAGGACTAGACCCGGTTTATGGAGGTTTCAGTTCAGTTATGTTCCATTCGATGCAGTTTCGTTCTGCTGCGTTCAATGTTACTCGGACAACTATAAACTCAGATCCTAAACACAGCACCCTTTGCTCAAACTTTATACATTTTCTACCTTTCCCCTTGAATATATTTTCATTTTTTTATTAACCCCGTTATGTTTTATTAACTCACTTCTAAACTCTTTTAGACGTGTTGTTTTGAGTGAAACAATGGAAAATCCCACAGCAGCGAAGGCAGCGGTGAAACTGACTCCGACATTGACACAGATCACTTACAATACTGCCTCAAATTAACAAAATCAACTAAAGCCACGTTATACAGCGATTATATAAAAACAAAACTCTCTGAAGGGGTTTCAGATAAACACAGATATGAGTTTGGTTTAAAAAGACTGGTTATTTAACAAATTAAAACCACAAAACATGAATAATACAAGCGTTAGACTGAAAACTGATGCTTGAAGTGGTTCTGGTTCATTATAAACCGATAAGTGTCTGATGGTCCTCTGTTTCAGCCACTAGAGGGAGCTGTTCAACAAAGAACTGCAGGAACCCAGGAGGGAAAACGGGTTCTATTTAGAATTTAACAGGTTTTAGTTGGATTTTCACAGGTTTGAAACATATTTGAACACATTTGAGATGGATTTGGACAGATGCTTGTATTTATCACTTCTTTCTTTTTCCTTTCGTTTTTTTCAGTTCTTTGTTTTGCTCTGTACCTTGGTTTCAGCTGGTTTTCAGTTCCATCTGGTTTTTGGTGTAAATCTCAGTGAAACTCTCATAGTTCTGAGGATTATGTGAGGATTATAGTTTAATCCGGCTCTAATCTCCCACTGCTTCAGGACCGACCCTGAACTGAAGACTATGAACTGGTCTAGAACTGGTCTGGAGTGGTTTTAGATGGACTTCACCAGCTTATAATTGGTTTATGTTGAACTCCAACTGGTTTTGTCTCAGAACATTCAAGTTTATTAAACACTTAACTCAGGGTCTGGAATAATTCTACTGAGAGACAAACTTGGTTTAGTCCTGGTTTATACCTGGTTTAGTCCTGTTTTAGACCTAGTTTAGTCCTGGTTTAGTCCTGGTTTAGACCTGGTTTAGTCCTGTTTTAGTCCTGGTTTATACCTGGTTTAGTCCTGGTTTAGACCTAGTTTAGTCCTGGTTTAGTCCTGGTTTAGACCTGGTTTAGTCCTGTTTTAGACCTGGTTTGGTCCTGGTTTATACCTGTTTTAGTCCTGGTTTAATCCTAGTTTAGACCTGGTTTAGTCCTGGTTTAGTCCTAGTTTAGACCTGGTTTAGTTCTAGTTTAGTCCTGGTTTAGACCTGGTTTAATCCTGGTTTTGTCCTGGTTTAGACCTGGTTTAGTCCTAGTTTAGACCTGGTTTAGACCTGGTTTAGTCCTGTGTCTCTTACAAGTGTTTATTTCAGTCTGAGGGGATTATTCTCATTTTTACAGAAATGAGTCTAGTTTCAGTTTAATCTAAATCAGATCGACCTCTGACCTCAGGTTCCTCCTCGGTCTCAGTCCTGGTTTCATCCTAAACCACAGATGTCTGTTTCTCATAAATGTCTCAAACTTATCAGAATAATTTCTGCAGAGTTTAGTTTTTAACATAAATGTTCTGAGGTCGAACTCCATTTCTGCAAAACACTCCAAGAATCATATTCATAAAAAAAGGACCTATAACCTGTAAAAGTCTAAGTGAAAAGGACTTCAAATATGTACATACCTTACTGTAACCCTTTTAAATCTATTTAAAACCTGCTGAAGGTCAAATAAAACCCATTAAAACCCGTCAAAGTCTTCATAAAACCATCGTATAATCAATGCATTAATTTTTGGGAGCAATCAAAAGCACTTAAAATCTGTCCAATTTCCTTTATTGTTTGTTTAAATCTATGTCCAGAAACAGACAGTTAAATAATTATGCTTAAATAGGAACAAATCGATGAAACATCAAATATATTTGTGCCTTTACTCAGAACGTGTTAAAAGTAAATCAAGAAATATCTCTAACTAACTCTATCAAATTAAACCACTCGATTTTAATTTATACTGGTTTAATTCTTTATAAAACCTGTAAAGGTGTCACTAACTGCACTTTAAATTCGTACAAATCCGATTATAATCCGTTAATTTCGTCTAAAACCTGATCAAGTCCAACATAAACAGAGAATCCACGTGAATTTGTGAAACAAAATGGCGGCAGGAGCGTCCCGTTTCCACGGAGACGGGTTGTGGAGGACGAGGGCGTGGTCAGAGCTCGGTCCCGGGCTGTGATTGGCTGCTACTGCTGTGAGCGCACGTGGTTCCCGCTGGGAGTTTCCCGCCGCTGACAGTCTGAGCAGAAACAGAGAGAGGCGCTGAGCGGACAGAAGCGTCGTGTTTACCCGAGAAAAACAACACTTTCCCGGACACTTACCGACTCCAGCCGCGGTCATGGAGCTCCACAGTCGGGTCTGGGTCTGGATCCAACTTTTCACAGCAGCTCTTGTGCTCGGGGTTCACGGTAAGACTCCGGTGTTTACAGTGTGTTTGTTCCGGAGCTCAGCTGACCGTTATCTGTCAGTCTGCTCCAGCAAAACACGAGAGACAGGTTTTAGGTGGATTTAAACAGGTTTTAGTTGGATTTGAACAGGTTTTAGTTGGATTCGAACAGGTTTTAGTTGGATTTGAACAGGTTTTAGTTGGATTTGAACAGGTTTTAGTTGGATTTAAACAGGTTTTAGTTGGATTTGAACAGGTTTTAGTTGGATTCGAACAGGTTTTAGTTGGATTTAAACAGGTTTTAGTTGGATTTAAACAGGTTTTAGTTGGATTTAAACAGGTTTTAGTTGGATTTGAACAGGTTTTAGATGGATTTGAACAGGTGTTAGATAGATTTGAACAGGTTTTATTGGTCTATCTGAGATTAATCCCTGGATCATATGTTTTTTTTCTGCAGAATCAGGTTCAGAGCCGTGTTTAAGGGATTTCAGTCTGAATCTGTTCAAGACGCTTTAAATCCAAACAAATCTGGACTGAGTCAGACTCAGAGGAAAATGAGCTTCCACTGACTCGTAATAAACAAGAAAAGACAAAGAGACGAGAGAATCTTCCACTTTAACCTTCAGAAAACTCAATACACCTGCTCCATTAGTGACTTATTATTATTCACACTGTCACACAGAGCTGCTGTAATACACATGTAATAACAGTAATATTATTATGGTCTTGTTAAAAAGAGCTTTAGAGCTGAATGCTAATGAGCTAATGAACCTGACTCTTGGACTAAAAACTGAACTGACATGAGTCCAGGCCACAACTCAGAGAGTCCATATAGAAAATACAGATTAAACCCACAGAGACTTTCAAACCTGAGTTTCTGGGAACATAAATGCAGCATTAGTTCAGAGATGCATTTAAATGTATTTTAATATTTAAAATCCATTAGGGCTGCACAGTGTGGTATCAGATATATCTTATAGATGTAAATCTGCACACAGAGTCTGAGTAAAAGCTCAGATTATAAAGAGACACAGGGCTCTACAGAGACTGCCTTTGCTCAAACTGATTTCACTGTTTTACTCTTGTATCCAGGCCTCATTGTGATTTAACACAAGCAGTATAGATATTGCAGTTGTAGATATTTTGATTAAGTTGTGCAGCTTCATCAGTTTCAGATGTTTTTCCTTGTGAGATGTTCAGGTGCTGAGTCTGAGTTTGGGCTGGATTTAGTGCAGATTCTCAGAGAAGAGCTCCAGTTTCAGCAGAAACAGATCCAGAGTCAACTGTTCAGAGTCTGAGGAGGTCAGCGCTTTCACCTGAGGCTTGTGTTTCTGTCACAGCTGTCGGCTCCAGAACAGTTCAGATAAAGCCCATAAAGATGATAAAGACACTCATAATCCTCAGAGAAGGAGTCATATTCCTCTTCCTGTTTTAAATATGATACAGTCGCACGTGTCGGAAACCGTCTGAAAAAAGAAAATAGGCCTCGCTCCTTTCGCTGATAAACCCTGCTTCATCACAAACCTTTGAGCTCCATAAACCTCAGAGTTCCACTGAAGCTGCTTCATTATTATGCCATAATTATACAAGTTTAATCTACATAATCCTGTGCGTTATGTAAATATTCAGTGTAGTTTAGAGAAGAGTCTGTGGTCCTGCTCCTGCAGATGAACAGCTGGTTCTGTGTTTAGAGAAACATATTTAATTCACATCAGAAGAACATAAAGTGTTTTCTCTTGTTGTTGTCCCCTTCAAAATAAGAGCTGATAAAGTCTTGGCTATGTTCAGTTCATATCTGTGATCTGTGTTTTCATGAACAAACAGAAGCCCCCTCCTCAGTCTCCCACCGTCCTACAGCTCTGTCCTACTTACATTTCAACTGCTTTTACTCTTCTCTTTCATGAACTGCTTTATTTATTTCCTCAGATATTAAACCAAAATCTCATACTCCTTCAGAATTCTGTGTTTAACTTTTAATTAACATTTTAAATCAACCATGTATTTGGATTTCAGTACACATAACCTCCCTGTGGGTCATGTGACTAACCCTGGGTCATGTGACCAGAGCCAGAGGCAGGTCTTTAATCACACTCTGCTCCATCCTTTTATCCCTGTCTCTTTGCTCTCTGTGGTTTTTGTTCAGGACTCTTTCAGGTCTAAAGCTCACTGACCCCGACCCTGGTCTCAGTCTGACTCTGGTCTAGATCTGGTCTAGATCTGGTCTGAGAGTGTCCCGAGGCAGAGTCTGAGCTGTGTTCAGATCTTTGTGTTTATGATTATTGTGTGATTTAAAACAATAGTGTGTCACAGAAACGACCCGAGTGAACTGTTGCTGTGGACGAGAAAACACTGAGTCACACATAACTCTGATACCAGCCCCGACCGAGAACATTCCTCTGGAACGGAAACAGGCCATTAGTTTAACCCCTCACGGGACCGGGACCAGACTTTAACCCCTCACGGGACCGGGACTGGGTCCAGACTTTAACCCCTCACGGGACCGGGACCAGACTTTAACCCCTCACGGGACCGGGACTGGGCCCAGACTTTAACCCCTCACGGGACCGGGACCAGACTTTAACCCCTCACGGGACCGGGACTGGGTCCAGACTTTAACCCCTCACGGGACCGGGACCAGACTTTAACCCCTCACGGGACCGGGACCAGACTTTAACCCCTCACGGGACCGGGACCAGACTTCAACCCCTCACGGGACTGGGTCCAGACTTTAACCCCTCACGGGACCGGGACCAGACTTCAACCCCTCACGGGACCGGGTCCAGACTTTAACCCCTCACGGGACCGGGACCAGACTTTAACCCCTCACGGGACCGGGACCAGACTTTTACCCCTCACGGGACCGGGACCAGACTTCAACCCCTCACGGGACCGGGTCCAGACTTTAACCCCTCACGGCACCGGGACCAGACTTTAACCCCTCACGGGACCGGGACTGGGTCCAGACTTTAACCCCTCACGGGACCGGGTCCAGACTTTAACCCCTCACGGCACCGGGACCAGACTTTTACCCCTCACGGGACCGGGACCAGACTTCAACCCCTCACGGGACCGGGTCCAGACTTTAACCCCTCACGGCACCGGGACCAGACTTCAACCCCTCACGGGACCGGGTCCAGACTTTAACACCTCACAGCACCGGGACCAGACTTTAACCCCTCACGGGACCGGGACCGGGTCCAGACTTTACAGGTCTGAGTCTGAAGGACCAGGGGAGGTCCAGGTGACCAGTGTGAGGTGAACAGGTGTGTTTTTGTGCAGGTGACCTGTGTGAGGTGAACGTCTGCTCTAACGGAGGAACCTGTGTGACCGGATCAGGATCTGAACACATCTGCATCTGTCCAGACGGCTTCACCGGAGACAACTGCACCGAGAGAGAGACGGGTCAGTTTAACCCTAACTGAGAGAGAGACGGGTCAGTTTAACCCTAACTGAGAGAGAGACGGGTCAGTTTAACCCTAACCGAGAGAGAGACGGGTCAGTTTAACCCTAACTGAGAGAGAGACGGGTCAGTTTAACCCTAACTGAGAGAGAGACGGGTCAGTTTAACCCTAACCGAGAGAGACGGGTCAGTTTAACCCTAACCGAGAGAGACGGGTCAGTTTAACCCTAACCGAGAGAGACGAGGGTCAGTTTAACCCTAACTGAGAGACGGGTCAGTTTAACCCTAACCGAGAGAGAGACGGGTCAGTTTAACTCCTAACTGAGAGAGACGGGTCAGTTTAACCCTAACTGAGAGAGACGGGTCAGTTTAACCCTAACCGAGAGAGACGGGTCAGTTTAACCCTAACTGAGAGAGACGGGTCAGTTTAACCCTAACTGAGAGAGACGGGTCAGTTTAACCCTAACTGAGAGAGAGAGACCGGGACTACACGGACCTGAGGACACAAGACCGGGTCAGTTAGAGTTAAACTGACCCGGTCTTGTGTCCTCAGGTCCGTGTAGTCCCGGTTCTGACCCAGTTTTGTGTCCTCAGGTCCGTGTAGTCCAAACCCATGTCTGAACGAAGGCCAGTGTGAGGTGATGTCTCCGACTCGACGAGGAGACGTCTTCAGCACGTACCTCTGCAACTGTCCCCCGAGACCACCGGAGTCCACTGTGAGACCGGTAAGTCCCCCGAGACCACCGGAGTCCACTGTGAGACCGGTAAGTCCCCCGAGACCACCGGAGTCCACAGTGAGACCGGTAAGTTCCCCCGAGACCACCTGAGTCCACTGTGAGACCGGTAAGTCCCCCGAGACCACCGGAGTCCACTGTGAGACCGGTAAGTCCCCCGGAGAACACCGGAGTCCCCTGTGAGACCGGTAAGTCCCCCCGAGACCACCGGAGTCCACTGTGAGACCGGTAAGTTCCCCCGAGACCACTGGAGTCCACTGTGAGACCGGTAAGTCCCCCCGAGACCACCGGAGTCCACTGTGAGACCGGTAAGTCCCCCCGAGACCACCGGAGTCCACTGTGAGACCGGTAAGTCCCCCCGAGACCACCGGAGTCCACAGTGAGACCGGTAAGTCCACCACACTCAAACTCAGGACAAAGAACTGGGCTCAGTTTGTGATTGTGTTGACCTGTGTCCTGCAGGACTCCCAGGATCTCACCTGTCCTCAGCCCAAGGTAAACTGGACTGAACCAGGACTAAACCAGGACTAATCCCGGCCGTTGCATGGAATGGATTCTCTTTTCTCTAATTTTTAAATCTGTACTGATACCCAACTAAAACCTGCTCAAATCCAACTAAAACCTGCTCAAATCCAACTAAAACCTGCTCAAATCCAACTAAAACCTGTTTAAATCCAACTAATGCCTGTACAAATCCAACTAAAACCTGGACAAATCCAACTAAAACCTTCTCAAACTAGTCTAAAACCTGTTTAGATCCAACTTGAACCATAACAAATCCAACTAAAACCAGTCCTAGTCCACCTAAAACCTGTCCTAGTCCACCTGATGTGACGGGGAACAGTGAGGAACAGAGCAGTCGCAGATGGATCTAAGTCCGGTCTTGAGAGTATTTATAGAACTGTCCTCACACGACTCTGTCCGACGCAGCGGCCAATCAGAACACAGCTCCAGGTCAGCTGCTCCTGTCGCCGGGCGGAAAACTCAGCGGCAAAAACGAGCGGAAAACAGAGAAAAGTGAGCGGAGAGTCTGCTTCACTGAGACTTAAACATGAAGAGTATCAGAGCGCCGCAGACTCACTGTGGCTTTCTCTGAGTCACGGACAAAATTAACATGTTTTTCATGATTTTCTTGCTGTAAATAAAAACTGAGTCGCTCTTTAACCTCAACAATGAAGAAAAGAAAGATGGGAAACTTTCGGAATCTAAAGGAAAGCACGAGAGAAGGTTTAAAATAAGAAGCTGTGATAAAGTAAGAGACGTCTGTAGTGAAGGTAAAGAATGGTTTGTAAAGATGGCTTTAAACGGGTAACAGCTTTAGTCCCGTTTGAAACAGGATTTACATCAAATCTACATTTCTGGTCCTTCTGCTGTTTTTATTGGCTTTTTATCAGGTGTTCAGACTAAACATTATAGTTGAAAGAATGTGTGGTAAATGTAGGCAATCAAATCCATCTAAAACCTTATCAAGTCCATCTAAAACCTGTTCAAATCCAACTAAAACCTGTTCAAATCCAACTAAAACCTGATCAAATCCAATTAAAACCTGCAAAAACCATCTAAAACCTGATCAAATCCAATCAAAACCTGTTCAAATCCATCTAAAACCTTATGAAATCCATCTAAAACCTGTTCAAATCCAACTAAAACCTGTTCAAATCCATCTAAAACCTTATCAAATCCATCTAAAACCTGTTCAAATCCAACTAAAACCTGATCAAATCCAGCGAAAACCCACTCAAATCCAACTTAAACCTGATCAAATCCAACTTAAACCTGCTCAAATCCAACTTAAACCTGATCAAATCCAATTTAAACCTGATCAAATCCAACTAAAACCTCATCAAATCCAGCTAAAACCTTCTCAAATCCAACTAAAACCTCATCAAATCCAACTAAAACCTGATCAAATCCAGCTAAAACCTTCTCAAATCCAACTTAAACCTGCTCAAATCCAACTAAAACCTGCTCAAATCCAACTGAAACCTGTTGAAATGGTATTTCTGTGATGAGGTAGATCTGTCCACTTTCTGTTGAAACTGAGAGATGCTGATTTACTTGTGTAACAGCCTGGCGCCCCCTGCAGCTCTCTGTGTGCACTACACTCACTGACGCTGTTCGTGTCTCTTTTGTGAAACTCAGAGGCTGTTTTAACAGAGTCTCACAGCTGCTTGACCTGGTGTCTCTGAGTTTACTTTGTGAACTGTAGATGTTTATTGTGGTTTCTTGTGTTTCAGACGTGAACGAGTGTCAGGACCAGCCCTGTCTGAACGGAGGCACCTGCCGAGACCTGAACGGAGACTTCAAATGCCACTGTCCGTCTCCATACGTCGGCAAACGCTGCCAGCTGCGTGAGTCTCTGACCTGCTTTAGACCCAGACTTAGACCTGCTTTATACCCAGACTTACACCTGCTTTAGACCCAGACTTAGACCTGCTTTAGACCCAGACTTAGACCTGCTTTAGACCCAGACTTACACCTGCTTTAGACCCAGACTTAGACCTGCTTTAGACCCAGACTTACACCTGCTTTAGACCCAGACTTAGACCTGCTTTAGACCCAGACTTAGACCTGCTTTAGACCTAGACTTAGACCTGCTTTAGACCCAGACTTACACCTGCTTTAGACCCAGACTTAGACCTGCTTTAGACCACGACCTGCTTTAGACCCAGACTTAGACCTGCTTTAGACACACAGACTTAGACCTGCTTTAGACCCAGACTTAGTCCTGCTTTAGACCCAGATTTATACTCGGTCCAGAGCAGGCTTAAGGTCAGGCTCAGTCCAGACATTTACAGGACGTATCTCTCGTCTGAATCTGGTTCAGTCCTGGTTCAGTCCAGTCTAAGTCTGGTCTTCTCTGGTCTTCAGGCTGTATCTCTCGTCTGGGTCTGGAGGAGGAGGGATCTCGAGGCCCACCTCAGAGCCTCCTCTGTGCGGTACACTCTGATGGGGCTGCAGCGCTGGGGTCCAGAACTGGCCCGACTTAACCTCAAAGGCCTGGTCAATGCCTGGAGCCCCGCCCCCCACGACCGGAACCCCTGGATCCAGGTAAGACCCACAAAAACCTGTTCAAACCCAAATAAAACCTGTACAAATTTCTCTGATATCTGGTTCCAGGTGGACCTTCAGAGGATCATGAGGTTCTTGGGTCTGGTCTAACCCTGTTTTCCTCTGGTTCCAGGTGGACCTTCAGAGGATCATGAGGGTCTCGGGTCTGGTGACTCAGGGGGCGGGGCGTCTGGGCAGCTCTGAGTTCATTAAAGCCTTTAAAGTGGCCTTCAGCCTGAACGGGACCAGCTTCAGCTTCTACCGACGAGATGACAAGGATGTGGTGAGTCTCCCCAGGTCCAAACCAGGTCCAGACCAGGTCCAGACCAGACCAGGTTTAGTCCAGGTCCAGACCAGCCCAGACTCGTTATTTGAGACAGGTTTCTAAAAAGATACTGGGTGTTATTATCCAATCCATTTTATTTAAAATATCACATTTTACAAACAAAAAATTTCCAAAATGCTGCACAGAATTAACTTTCATTAAAAAACTTTCATTAAAATAATACAAACAAGTAAAAGTTAACTCTGATAACAGTCAGTGAGGGTCTGTGGTGCGTTCACTGACACTGATCCCTGCCGAAACTCTGCTGCTCTAATCCCATGGTTTAATCCCTGGGTTTCGTCCTCAGGTGTAGTGACGGCTCTAATCCCTGGGTTTCGTCCTTCGGGTGTAGTGACGGCTCTAATCCCTGGGTTTCGTCCTCAGGTGTAGTGACGGCTCTAATCCCTGGGTTTCGTCCCTCAGGTGTAGTGACGGCTCTAATCCCTGGGTTTCGTCCCTCAGGTGTAGTGACAGCTCTAATCCCTGGGTTTCGTCCTTCGGGTGTAGTGACGGCTCTAATCCCTGGGTTTCGTCCCTCAGGTGTAGTGACGGCTCTAATCCCTGGGTTTCGTCCCTCGGGTGTAGTGACGGCTCTAATCCCTGGGTTTCGTCCCTCAGGTGTTCCCAGGTAACATGGATAAAGACAGTCCTAAGACGACTCTGCTGGACCCTCCGGTCGTGGCTCAGTTTTTGCGGCTGGTGCCGGTGGTCTGCCGTCGAGCCTGTACTCTGAGGCTGGAGCTGGTGGGCTGCGAGCTCAACGGTAAACACTACAGTCTGGGTTCAGACCCGGTTCTGAACTGGTCTCGTCTGGTCTGATCCGGTCTCGTGTGGTCTTTAGGATGCTCCGAGCCCATGGGGATGAAGTCCAGGCTGATCCCGGACTCTCAGGTCTCGGCCTCCGGTTCCTTCAGGACCTGGGGCCTCGAGTCCTTCACCTGGAGACCTCAGTTCGCTCGCCTCGACAAACAGGGCAAGACCAATGCCTGGACCGCCCAAGTCCAGGACCGGGACCAGTGGATCCAGGTGAGGGGGACCGGGTGAGACCGGGACCAGGTGAGACCGGGACCAGGTGAGGGGGACTGGGTAAGACCGGGACCAGGTGGATCCAGGTGAGGGGGACCAGGTAAGACCGGGACCAGGTGAGGGGGACTGGGTAAGACCGGGACCAGGTAAGACCGGGACCAGGTGAGGGGGACTGGGTAAGACCGGGACCAGGTGGATCCAGGTGAGGGGGACCAGGTAAGACCGGGACCAGGTGAGGGGGACTGGGTAAGACCGGTACCAGGTGGGTCCAGGTGAGGGGGACCAGGTAAGACCGCGACCAGGTGAGAGGGACCGGGTAAGACCGGGACCAGGTGAGAGGGACCGGGTAAGACCGGGACCAGGTGGATCCAGGTGAGAGGGACCGGGTAAGACCGGGACCAGGTGAGAGGGACCGGGTAAGACCGGGACCAGGTGGGTCCAGGTGAGGGGGACCAGGTAAGACCGGGACCAGGTGAGGAGGACCGGGCAAGACCGGGACCGGTGGATCAGAGAGGAGTGAGATCAGTGGAAATAGGTTTGAAGGGAAGGGGTTTGGACCCACTTCACTGAGAAAGAGAGGGTTTAATTGGACTGGAACAGGTTTTACCCGGACTGTCCTGTCTCAGGTGGACCTGGGCTCGTCGAAGAAGCTAACAGGGATCATCACTCAGGGAGCCAAGGACTTCGGACAAGTCCAGTTCGTCACGGCCTTCAGAGTGTCCCACAGTCAGGACGGACTCACCTGGACTGTGGTCAAGGACCGGACCAGAGCCGACAAGGTGGGTCCAGACCTGGTCCAGACCGGGTCCTGACCGGACCCTGCTCTCCTCTGATTGGCTCTCTGTGCTCTCCTCTGATTGGCTCTCTGTGCTCTCCTCTGATTGGCTCTCTGTGCTCTCCTCTGATTGGCTCTCTGTGCTGTCCTCTGACCCTGCTCTCCTCTGATTGGCTCTCTGTTCCGTCCTCTGACCCTGCTCTCCTCTGATTGGCTCTCTGTGCTCTCCTCTGACCCTGCTCTCCTCTGATTGGCTCTCTGTGCTGTCCTCTGACCCTGCTCTCCTCTGATTGGCTGTCCCTCCAGATCTTCCCCGGTAACACTGATAATAACGTCCATAAGAAGAACCGGTTCGAGCCTCCGTTGTTCTGTCGCTACGTCCGAGTCCTGCCCTGGGACTGGCACCAGAGGATCACCCTGAGGCTGGAGCTGCTGGGCTGCAGCGAGTAAAACCTGGCAAAACCTGCTCAAGACCAGCTAGAACCAGGTCGAGACCGGCTAGAACCAGGTCAAATCCAAATAAAACAAGATCATAGCCATCTAAAACTTGGTCTGCTAAAACCTAATCAGATCCAACTAAAACCTGTTCAAATCCAACCAAAAGCTGTTCAAATCCACCTAAAACCTCAGTTTGTTGTAAATAGACCCATAAATATTTCACATATTTCAGTTGTATTTTTGCAGTTTTTTTTGTATTTTTGTGAAATGTGTTAAAACCCTGCGTTGTTTTTTTTTATTATTATTTTTCGCCCAAAGACTGTTAAACTGAGACTCATTCTTTTGTGAATTTCTGATAAAAATGAGTGTAATATTTGCACATATTATTATTTCACAGTGTTTTCGTGGTGTTTTATAAAAGTGTTACTGCATTTATTTGAACAAAATACGAGTGTTTTTGAGGCTGGTTTAAAGGAGTGAATTTATTTTGGGACGTTGCAATAAAAGAGACAGATGTTTAAAAAAAGAGTGGTTTTGTTCAGATTGTGTTAACATTTATTCAGTGTTTGTTTTGTATATGAGACAAAATAATGAATAAAAGACGTTTAAAAAAACTACAGCTTCCGGTGTTTTTCATGAGTTTCAGCGAAAAAAGGCTGGTTTTAGAAACGACAGAAAACGTGACTTCGTAAAGGAGATTTATTTTAGCTTTTGTTTTGAATTTTCATAGTTTCCCTGATTTTTTTACATAAACATTAATAAATATGGTTTCAGGTGGTTTTTAGCTTTTCAGTCAGATTTTTAAAAGTCCGCTCTACTTATTTTTTTATGAACAATAGATTTTCTTTTTAGAAGAAATATGTTTGTTTTTTCAGAGTTTGCGCAGTTTTCCCATTTTTTTGAGACTTTTTTTTTTTACATTGGTTTGCATTACATAATACAGAAATACATGTTTGACGGGAGAGAACATTTTTATTGATGACGATGCTTTTTAATTATTTAATGCTATTTAACAAATTACACTTTTTTTAAAACTTATTCTAGTTTAATTCTACGTTTATTAATGTATTCTATTCTGAATAATTAAAAAACCATAAAGTGAGGGACGCTGATTTTTCTTTATAAAATCAGATATTTATGAGAAGAGTGTTTGTGTTTTCAGACGGTGTCCTTTTAATAATACATTAATAAATCTATGAGAAAAAGGTGTTTCAGGTTTATTTATGAGGTTCCTTTCCAGAACCTGGAGCTAAAAGTGTCTCATAAATTAAATAATCCAGAACTTTTTTTTTTTTTTTTTTTGTGAGACGTGTCATTCTCTGATAATCGCTAAGGCTCTGATGCAGGGTTAACACTTAAAGACACAAACAGGTTCATTTAAATAACTTTATTGACATTAACTGGAGACAAACAGAGGCACTTTCTTCACTCGTGGGTTTGACGTTAGAACCCAGCAACAGTGGAACCTAGAGCGGGTCTGGAACCTGCCAGAGTCTGACCGAACTGTGGCTCTACAACAGACGGAGCAGAAGAGAACAGAGTATATTCATCTGGTTCTGAATCAAACTAAACTGACTACATTTGGTGATAATCGGAAAGTTCTGCTGAAAACAGGGATTTTAAAGTTTTAAAGTGTCGCTCTCTACGGTTTCACAAATGGAACTAAAGGGTGGTCATTTAAAGAGTTTCATCACATTCTGGACACATCTGGATTTTAAAAGCACGTTTAGTCTGACGTTAAAGGACCATAAAGGACCATAAAGGACGTTAAAGGACCATAAAGGACGTTAAAGGACCATAAAGGACGTTAAAGGACCATAAAGGACGTTAAAGGACCATAAAGGACGTTAAAGGACGCTGTGGTGGCTTCAGTCGAAGAGTTTTGCAGCTGTGGCTTTTCCGTCGTATTTGGAGCCTTTTCCGTCGAACTCCGAAGGAAGAATCTCGGCGTCAAACTCTTTGTAGTAGTTCTCCAGCTCGTCTCCGTGAACAAACACCTGAGAAAAGACAAAAGAGACGAGTCTGGCTCAGTGTCTCCAGATTAATGTGAGACACAGAGTCTTATCTGAGGATTCTGGATTGGTTTTGGATAAATGGAGATTGAGGTTTAACACAGACCCTCTCCAGGAGCTTGCTCTTCATCAGGGGTTTGACCACGTTGTAAGTGGTGGTGAAGTACCAGGGCTGATGGATGAAGTGCACCGCCTTGAACCGGGCCGGGAACGAGTCCTGGAGACACAAGACCCGAAAATACGCTTAAAATACTGTGAAATATTGTTAAAACACTGGTAAATATTGTTATGAGCCAGGAACGAGTCCTGGAGAGAGAAGACCCATAAATACTGTTAAATACTGTTAAATACTGTTAAATACTGAACATGGAACAAGTCCTGGACAGAAAATAGAGTTTTCTATCAAACCCTGAACGAACAGAGGAGACTCTGACAGGGTTTTGTGGCTAAATCTGTCCAAAACCAAGTCCCACTAAAACCAGTTCCACTTTTTCAGATGAATGATTGTAGTTTTATGAATACTGTGAGACCAGTGTGAGGTGGTGCTCGTTTCAGGGTGAGTGAGTGTTAATGGGACCTGAAGCATGTCGACCATCTTCTTGAGCTCCGTGGGTTTGATTCCTGAAGCCTGTTGCATCGTGAAGCCTTTAAAGTTCTCAATGATACAGAAACCGTTGATCTGCGTTTCCTCGTTCTCCAGAAGCTTCTCCAGAATCACGCAGTAAGCACGAAGGATCTGAGAACACCCACATATCATTAATATATATAAATAAATATATAAAATGAATACAGAGAAAGAACCAGGATCACACTAAAAATATCTAATTAACCTGAGCCAAATTAAACTCAGTAATGGTCTAAAAATACTTCAGTTTATCTGGAAATGCACCATTTTTCTAAATAGTCCCAGTCCAGGTCCCAGTCCAGGTCCAGGTCCCGGTCCAGGTCCCAGTCCAGGTCCAGGTCCAGGTCCCGGTCCAGTCCGGACTCACCTCGTCGAAGGTGATCTCCTCGTAGTCCCAGTTCTCGATGTTGAAGAGCAGGACCACGCGGCCGTACTTGTCCCGACTCTGGAGGATCCCCGGGTACCCGGCCTCGATCGTGGACCGGACCGCCTCCGGAGTCAGGTTCTCGAACAGTTCTGGGTAGTCTTTACGGAACCGCACGTACCCTGAGGAGCAAAGACCGGTTAAAGTCCGGACCCAGACCCACTGGTCCTGAGGCCGGCTCCTGTTTATAATCTTTTCTGTGGGACCTGCTCCACTTCATCGACTCATATTTTTAAAGTTTAACATTAAGGTCGATATGAGTTCATAATAACCAAAGTTTAATGCAGGATTTAAACTGTATTAATCTAAAAATAAATAAATCAAGTTTGTTTCGTGAAGCCTGAGTTATTTCTGTTTTTAAATGTGTTTTAAATAAAGTTGCAGCAGTTTTCAGCTCTTATTTTGAAAATGCACAGGATATACTCTCTTTTATGTTCAGTGTTCTTCCTGTGTGAGTGAACAGCGCCCCCTGCAGCCCGCGCCCGGTCGTACCCTTCATGAGCTCGTAGGCCCGGTTCACGTCATACTTTCGGGCCCGGATGAACCGGACCATGATGGAGTCCGGTTTGTCTCCGAACGTGTCCTGGACGGATTTGGACAGATCGTCCCCGGACTCGGACTTGTCCTTCATCATCGTCCTCAGCTCCTTCACCGAGGACACCCGCTTCTCCTCCGTCTCATTCAACTCGTCTTTGGCCTGGTCCAGACCGGGTCAGAACCAGAGGAAAACCAGACAGAACCGGGTCAGAACCAGAGGAAAACCACAGAAAAACTGTCTTAAACCAGGTCTAAACCAGGTCTAAACCAGTACCAAACCAGGTCTAAACCAGTACCAAACCAGGTCTAAACCAGTACTAAACCAGGTCTAAACCAGGTCTAAACCAGGTCTAAACCAGGACTAAACCAGGACTAAACCAGGTCTAAACCAGGTCTAAACCAGTATTAAACCAGGTCTAAACCAGGTCTAAACCAGGAGTAAACCAGGTCTAAACCAGGACTAAACCAGGAGTAAACCAGGACTAAACCAGAACTAAACCAGGTCTAAACCAGGACTAAACCAGGTCTAAACCAGGACTAAACCAGGTCTAAACCAGTATTAAACCAGGTCTAAACCAGGACTAAACAGGGTCTAAACCAGGACTAAACCAGGTCTAAACCAGTATTAAACCAGGTCTAAACCAGGACTAAACCAGGAGTAAACCAGGACTAAACCAGGACTAAACCAGGTCCAGACCAGGTCTTCCTCAGACCTTCTGTTGGGTGTGGTCCGGGAGTTTGGGGCAGGGTCCAAAGACCGGTCCATGGTCTTTAACGGTGAGTCTCTCCAGTTTGGCTCTGAGCGCCTGCTCCTCCTCCGACACCATCCTGTAGGATCCACTCTGCAACAGGACAGAACCGGGTCAGAACCGGATCAGAACCGGGTCAGAACCGGGTAAGAACCGGGTCAGGACCGGGTCAGGACCGGGTCAGGACCGGGTCAGAACCGGGTCAGGACCGGGTCAGAACAGAAAGTAAAGATGTGGCTCTAAAGAATAAGATAATTCAGTCTCTTTTTTTGTTAAAACTCATTTTGTTTTTCCAGGATCGAGCTGAAGCTGTTCGTCTCGTGTTTTTGATCTGAATGAAACTAATCCTCAGAAAAACCTCGTGTGGACAAAGTGTTGTTTGTGTTTAATCCTGTTTAAACCTGTTCCATAAAAAACTTCCTTAAATCCACTTCACGAGTTCGGACTAAAACACAGACGTCTCTGTGTCCGTCCACACTAACACACTTCCATCTAAAACTTGACCCTGGACCTGGCTCTGACCCGGTTCTGCTCGGACTTATTTAAATCTACTTTGGCTTCAGTCGGACCCATTTGGAAAGAACTCACTTCTGCTGAACTTAACAAACATTAACCTGAACAAATCTCATCAGGATCTGTTGATGTCAGCATTTTAAAACGTTTTTCCAGGTTTTAAAGGCTGTAAACTCGTCTGTTTTCAGTTTTGTTTTGGAGAAAGGTTTAATAAAGACTCACCACGACGGCCATGTTTCCTGAGGTCGGTCAGCGTCTGCAACAGAGCGAGGTTAAAGGTTAAAAGGTTAAAGGTTGTGTTGTGGTTCAGGTCTGGCTCTGGTCTGGTTCAGGTCTGGTTCAGGTCTGGCTCTGGTCTGGCTCTGGTCTGGCTCTGGTCTGGCTCTGGTCTGGCTCTGAGGCTGAATAAACCCAGAGGAGGTTGATTATAATGAGTGTAATCTGCTCAGTTTTATCTCAGAACAATGGGCCTCAGTGGAGGTCATGTGCCTCGGATCAACACAGATTATTCACAAAGAGCCATTTTCACCGAACGACGAAAACCTGTGAAGAAACACTGCCTGGTCTCAGAATGTCAGAGGTGTTCTACAGAAAACTGCACCCCGTCTCAACACTTCACTGCATTTAAGAAAAAACAAATCTCCTGAACCTCCAGAACTCTACAGTCCAGGTCTAGTCCAGGTCTAGTCCAGGTGCAGTCCAAGTCCAGTCCAGATCTAGTCCAGGTCTTGGTCCAGTCCAGGTCTAGTCCAGGTCTAGTCCAGGTCCAGTCCAGATCTAGTCCAGGTCTAGGTCCAGTCCAGGTCTAGTCCAGGTCCAGCTGCGTCCAGCTTCAGTCCAGGTCCAGCTCCAGTCCCACTACGCTGCCATCCACAGACACCAGTTATCCTCAAACCGACCTGAACTACCTCTGGACCCACCTCAGACCCACAGACCGGACCAGCTCAGACCGGTCCCGGACCAGCTCAGGCCCTCAGACCGGTCCCGGTCCGGCTCAGACCCACAGACCGGTCCCGGTCCGGCTCAGACCCACAGACCGGTCCCGGTCCGGCTCAGTCCCTCAGACCGGTCCCGGTCCGGCTCAGACCCACAGACCGGACCAGCTCAGACCGGTCCCGGTCCAGCTCAGACCTCTGGGCTCTAACGTCTTTATTTAAATTTGGATTTAAATAAAAAGTCTAAGGTTAAATGACATACTCCCAGACCTCTGTAACGTGATATTACCTGCCGTAGGTGAGTGAGTGGGCGGGGCCTTACCTGGTGATGAAGATGATGATGAAGCCTGGTTCTGGAGCAGGTCCGGAGCAGAGTGAGGCTCGGAGCGACTGCAGGGTTTTGTACCGAGCGGGATCAGAGACGTCATCCTCGAGGATTAGACCGGGTTTAGACCGGACTCTGCGAGAGGACGGACCTGCGGCGGGTTCAGGGAGGTTTAGGGGAGGTTTTAGAGGGTTTAGAGGGAAACAGGGGGGCTCCAGAGGCGGTGATGTAATGAGCACAGGGAGATGAAGGGATTGGGTAAAGTCTGTAAAAGAGCGCTTTGTGAAGAAAACGTGAAGCGGCTCCAGAAACAGAGCCGCTCAGTCCGGACTCGTTCGGATTTAAACAAACGCTTACGTGGTTTTAATAACCTTCATTTTCCTCTCGTCTGTCTCTGGAGCCGCTCAGGACGGTTCTCAGTTTAGAGACGAAACTGGAGTAAAACTGGAAACTGGACGTGAAGACACCGGTCCATTAACTCCACTCCAGTGTTGAGTGTCCAGTGTCAGCGAGGGTTTGAAACATTTTTATTTCCTGAGTTCAGTGAATGCAACAGATGAAAATTAACGCAAAACTATTTTATTTTAAGCATAAAATACACAAGAGCAGGGATTAGTGTTTGGGTCGGGGTCAGTCACAGGGGCTTTAGGAGGGTCAGGTCACAGCCACAATGGAGCTCTGTTCAGTCACGTTTGGGTCTTACACAACGCTCTGAGCACAGACCGGATCTGGACTTTAATACGGTTCAGTTTCACAGAGTCCGCTGTGGTCTTCACAAACTGAGACTGAGTCCTGATCCAGGACCAGGTCCAGACCGGGACCAGCAGAGGTGTGTCCAGGTAACTTCAGACAAACACTATGAGGCCAGTTTTACTGTTGTGTAAATACGGTCTTTAATAACCTTTATCTCCATGTTTTTAATAAATAGTTATTTTTAATTCACCAAACAGACTCTAGAGTCTCAAAAACACTTCAGAATTCAACACAAAAACAATCAGCACAAACATCAGAGCTTTTTACCACATTCTGGACCATAAATAACATCTGAACAGGTTCTAGTGGGTTTCAAGAGGTTTTGTCAGGTCTTCACAAGTCCAGGGTCCCTCATGTTGGTTCAGGCCGGTCTAGAACAGGTCCTGGTCCCTCATGTTGGTTCAGGCCGGTCTAGAACGGGTCTTGGGGCCAGTACTCGACCCATATATTGGTTCTGGCTGGTCTAGAACGGGTCTTGGGGCCAGTACTCAACCCATATATTGGTTCAGGCCGGTCTAGAACAGGTCTTGGGGCCAGTACTGACCCTCATGTTGGTTCAGGCCGGTCTAGAACAGGTCTTGGGGCCAGTACTGACCCTCATGTTGGTTCAGGCCGGTCTAGAACAGGTCTTGGGGCCAGTACTGACCCTCATGTTGGTTCAGGCCGGTCTAGAACAGGTCTTGGGGCCAGTACTCGTCCTCATGTGGGTCAGGCCGGTCTAGAACAGGTCTTGGGGCCAGTACTCGTCCCTCCTGTTGGTTCAGGCCGGTCTAGAACAGGTCTTGGGGCCAGTACTCGTCCCTCATGTTGGTTCAGGCCGGTCTAGAACAGGTCTTGGGGCCAGTACTCGTCCCTCATGTTGGTTCAGGCCGGTCTAGAACAGGTCTTGGGGCCAGTACTCGTCCCTCATGTTGGTTCAGGCCGGTCTAGAACAGGTCTTGGGGCCAGTACTCGTCCCTCCTGTTGGTTCAGGCCGGTCTAGAACAGGTCTTGGGGCCAGTACTCGTCCCTCATGTTGGTTCAGGCCGGTCTAGAACAGGTCTTGGGGCCAGTACTCGTCCCTCATGTTGGTTCAGGCCGGTCTAGAACAGGTCTTGGGGCCAGTACTCGTCCCTCATGTTGGTTCAGGCCGGTCTAGAACAGGTCTTGGGGCCAGTACTGACCCTCATGTTGGTTCAGGCCGGTCTAGAACAGGTCTTGGGGCCAGTACTCGTCCCTCATGTTGGTTCAGGCCGGTCTAGAACAGGTCTTGGGGCCAGTACTGACCCTCATGTTGGTTCAGGCCGGTCTAGAACAGGTCTTGGGGCCAGTACTAGCCCCTCCTGTTGGTTCAGGCCGGTCTAGAACAGGTCTTGGTGCCAGTACTCGTCCCTCCTGTTGGTTCAGGCCGGTCTAGAACAGGTCTTGGGGCCAGTACTGACCCTCATGTTGGTTCAGGCCGGTCTAGAACAGGTCTTGGGGCCAGTACTGACCCTCATGTTGGTTCAGGCCGGTCTAGAACAGGTCTTGGGGCCAGTACTCGTCCCTCATGTTGGTTCAGGCCGGTCTAGAACAGGTCTTGGGGCCAGTACTATGTTGGTTCAGGCGGCTAGAACAGGTCTTGGGGCCAGTACTCGTCCCTCATGTTGGTTCAGGCCGGTCTAGAACAGGTCTTGGGGCCAGTACTCGTCCCTCATGTAGTGCTGGGACGAGGCGTAGCTCGGGGGGCGGGGCTCCAGCTCGTTTCTCAGGGACAGCTCCACTTCCTGTTCCCATTCTCCTTCCACCAGTTTATAAAGGTCCAGCGCCGCCACAGCGTCCTCTACTGGACAGTGTCCACACCTGCCCACCTGCAGTAATCCAACAGAGACCGGGTCAGGACAGGTTTTAGTAGGATCTGAACAGGTTTTAGTAGGATCTGAACAGGTTTTAGTAGGATGTGAACAGGTTTCAGTAGGATGTGAACAGGTTTTAGTAGGATCTGAACAGGTTTTAGTTGGATGTGAACAGGTTTCAGTAGGATGTGAACAGGTTTTAGTAGGATGTGAACAGGTTTTAGTAGGATGTGAACAGGTTTTAGTAGGATGTGAACAGGTTTTAGTAGGATCTGAACAGGTTTCAGTAGGATCTGAACAGGTTTTAGTAGAATGTGAACAGGTTTTAGTAGGATCTGAACAGGTTTTAGTTGGATGTGAACAGGTTTCAGTAGGATCTGAACAGGTTTTAGTTGGATGTGAACAGGTTTCAGTAGGATGTGAACAGGTTTCAGTAGGATCTGAACAGGTTTTAGTTGGATGTGAACAGGTTTCAGTAGGATCTGAACAGGTTTTAGTAGGATCTGAACAGGTTTTAGTTGGATGTGAACAGGTTTTAGTAGGATCTGAACAGGTTTCAGTTGGATGTGAACAGGTTTTAGTAGGATGTGAACAGGTTTCAGTAGGATCTGAACAGGTTTCAGTAGGATCTGAACAGGTTTCAGTAGGATGTGAACAGGTTTTAGTAGGATGTGAACAGGTTTTAGTAGGATCTCAACAGGTTTTAGTAGGATGTGAACAGGTTTCAGTGGGATCTGAACAGGTTTCAGTAGGATCTGAACAGGTTTCAGTAGGATGTGAACAGGTTTTAGTTGGATGTGAACAGGTTTTCGTTGGATCTCTCACCTGGATCTTGCGGTGCAGCAGCTGATTGGTCAGTGCTCTGAGTGAGGGGCGGAGCTCTCTGGGGAAACCGGCCAATCGCGTGAGGAGGCGGGACGTGCTGGTGTCTCTGATCATGTGACTCGGGTGAGACAGGTCCAGGACCTTCAGGTCGTTCTGGACCGAGTGACCCACCAGGACCTTCCCCTCCAGCAGAGTCTGGACCTGAGAGGACAGACCGGGTCAGGACCGGGTCGGGACCGGGTCCAGAGCCCAACTGAACCTATCCGGACTCACCTGGTCCCGGGCCTGGTTCTGGTCTGGTTCTGGACTCACCTGGTCCCGGGCCTGGTTCTGGACTCACCTGGTCCCGAGCCTGGGTCTGGACTCACCTGGTCCCGGGCCTGGTTCTGGACTCACCTGGTCCCGAGCCTGGTTCTGGTCTGGTTCTGGACTCACCTGGTCCCGGGCCTGGGTCTGGTTCTGGACTCACCTGGTCCCGGGCCTGGGTCTGGTTCTGGACTCACCTGGTCCCGAGCCTGGGTCTGGACTCACCTGGTCCCGGGCCTGGTTCTGGACTCACCTGGTCCCGGGCCTGGTTCTGGACTCACCTGGTCCCGGGCCTGGTTCTGGTCTGGTTCTGGACTCACCTGGTCCCGGGCCTGGCTGAGGGGCGTGGCCTGTCTCAGGTGGTGCTTCCTGATGCCGCTCCATTGGCTCCTGAAGTCCGTGACTCGACCAATGGGACGGATGTATTTGTCGAACAGAACCCGTCCGTGATAGTCCACCAGGCTGCAGCGGGCCGCCTCGCTGACCCGTCCCCCGGGACCCGTCCCCACCATCTCACAGTCCAGAGAGACCACCGAGGTCTGGACCGGGACTGAGGACCGGGTCTGGACCGGGACCGGGTCTGGACCGGGACTGGGTCTGGACCGGCTGAACCAGGACCAAGTGTGTCTTTGAGCGGCTGAAAAATAAACAGTTAAAGATGGTAAACCTCAGCTCTCCAGACTGAACCAGACCAGAACCAGACCAGACTGAACCAGACCAGAACCAGACCAGACTGAACCAGACCAGACTGAACCAGACCAGAACCAGACCAGACTGAACCAGACCAGACTGGACCAGACCAGACTGAACCAGACCAGACTGGACCAGACCAGACTGGACCAGACCAGACTGGACCAGACCAGACTGGACCAGACCAGACTGAACCAGACCAGAACCAGACCAGACTGAACCAGACCAGACTGAACCAGACCAGACTGAACCAGACCAGACTGAACCAGACCAGACTGAACCAGACCAGAACCAGACCAGACTGGACCAGACCAGACTGAACCAGACCAGACTGAACCAGACCAATCTGGACCATAAGACAACTTATTTTGACATTAAAAAAAAACTATAAATCTTTGTAAAGACCAGAAATAATAACTATATCTTTGTCAAAAATAAAGCTCCATGTCTGGACTCACCTGTTCTGGGACCACAGGTGAACTCCTCCCACTCACAGGGGAGCTCCGCCCACTGCTGAACCCACTGTCCAACTCCCAGCGCTCTGATTGGCTCCTGTCGGTCCCGCAGCGCTCTGATTGGCTCCTGTCGGCCCCGCAGCGCTCTGATTGGCTCCTGTCGGTCCCGCAGCGCTCTGATTGGCTCCTGTCGGTCCCGCAGCGCTCTGATTGGCTCCTGTCGGTCCCGCAGCGCTCTGATTGGCTCCTGTCGGCCCCGCAGCGCTCTGATTGGCTGCTGCTGACTTTAGTCCTTTTCACACAGTTTTCATTCTCAGATTTCTTCTGTTTTCGCTTCATTTTTTTCAAACTTTGATCAGAAACAAACACAGGCTCAGCTCTGGTTCAGAAGGTCTTACTCGAGTCTGAAACCTGGACTAAACTGGGCCCAAACTCTGGGACAACACCTCAGACTGGTCCTGTGCTCGTCCCGGAGGCAGCTCCATCAGTTCTGGGTTTGACACAAAACAAAAATTAAACTTTCATTAAAGCCGTCTCCAGATCAGAACACAGCCTAAACTCTGGTAAATGTTAAAACAAAAGTGGACAAAGCTAAATTAAAATTCTGAAAAAACTGAGGCTAAAGCTTAATTTAAAGCCTACATTTTACATTTAAGTTAATTAAAAAAAAAAAAAAGGTAGCTGTAAAGCTCTGGAAACATGTTGAAATTAAAGTTTAAAATAAAACTACAGTAAATATATAAATAAAATAATATATAAATCTTGACACTGGTTTCACATCGTTTATGAACAGCTTTAAGGCCATTCTGATAAAATCAAACAGCATTGACAGGTCAAACCCGGCCCGAATTACATTTAAACTCTTCATTAATCTACGTTTTCACTGATTTAAAATGTATAATGTGAAATAATTGTGTTATAGTGACATTAATCTTAAATTGAGTTATATTTAAACAGCGTCTGGTTCACTCACTGTAAACACATAACCTCTTTATCAGCGCGTTTACACCGAACATTATATAAAGTATTAACAGTTATTGATCTAAAGTGTTGTTTTATTTAACGTACAGGACCCTGACCCTGAATAAGTCCAGTTAAAGCAGAATTAAATCCAGTTTTTACCTGAGAAGCAGCGCAGAGACACACGTGTCCCTCAGAGACATGTCCGGACACAGACCTGAGCAGGACGCAGCGGATTGGTCCAGGTTTCTTCTTCTACGGTGGTTCCTGCAGACACTTCCTCCTGAACAGCGCCCTCTTCAGGTGAAAACTGACTCCTGCAGCGAGCCTCGGGTTCTTCACAAATGTTTCTGCTCAGATTTAAGTCTGTGCTCTGGACTTTTATAGTTTTACTTTCATCAATGAAGTCTCAAAAACGGCAACAAGACACTGGGGTTTGACAAAAATACTCTGCATATGTGTGTTTTCGGATCCTTACAGCAAACATTACACAGAACAGTTTCACTTTAATAGAAAGAGCACACATTGAGGATGTAAGAGTTTATTCTTGTGACGAGCTCTCGATATAATCCACCTTCAGGTTTTTAGAGCGGGCTTTAAAAAGAACAGACAGAAGACACCATTTATTTTCTACTGTTCATTTTCTTGAGTTTCTTCAGATTTCTAACTAACACTGTTCTGAACATTTAAACACTTTATACATAGAAAAGACAATGAAAACATAAATCTTTAAACTCAGGTGAAATGAGACAGGAGTCAGTTTTCTTTCGTTTATATTTTTATTTCAAACACATTTACGCCATGAGCACACAGGCGCCTCCTACTGCCTTGATCTTCTCCTCGGCTCTGCGGCTGAAGAACTTGGCTTTGACGATGACCGGCTGCTTCGGCAGTTTCCCTTTGCCCAGAACTTTGTAATAACCCTTTAAAGAGATGAAATAATAAACGTTAGAACACAGCAGGACACTGAAACAGGCCTGAACAGGACTGGAATAACCCTGAGATCAAAATCACAAACCACTACAGAAGGAAAGCAGCATCAGTTCTGGTTTGTTTTTTGGTGCATCATCGTTCAATTTAAATGATTCTGAATCGAAGTGTAAAGTTCATCAGAGCATGTCGTCTGCTGGACACTAACAGCTGCATGTTTCTGTGTTAGAAGCTCATTTAAACACGTTTGTTCCAACAAAACGATGGAAGAGTCCAAGGCGTTAACAGAGCTCTGCATCAAGCCTTCATTCACCTCACAACTACTCCTTCAGTTTCAGGGAATCGAACCGATAACCTTCCTGTTACTGGACGAACCTCCAACACTGAGCCACTGCTGCCTCCGGGAACATTTCAGATTTAATGAAAAGGAAACAGGACCTGCAGCTCTAACATGTTCTGATCTGTGACCTCAGGGTCAGGACTGATGCAAGGGTCACAGAGAAACACCTGGGTTCACATCCAGGTCTTATTTATGAATAAATGTCTTCAGTTTAATCCAAAGACGCCTTCTACAAAATAATACTCATCACCGACAGACGCTGGAGAAAACAAACAAGCTTCTTCGATGTTGAATCTTATCGTGGGCTTTAATCTAAACCAGATTCAATCATGAGACGCCCAAAGAGTTAGGTTTATAGTAAACTGGATCTAAACCTGACAAGACAATTCTCTTCTGAAACTTGACCCGAACTGTTTAAAAAGTCACAATAATCAGAATTATAAACCTTCTGAGACTGACAGAGCAGGTTATTCAACAGTATCTGCTTCTACTTCAGAGACAGATGAAGATCCTCATTAGCAGTAGTTCATCTGTAGACACTGGAGCAGGACCCTCGGGTTTATGTTAGAGGTCATTTATGTGGTACTCACGGCTCTGACGGCGTCGATAATGGGCGCGGGACCCTCGGGTTTCTGGCTGTAGTTCTGGCGGGTCTGCTCCGACACCAGAGTCCACAGTTTGTCCAGGTTTATGGTGGGACAGTGGGCCGTGTTCCTCTTCAGGTGGTAGTGCCTCATGCCCACTTTACCAAAGTACCCAGGGTGACTGAGAAAAAGAAAATACAGGTGAAAACACATCAACAAAACACTTTAAACCAGAGCTAACGACAGAAAACACAAGAGAAAAGGGGGTTAAACCCTTTAAAGAAGGGTCCTGGGCGACCAATGAGAATAAGAACACTTTTAATAATCTGAGACCATCAGAGCTTCACACAGACCAGAGAAAACATCAATAATCCACTTTAAACCAACTCTGAGTACGAACAGGAGGAAAACAAACAGAACAGAATCTGTGGTTAGTCCGGCCTGAACCGGAGTGAACAGAGTAAATGAAGACTCACTATTTGTCAAAGTTGATTCTGTGGTGATGCATCCCACCAGCGTTTCCTCTGCCTCCAGGATGTTTACGGTGTTTACCTTTAAAATAAAGAACATTCAAATACAGAACTACACCAGATCTAAAACTAGATTAACCCAGGTCTAAACCAGAACTAAAACTGGTCTAAACGAGGACTAACACTGGACAAAACCAGGTCTAAACTGTGTGAGCAGCAGGTATAATAAGTGTTGTGTATTATTCACACATTTTTTACAGTGAGGGTTTAAGCAGAGATTATTAAAGAGTCCAAAGTATTCTGGAACGAGTCTGACTATAAATGTTGGACTTTCTGAAGCTCGTCGTCAGAAATGTGACCAACCCAAGGCCCACGGGTCAAACACGGCCCCTTAAACACCACATCTAGTCCTAAATTAGCCTCATTAAAGTGTAGCTGCAGTAATTTAAGCCAGAGTTTAAGACTGGGTTCAACACGAGTCAGTTATGATTTTGAGACATCGGAGCTGATAAAGCATCAAAAACATAATCAGGTCTGACACTGACCGATTCGACCGTGGCCGTGGCTCACGTGTCCTCGCAGCTTCCTGGTCTTAGTTTTCTTGGTCGGCTGCAAAATAAACACAAGACATTAGAAACCAAACAAGTCTACATTACAATGTGATAAAAAGTAGAGCAGAAATGTGCATAATCCAAATAAAAAGGTCAGACTCAGTTAAAAAATCCACAAAATTAAAACGTAAACCAGTATCAAACACTATTTCAGCAGCAATTTCAAATCAATTTAAGCACTACACATCACAATAAGAGTGTGGAACATTGCAAAACAGAATATTAAATATGAACAAGACAAAACTATGAAACCCGAGAAGATTCGGTTTAAAACTTAAGAAATTCACAACATTCACAAACATTGAGTAATATTCGAGCTCAGAACAGCTGTAAACCACAGACTAACCGCTCTACACCTGTCCTGACAATGTCTACTAATGTATTTTTATCAAACATCAGTAAAGCTCGATAAAAAAAGTCACAGAAAACTCAAACTGAGCAGAATTAAAGTCTGATTTAGAACCACGCTGAAGCTACTACCGGCGCTGATGCTATCGGCGATAAACACAAGATTTAACTCAATATTTTCACTCAAACACACAATTTATACAGATTTAAAAAGAAATCAGAGGATACGGGTTTAATAAAGGTTATAATAAATGTAGTAAATATAATAAAAAGGCAAAAAGAGATGGTTTTCGTTATAAACTGAAGGCCGCGGAAGCCGGGCTCAGAGCGAATACGGCTCAATAAAAGTCTATTTTCACTGACACTGAGCTAAAATAATGGTCAGATAACAACAGAAAAACATTAATAACATGTAGATTATTGGTTAATGTGGGAATGAAGGCCGTAAAAAGGCGGATGGACACAGATTTGTACATAATTCCTGAAGCACGGACAGAACACAGAACCTACCATCTTGGACACAGATGAAAGAGGAGCGCGATTTGGAAATCACGCGATTTTGTGCGAGATTTGGATGAAAACAAACAGCGGCGCTCAGCGGAGGAGGACTGGAACTGCAGCTTCAATAGAGTCACATTAATTCAGTGAACTACAGTTTAAACCGGGCCTAAAATGAAAGATAGGTATATTTGAATCAAATGTTTGGTGAATATTGAACAAGGATGTAATATTATTCCAGGCATTTGGAATAATATGTAATGTACACTGTTTTATTTGTATTACATCATGTATTTGAACACTGAACACATGAACACATGTGATTATTATTACTGAAGCAATCATTTTTGCCTCTTTGTTTTGAGATAATGCATTAAGTCATGTTGAAGACTGATATTTGCTTAGGTCTGATTTTATTACCAAAAAAATATTATCCGAATACTTCTTTGTAAATGATCATTTGACATAACAAAACCAAGTTAATTTGTGGTTACTATGGCTACAACACCATGATGTTTTGGTTTTATTTGTGGTAAAACTCTGGTTAATTTTCAAAAGTGAACATGAAATATTAGGCAGACGCTGGTGATGATGTTACAGACGACAGCACAACACATAAATAAGTAAAGTACAGACAGTGAACTGGTAAATTCTGTTTTTAGAAATCAGTGGGAGGAGCATGTACTGAATGTGTTGAATCTGATGTGTTATAAAAAAGTTAAATTAATATCTTTAATGCTATGAGTATAATCTCTTTTTCCACATATTTACTTTTTAAAACAAAAAATACTTTTTTAAACAAAAAATCCAAACAGAGAATGATCAGGAAATGTGCTGTCGGACTGGAGCTGGACCAGAGGCTCCACCAAATGAGGATTATTCAGACTCATTCAAGTCTAATTTTATTTTATCAAATAAAACACAATGACAATAATAACAAACTATGGACCAATCAGATCCTCCTCCGTGAGTCTCAGGTGAGTCTCAGGTCTGGGTCTCACCTGGAGACACTCACCTGAGGCAGAGTTTACCTGGAGAACCGAGCTGCTGCAGGTGAGTGACTCTAACCTGCTGTAGGTTTAATAAATGTGATAAATGTGTTTTATTCAGATTCTGGGTTTGATTTAAACTTAAAGCCGCTCTTGAGTCGTTCGAGAGAAAAGAGTCTGTTCTGAGGATCTTCAGGGACCAAGAAAAAACTAAAGTGAGGCAGGGACTGTTCCTGATGAGATGAAGTTCTTGGAGAATAAATGAGTTTTTATTGTTATTGTTCTTTTCTGCAGCGACTGTCGGGGTTCGTCTGAGACAAAAGTGTTTTATTCTGTAGTGTTTTTCTGTTTGAGTAAAACTCCAGAGACACAGGTTTATTATTATCTCTGTCTCAGTGATGTCACAGCTCCGTCGCCGTGGAAACCCTCCCAGAGTCCAGCAGTGATCCGCCCGGCAACAGATGACTCATCAGAGGCACGCCCAAATATGGAAGAGGCCCAAGACTGGAGGCTCACACAGGTAAAAACACACAGGTAAAAACACACAGGTAAAAACACACAGGTGTAAACACAGGTAAAAACACACAGGTGTAAACACACAGGTGAAAACACACAGGTGTAAACACAGGTAAAAACACACAGGTAAAAACACAGGTAAAAACACACAGGTGAAAACACACAGGTAAAAACACACAGGTGTAAACACAGGTAAAAACACAGGTAAAAACATACAGGTGTAAACACAGGTAAAAACATACAGGTGTAAACACAGGTAAAAACATACAGGTGTAAACACAGGTAAAAAATGGTGAAATGTGACAAAGAAAAGTGAAGCTCAGACTGAAATGATTCAGTTTGTGTTTGTATCAGGTCAGAACCAAGAGACGACTGAGAACAACTGAGAAAACCAGAGGAACCTCACAGAGAACCTCTCAGAGAACCTCACAGAGAACCTCACACAGAACCTCACAGAGAACCTCTCAGACGGCTCTGAGACGCTGCAGGTATCAGATCTGTATCAGGTATCAGGTTTGTTCCAGAGTTTTGTTTTTTTGTTGGAATGGGTCCATTTTTTACAGAATCACCCAATCCCCTCCATACCCCCTAACCTCTACCCCCTAACCCCTACCCCCTAGCCCCTAGCCCCTATCCCCTAACCCCTAGCCCCTAGCCCCTTGCCCCTAATCGCTAGCTCCAAACCCCTACCCCCTAATCTCTACCCCCTAACCCCTACCCCCTAGCTCCTAACCCCTACCCCCTAGCTCCTAACCCCTACCCCCTAGCCCCTTGCCCCTTGCCCCTAATCCCTAGCTCCAAACCCCTACCCCCTAACCCCTACCCCCTAACCCCTACCCCCTAGCCCCTAGCCCCTAGCCCCTAGCCCCTTGCCCCTAACCCCTACCCCCTAGCCCCTAGCCCCTTGACCCTTACCCCTAACCCCTACTCCCTACCCCCTAACCCAATGGTGGGCAAACTAAGGCCCGGGGGCCACATGCGGCCCATCAAGCACATATTTGTCTTGTACTTTTGCTAAAGCTACCATCATATCTACAAACAGAAGATGTCCATTCACACTTCAAGTTTTGGAATGGACAGAGATATTTAACTTTACAGGTTTTCTCGTGTAATTTGTGTTAGTTTATAGTTTACTGGTCTGACCCGTCTTCAGATTTTAACCCCCAGTGTGACCCTTGAGCCAAAAAGTTTGCCCACCCCTGTTCTAACCCCTAGTCCCTAGCCCCTAGTCCCTAACCCTGGTCTGGTCCTGGTCTGGTCCTGGTCCTGGTCCTGGTCTGGTCCTGGTCCTGGTCCTGGTCCTGGTCTGGTCCTGGTCCTGGTCTGGTCCTGGTCCTGAGGCAGGTCATGTCTCTGACTCCGATTCTGTTCTGGTCCAGGTTCTGTCCCCAGGTCCTGGTCCGAGTGGAGCGTCTGTCGGTTCATTCGGTCAGTTTCCCGTCTCTGCAGCCGTCAGTGGCTCTGACCAGACTCTGTGACATCACTTCCTGTTCAGACACACAGCAGGTGTGTACTTTAGTCTCATCATGTGAAGCTCCTCCCTCTACAGGTGACCCCTCTTTAGTCCTGGTTTAGACCTGGTTTAGACCTGGTTTAGTCCTGGTTTAGACCTGGTTTAGACCTGGTTTAGACCTGGTTTAGATCTGGTTTAGACCTGGTTTAGAGCTGGTTTAGACCTGGTTTAGAGCTGGTTTAGTCCTGGTTTAGTCCTGGTTTAGTCCTGGTTTAGACCTGGTTTAGACCTGGTTTAGTCCTAGTTTAGACCTGGTTTAGATCTGGTTTAGACCTGGTTTAGAGCTGGTTTAGTCCTAGTTTAGTCCTGGTTTAGACCTGGTTTAGACCTGGTTTAGTCCTGGTTTAGACCTGGTTTAGACCTGGTTTAGTCCTGGTTTAGTCCTGGTTTAGTCCTGGTTTAGACCTGGTTTAGACCTGGTTTAGTCCTGGTTTAGACCTGGTTTAGACCTGGTTTAGACCTGGTTTAGACCTGGTTTAGTCCTGGTTTAGTCCTGGTTTAGACCTGGTTTAGACCTGGTTTAGTCCTGGTTTAGTCCTGGTTTAGTCCTGGTTTAGACCTGGTTTAGAGCTGGTTTAGTCCTAGTTTAGTCCTGGTTTAGACCTGGTTTAGACCTGGTTTAGACCTGGTTTAGTCCTGGTTTAGTCCTGGTTTAGACCTGGTTTAGACCTGGTTTAGTCCTAGTTTAGACCTGGTTTAGATCTGGTTTAGACCTGGTTTAGAGCTGGTTTAGACCTGGTTTAGAGCTGGTTTAGTCCTAGTTTAGTCCTGGTTTAGACCTGGTTTAGTCCTGGTTTAGTCCTGGTTTAGACCTGGTTTAGACCTGGTTTAGTCCTGGTTTAGTCCTGGTTTAGTCCTGGTTTAGACCTGGTTTAGACCTGGTTTAGTCCTAGTTTAGACCTGGTTTAGTCCTGGTTTAGTCCTGGTTTAGTCCTGGTTTAGTCCTGGTTTAGTCCTGGTTTAGACCTGGTTTAGACCTGGTTTAGTCCTAGTTTAGACCTGGTTTTGACCTGGTTTTGACCTGGTTTTGACCTGTTTAACTGTTCTTTGTTACAGACTGTGACCAATCAGAGAAGAGCTGAGGATTCTGACCAATCACAGACAGAAGAGACTGTGACATCATCAGATCCAGAACCACACTCAACAGATCCAGTCCCAACAGATCCAGACCCAACAGATCCAGACCCAATAGAACCAGACCCAACAGAACCAGACCCAATAGAACCAGACCCAACAGATCCAGACCCAACAGATCCAGACCCAACAGAACCAGACCCAACAGAACCAGACCCAACAGATCTAGACCTAACAGAACCAGATCCAGAGCGGACTGTGGTTCTGTGGGACACTGTTTGGAAAACATTATATTTGAATCCAGGACCGAGTCTCATCATTGAACTGGACCCAGAACCAGGACCAGAGCCGAGTCCAGAACCAGGACCAGAGCCGAGTCCAGAACCAGGACCAGAGCCGAGTCTGGGACCAGAGCCGGACCTGGTTTTAGATGGATGTCAGAGCGACTCAGAACCGGATCCAGAGGATCTTCAGTTTGAAACTAAAACAGAAAGCAGAGTTGAGTGTAATTCAGAGTTCTGCAAAACAAAAAATGCAAAAACTGAATTTGAATTTGATCAAATTTCAGATTCAAACGGAGCTGGAAATTTATTTTTTATGAACAAAGACTGTTTTGGAGAAACTGCTGCAAATTTTAAAATAGAGCTTTCAGATTTTAATGAAGAAGAAAGTTCAGATTTGAGGGAATTTCTCAGTTTAAAAGAAACAGATTTAATGGATTTAAAAAATACCTTCTGTTCAAATGTTAAACTACAGCAGGATTCAGAAAGTTCAGAGACAGATTCTAAGGCCAGAACTGATTTTGAAAACTGTAAAGTTTTAGATTTAAATGAAGCTGGAAATGTTGTTTTAACAAAAGCAAACGAAGATTTATGGAAGAAAACTGGTTCAGATTTAACAATAGTTTCATATTTAGACCTGAGTTTAGACGGAACAGAGTTTAAAACAAACAAATCAATACAATTCAACAAAACAGAAAGTTTTTATTTCTCGCAAAACGAACAAACACATACAATTTTGAAAAAAGAAAATGGAGAATTAAACAAAGCAAAGGGTTTCGAAAAAACTGAGATGAAAAAAACTCAAACTCCAGGAACACAGAAAAATACATTAAAAGAAAATGGAGAAGGTTTTAAGGTGGAACCGAATCGAGAAGAATTTACCACAAAAACTTATTCAAATGAAAACGGACAGATTTTTCAGGTTTCAGAAATGAATGAAGAAAGTGGAGCGTGTTTTAAGGCGGACTGGTCCCAGGAGCAGGGTTTTAAGGCGGACTGGTCCCAGGAGCAGGGTGTTAAGGCGGACTGGTCCCAGGAGCAGGGTTTTAAGGCGGACTGGACCCAGGAGCAGGGTCTTAAGGCGGACTGGTCCAAGGAGCAGGGTCTTAAGGCGGACTGGACCCAGGAGCAGGGTGTTAAGGCGGACTGGTCCCAGGAGCAGGGTGTTAAGGCGGACTGGTCCCAGGAGCAGGGTGTTAAGGCGGACTGGTCCCAGGAGCTGGGTGTTAAGGCGGACTGGTCCCAGGAGCAGGGTGTTAAGGCGGACTGGTCCCAGGAGCAGGGTGTTAAGGCGGACTGGTCCCAGGAGCAGGGTGTTAAGGCGGACTGGTCCCAGGAGCAGGGTCTTAAGGCGGACTGGTCCCAGGAGCAGGGTCTTAAGGCGGACTGGACCCAGGAGCAGGGTGTTAAGGCGGACTGGTCCCAGGAGCAGGGTGTTAAGGCGGACTGGTCCCAGGAGCTGGGTGTTAAGGCGGACTGGTCCCAGGAGCAGGGTGTTAAGGGGGACTGGTCCCAGGAGCAGGGTCTTAAGGCGGACTGGGAGGACTTCTGTGCCGTGTGCTCAGATGGAGGAGAGCTGCTCTGCTGTGACCTTTGCCCTAAAGTCTACCACCTTCACTGTCACCTTCCAGAACTGCACCGGGTCCCAGCGTGAGTCAACACTTTAGACTGGTTTAGACTGGTTTGGACTGGTTTAGACTGGTTTGGACTGGTTTAGACTGGTTTAGACTGGTTTGGACTGGTTTAGACTGGTTTAAACCTGGTCTAGACTGGTTCAGACTGGTTTAAACTGGTTTGGACTGGTTTAGACCAAAACTCCAGTAGTGCAGTAAAAACAAAATATTCTGTTTTTGAAGAATGAAACCTGTTTTTCAAATCAGTCAATTAAAAACACTTTATTAATCCCTTCGGGGAAACCTTGGTGCTCTTCTAATCTTCATCTTCAATAAGATGATGTTACAGTCTGATGGTGGTCGGGAGTTTTGAGTTTCTGTTTAATTCTGTAAAGATTCATTTAAATAAACAGTGACTCCTCTTCTTTGTGTGTTTCAGAGGAGACTGGGTCTGCTCCCTCTGCAGGACCGACCTGGACCGGGACCAGGATGTGGACCTGGACCTGGACCGGGACCAGGATCTGGACCAGGTCCAGGTCTGGGGCCGGTTCAGTGGGAGCTCAGTGGTCTTCGCTCTGTCGGGACAGGACCAGAGGGTCAGTGCTGCTCAAACAGAACAGGTTTTAGTTGGATTTGAACCGGTTTTAGTTGGATTTTAACCGGTTTTAGTTGGATTTGTGAAATATTAAATCCTGATCCTGTTTGTTTCAGAGATGTGAGAAACTGACTCTGCTGCTGCTCTGTCACAAACTCAGCTCTCCCTTCCACCAACCTGTGAGCCCCACGGTCAGACTACACACAAACTACACACACTACACACAAACTACACAAACTACACACACTACACACTAACTACACAAACTACTCACAAAATACACAAACTACACACTAACTACACACACTACACAAACTACACACTAACTACACACACTACACACTAACTACACACAAACTACACACACTACACAAACTACTCACAAACTACACTAACTACACACTAACTACACACACTACACACTAACTACACACAAACTACACACTAACTACACACACTACACCAGCTACAGAGGCTCAGACACAAAATGGCCGCCCCTAGTGCAGTGTTTACACCACAATTTCATTACAGCAGTTTGTTTCAGTGGCTCTCTGCTCCCTCTGCTGGAGAACAGTGGAATAACACTGTGCTGCTGGGTTCTCCTGGGTTCTCCTGGTTCTGCTGGGTTCTTCTGGTTCTGCAGGGTTCTCCTGGATTCTCCTGGTTCTGCTAGTTCTCCTGGATTCTCCTGGTTCTGCTGGTTCTCCTGGGTTCTGCTGGGTTCTCTTGGATTCTCCTGGTTCTGTTGGGTACTCCTGGGTTCCGCTGGGTTCTCCTGGGTTCTGCTAGTTCTCCTGCGTTCTGCTGGGTTCTGCTGGTTCCCCTGGCTTCTGCTGGGTTCTCTTGGATTCTCCTGGTTCTGTTGGGTACTCCTGGGTTCCGCTGGGTTCTCCTGGGTTCTGCTGGTTCTGTTGGTTACTCATGGGTTCTGCTGGTTCTGTTGTGTTCTGCTGGGTACTCCTGGGTTCTCCTGGGTTCTGCTGGTTCTCCTGGGTTCTGCTGGGTTCTCTTGGATTCTCCTGGTTCTGTTGGGTACTCCTGGGTTCCGCTGGGTTCTCCTGGGTTCTGCTGGTTCTGTTGGTTACTCATGGGTTCTGCTGGTTCTGTTGTGTTCTGCTGGGTACTCCTGGGTTCTCCTGGTTCTCCTGGGTTCTCCTGGTTCTGCTGCAGGCGAGGAACTACTACCAGATCGTGCGGCGACCCGTGGACCTGAGCCTGATCCGGAGGAAGCTGAAGCCTCAGACGACGCTGCACTACTTCAGCCCCGAGCAGTTCGTGGACGACGTTCTTCTGATGTTCCACAACTGTGCCACCTTCAACTATGTAAGACCGGGGAAAACCGGGTCTGAACTGGATCTAAACCGGGTCTGAACTGGGTCTAAACCGGGTCTAAACCAGGTCTTAAGCTGGTTTAGACCTGGTTTAGACCCAGGTTTTGGTAAATGGTTTTAGAGAGATCTGTTTGTGTTTCGGTCAGACTCTGAACAGTCTGTTTTATAAATATTTCATATTTTAATAAAGATGTAATATTTAATAAAACATATTGAATGTTGTGTTTCAGCCGGACTCTGAAGTGGCCGAAGCTGGAGTCAAACTGAAACAGTTTTTTCTTCAAAAACTAAAGGAAGTGTTTCCCGAGCGAACGTTCCCTTCGACCGATCAGAACGCAGCAAACAGGAAGTGGACAAACCGGAACCAAAGAAGAAGAAAAGAGTCAAAGAAAAACAAACGGCTCAAACACAGCTTTAACTGATCTCACTCCAGACTCAGGACAATAAAGTCTGAAAAACATCTGTGACTCTTCACATGTTTATCAGTTATTTATTTATGAATCACAGCTAAAGACAGCAGGTTCATCTCTGAGAAACTCTGACAAACCAGTACATTATTAACATTAACATTTATATTATTATAAATTATTGTTGTTTATAAATACATTTCATAAAACAAATGAACAAATAAATCCAGTGATGAACATATTCGACCAAAAACGAATGAATGTCAGAAGAAATAATGAGAATTAATATCTAAAACAATAAACGGATGATCAGTGTGTTGGTTTTGGCGCCACTCTACGGTCATGCGCAGTAGCGTCTCTGCTGCTCTCCACTTCCTGGTTCCAGTGTGACGCAGCCGCAGTAACGGTCCGGGCTCCGCTGCTTTAACGCCGTTTCTCTCGGGTTTTCTCTCGGGTTTTTCTCGGTTTTCCCTCGGACCCGACCCCGGACCCGACCCCAGACCCCTCCCCGGAGCTCCATGGCGGTGACCGGGTTCCAGAAGCTGACTCTGGCCGCGGTCCTGGCGCTGTGTGTGGCGCTGCTTCTGCCCAGAACCCTGCTCCGGAGAGAGCCGCGGGATGTGGAGACAGGTGCGTCTTTATCTGCCTTTATCTGGGTCTAACGGAATTATAATCCACTGATAATCAGTACATATGAGTCTGGAGTCAAATATCAGGTTTAATTTCATGTTTAAAATAATAAAAATGCGGTTTTAACGCGTCTCCATCAGATCTAGCTGCAGTGGCCTCTCCTCCCTGCAGGGGGCGCAGCACGCACACGGTTTAAATGTTTATACATTTATAAATATTATTAATATTTAATTCAAGCGAGGAATTTATTGTATTATACATTATACTAAATATTTAATTACTAACGAAAGTATATATAAAAAGATAACAGAAATAAATCAAAATACGGGTCCCCAGAATCTAAAAACACCTCAGTAAAAATAAGCACGCATTTTAAAAATACTATAAAGAAAACTAATCTCTTTAAAATAATAATAAAACATTCAGTTAGAGTTAAATAATAACAAATGATATCAAATTAAGTGCAAATAAAAGCATCTAAAAACTGTATTCAGGGTTAGGGTTAGTTAATAAGATATTAAATAACTCTCCACACATTTTCTATAGCAGAGATTAACCAGAGTTATAGCTGTTCAGAACAGAAAAAGGAGTTATTAAAGAAGAAGGTGTGATTAAAAATAATAAGAACAGAATAAGCCTCTTTCAGAATAAATTCAGGAAATATAACCTGAAAGTCTGGGATTTACAGATTCTGAGTTATGAGCCTGAACATCTCATCATAAATGTTCTGGTTTTGTTCCAGCTCCGGGTCGGTTCCCTCCCATGATGCACCGCCACGTGACCCCTGAGCCCCGCGGCCAGAGGTCGGCGGGGGTCAGGGGTCATGGTGAGGTCAAAGGGACAGGAAGTGGAGGGGCGGGGACAGGAAGTGGACCTGGAGGGAAGTCGAACCTGGCGGCGCAGATCATCCCGGTTTACGGCTTTGGAATCCTGCTCTACATCCTCTACATCCTCTTCAAGGTCCGGGCTGAACCAGGTCTTGGTCTGGGTTTAAGTCCAGGTTTAGTCCAGACTTTAGTGGATCTTCTGTTTATAAATCTAATATTAGTGATCCATTCTTTAATATTTGTCAGTATTTTCTTCAGGTCTTGTGTAAAAGCAGTTTTCTGTCAGTTTTATTTTTATCATATTTGTGTATTTTTCTCATATTTGTGTATTTTTCTCATATTTGTGTATGTTATGTTCAGATCACGTCCAAAGGCAGCAGTAAACCGACTCAGAGTCGGCTCCAGTCGCTCAGGTCTGAGAACAACAAGAGGAAGATCAGTGAGTCTTTATTTATTTATATATTTATTTTGTAGATAATATTTGATCAAGTTGTTGCTTCCCAACTCCACTCTCACCTCACAGAAAATAAACTGTACGAACAATTTCAATCTGGCTTCAGACCCTTCCACAGTACCGAAACAGCCTTAATCAAAATCACAAATGATCTCCTACTTGCAGCTGACAACGGACTCCTAACAATACTCATTTTACTGGATTTAAGCGCAGCATTTGACACAATCTCTCACACCACCCTCATTGACAGACTTACCTCAATTGGCATCTCTCACACACCCCTCCACTGGTTCATTTCCTATCTTTCTAACCGCTCTCAGTACATCCGACTTGGCCCATACTCTTCCCAACTTTCCTCTGTCTCCTCTGGTGTCCCCCAAGGCTCAGTCCTTGGCCCCCTTCTATTTATCATCTACCTCCTTCCCCTCGGTCACATTTTCAGAAAACACAACATACACTTCCATTGTTACGCCGACGACACCCAGCTCTACATCTCCTCCAAACCATCAAACATCCTCCCATCCTCCTCCCTCACCCACTGTCTTCAGGAAATCAAATACTGGTTCTCTTCTAACTTCCTCAAACTTAACAGCAATAAAACTGAAGTCCTTCTAATCGGCACCAAATCCACACTAAACAAAACTGGCAACCCCTCCATCACTGTTGATAACTCTTCCATCTCTCCCTCTCCTCAGGTAAAGAGCTTGGGTGTCGTCCTGGACAGCACTCTCTCATTTCAGTCACACATCAACAATATCACACGCACTGCCTACTTCCACCTCAGAAATATCAACCGTCTCCGTCCCTCACTCACCCCCCACACAGCTGCCATCCTTGTCAATAGCCTGGTTACTTCACGTCTTGATTACTGTAACTCTCTCCTGTATGGTCTCCCCCAAAAAACTATTCAAAAACTACAACTCCTCCAAAACTCTGCAGCCCGGATCATCACCAGAACACCCTTCATTCACCACATCACCCCAGTCCTGCAGCAACTTCACTGGCTCCCTGTTCCCTACCGCATTCAGTTTAAAATCCTGCTTCTCACTTTCAAGTCCATCCATAGCCTGGCCCCTCCATATCTCACTGAACTCCTTCGTGTTACTACTCACACACGTTCACTCAGGTCCTCCTCCTCCATACACCTCACAGTCCCTCCTGCCCGTCTCAGCACCATGGGGAGCAGGGCCTTCAGCCGCTCTGCTCCCCAGCTCTGGAACTCCCTCCCCCCTGACCTCCGCAACATTCAATCACTACCAGTTTTCAAATCCCAACTCAAGACCCATCTTTTCAGAATAGCCTATTCCATTTAATCATCCATTTCCTCGCTGACCATTTATTTTACTTGTATTGCATTGTTCTGTTTCTTTTTTGCATTGTATATATCTTGTTTTTAAGTTTTAACTTATTGTCTTTGTACGGTGTCCTTGAGTGTTAAGAAAGGCGCCTTGAAATAAAATGTATTATTATTATTATTATTATTATTATTATTATTATTATTATTATTAGTTCATGAATTTTATATTTTCGTGTCTGTAGCTGATTTTGAGCTGGCGCAGCTGCAGGAGAAACTGAGGGAGACTGAGCTGGTGATGGAGAACATCGTCAACAAGAATCTGCAGAACGACTTCAGGTGAACTTTATTCTCTGCAGTTTTTAATTCTGATGATACATTCAGCATCATCCGTTCAAACTTTAAAACATGTCTAAATTCAACGACGTGTGATATTTGGTATTCATACCTTTTATACTTTTAAAAAATATTTAGCGTTTTATGGCATTAAAACCCCATTCATTTTCTTTGGGATTTCGGCTACAGTCAAGAAATTCAGCTTTTCCTTCAGCTCATTCAGCTGTTCACTGCTTCAGCAAACTTCAACATTTCAGCATCATTCATGCTTTTCATCCATGTTTCTACTGTTTTTCTTCAGTCTGAGTGTAAAGTGTTCTCCTCTTTTTGGATTTTACCTGCGTTACAATGAGTTGTTATGTTGTTGTTGTGTCTAATCCTAATGGTTAATAGTGCGATCCAGGTCTCAGTCCGGTCTCGGTCCGGTCTCAGTCCAGTCTCTGATCTGTTTGTCTGTTTTCTCTCAGTCCGGTCTCGGTCCGGTCTCTGATCTGTTTGTCTGTTTTCTCTCAGTCCGGTCTCAGTCCGGTCTCGGTCCGGTCTCTGATCTGTTTGTCTGTTTTCTCTCAGTCCGGTCTCGGTGAGCGTGGATCAGGAGCAGAGTTTGCTGCAGCAGCTCACAGACATCACCAGAGCCATGAAGAACAACAAACTGGTGCAGGACCTCGGAGCGGACTGGGACCAGTCCGGACCCGTCGGAGCGGACTGGGACCAGACCGGACCCGTCGGAGCGGACTGGGACCAGACCGGACCCGTCGGAGCGGACTGGGACCAGACCAGAGCGGACTGGGACCAGCCCGGACCCGTCGGAGCGGACTGGGACCAGCTTGGACCAGGTAAATCTACTGACACGCGTAAAAAGAACAGTTTTAGATCAGAACCACCTGTGATCAGTGTAACCCTGGACCTGAGACCGGACCCTGGACCTGAGACCGGACCCTGGACCTGAGACCGGACCCTGGACCTGAGACCGGACCCTGGACCTGAGACCGGACCCTGGACCTGAGACCGGACCCTGGACCTGAGACCAGACCCTGATTAAATGAATGATCCAGTTAAAAACTGGTGTTAATACGTTTTTTTTTTGGTGTTTTTTAGATTTAGTTGAAGACAGTGAGTTGTTCTGGAGCCGTCCTCACTGCAGCTGCACCTGTCCACAAATCCACGAAGAAGAACAACACCTGGAGGACCGAAATACAGCAGTAGAAGAAGAAACACACCTGGAGGACCTAAATACAGCAGTAGAAGAAGAAACACACCTGGAGGACCTAAATACAGCAGTAGTAGAAGAAACACACCTGGAGGACCAACAAACAGCAGAAGAAGAGCAGCTGGAGGACCAACAAACAGCAGAAGAAGAGCAGCTGGAGGACCAACAAACAGCAGAAGAAGAACAGCTGGAGGACCAACAAACAGTAGAAGAAGAACAGCTGGAGGACTGGAGAACAGACTTAAAAACCACAGAAGAAATAAAAGCAGAGAAAATGGAGTCTTTTCCAAAAATGTCAAACGTCAGACGCAGAAACAGAAGAAAGAAAGGACGCAAGGAGTGAGGAAACAAGGAAAGGAGGAAATAAACAAGGACAAAGACAGTTTATTTCTTCAGAGACAATCTGAATATTTACAGAAAATTATGAGGACTTCACATTTAACTTAAAAAACTAAAAATGAACAAAACTCAGGCCTTGATTTGAATCTTGCTTTATTCTATTAAATGTTTGGAAACTGATTTAAAGAAGTGTCTGAAAAGTTCATGGTTTGTTGAAAAAAACAAACTGAAGGATGTTGTAAACTTTTCACATTAGATTTTATTAAATTATTAAGTATTTATTGCCTGAAGAAGAAATAAACCATTTACAGCCGTCATCGGTGTGTGGTGTTTTTATCAGAGAGGATCATGGGAAATGGAGTCTGAGGACCAACAGGGGAACATTTATTTTGAAATCTAGGGACCTTTAATATTTCACTCATTTGTTTGTTCTTTAATCCATCCTCAAACTCAAAGTGAAGTAAAACCTTTCAGTTTGAGATAAATGTTTGTAAAACTCATTTATGCTGCGTTAACGTGATCGGCTCATATCCTTCTGCTGTATCTCCACCATCTTTATTTCCCAGAATGCACCAGTCAGACACAGAGCGAGTCACAGCTCTTTATTCGTCTCATACAAAACATCGACAGTGGCACGTTTGCTCCGACAGCAACAATAACTCTCAAATCTGAATCAGTTTAAAGTGAGTCTAATGCTCCATGGGTTCGTCTGGAGCGTCGCCCGGAGCCGCTTCATCAGCTGCAGCTGCAACCTGAAAAAACATCAGAAATCCAACTAAAACCTGTTCAAGTCCAACTAAAACCAGGACTAAAGAGCAGTAAGAGGAGTGCTGTAATTATAATATTTTTATGCTCAGACCCTTCTCTGGGGTCTCTCCTCGAGTCCTTCCAGAAACGGAGCCACGTCGTCGTCGTCGTAAATGGTGAACTCCATGTCTTTGCCCACGATTCCGATGGACACGTTCTGCACAGACACGAAGGTGGTTAGAGGGAACACCTGGGTCAGTATTTACCTGAGAGTTACTGGAGTCAGGGCAGACCTTGGTGGTGAGGTCCTGTTCCGTGGGGAGGGTCTCTCTCAGAGCCCTCAGACCGTGTTGAACCAGATCGTTCAGGTTACCTACAGAAACAGAGCAGTTCTTCAGACTCACATCAACAGAAATAACAGCTCTTTGTGACGTCAGTGTTCCACTAGGGGGCGACACCATGAAGCTTTTACACAACGTGGAGCTGTTACTGTGAGGAACAGAAGAGTCATGTGACCTGACGTGCACGTGGACAGTGTGTGTGTGAGCGTGCACGTACAGTCAGAGAACTTGTCCATGCACCGCTCCAGGTACGTGCGCGCCGACTGTGAGCGCGCTCCGATCGACATGGCCTTACAGTCGAAGTAGTTCGCAGACGGACAGGTCTGGAAGATGTGAGGACCCATGTCCTGGAATAAAGAGACAGGACAGGTGAGACAGGACGGGTGAGACAGGACAGGTGAGACAGGACAGGTGAGACAGGACGGGTGAGACAGGACGGGTGAGACAGGACGGGGGAGACAGGACGGGGGAGACAGGACGGGTGAGACAGGACGGTTGAGACAGGACGGGGGAGACAGGACGGGTGAGACAGGACGGGTGAGACAGGACGGGTGAGACAATACAGGTGAGACAGGACGGGTGAGACAGGACGGGGGAGACAGGACGGGGGAGACAGGACGGGGGAGACAGGACGGGGGAGACAGGACGGGTGAGACAGGACAGGTGAGACAATACAGGTGAGACAGGACGGGTGAGACAGGACGGGTGAGACAAGACGGGGGAGACAGGACAGGTGAGACAGGACGGGTGAGACAATACAGGTGAGACAGGACGGGTGAGACAGGACGGGTGAGACAGGACGGGTGAGACAAGACGGGGGAGACAGGACAGGTGAGACAGGACAGGTGAGACAGGACAGGTGAGACAGGACGGGTGAGAAAGGACGGGTGAGACAGGACGGGTGAGACAGGACGGGTGAGACAGGACGGTTGAGACAGGACGGGGGAGACAGGACGGGTGAGACAGGACGGGTGAGACAGGACGGGTGAGACAATACAGGTGAGACAGGACGGGTGAGACAGGACGGGGGAGACAGGACGGGGGAGACAGGACGGGGGAGACAGGACGGGGGAGACAGGACGGGGGAGACAGGACGGGTGAGACAGGACAGGTGAGACAATACAGGTGAGACAGGACGGGTGAGACAGGACGGGGGAGACAGGACAGGTGAGACAGGACGGGTGAGACAATACAGGTGAGACAGGACGGGTGAGACAGGACGGGTGAGACAGGACGGGTGAGACAAGACGGGGGAGACAGGACAGGTGAGACAGGACAGGTGAGACAATACAGGTGAGACAGGACGGGTGAGACAGGACGGGTGAGACAGGACGGGTGAGACAAGACGGGGGAGACAGGACAGGTGAGACAGGACAGGTGAGACAATACAGGTGAGACAGGACGGGTGAGACAGGACGGGTGAGACAGGACGGGTGAGACAAGACGGGTGAGACAGGACAGGTGAGACAGGACGGGTGAGACAGGACAGGTGAGACAGGACGGGTGAGAATATACAGACAAATCAGTTCTAAAGAGTAATAAAAGTGCTGTACGTCGTATCCAGCGATGAGCAGCCCCACTCCATAAGGCCTCCTGCCGTAACGCTGAGTCGGGATCTGGGTCTCTGTTCCAGCGTTAAGGACAGATCCCACTGAAACCTGTTCAAAACCTACTGAAACCTGTTCAAAACCTACCGAAACCTGTTCAAAACCTACCGAAACCTGTTCAAAACCTACCGAAACCTGTACAAAACCTACTGAAACCTGTACAAAACCTACCGAAACCTGTTCAAAACCTACCGAAACCTGTACAAAACCTACCGAAACCTGTTCAAAACCTACCGAAACCTGTACAAAACCTACCGAAACCTGTACAAAACCTACCGAAACCTGTTCAAAACCTACCGAAACCTGTACAAAACCTACCGAAACCTGTACAAAACCTACTGAAACCAGTTTACAACCTACTGGAACCTGTTCAGGTCTGTCTAAACCCTGTTCAGAGCCAGCGTTTCAGTGGAAGGATACTGCTGCCGATCAGAGAGACCAGTCTGGAGGTGGGCAGAGGTCGGTCGAACACGAACCTGGAGTCCAGACACTCCTGACGCATGAAGTTACTGAAACGAGAGAGAATACAGTGAGTTACTGAAGAAAACAGAGAGAAAACGGCATGAAATTACTTTAATTTAAAGAAAAGGCCACACGAGAGAAGAACAAAACTGTAAAAACAAAGAAAACTGCTGGAACTCTAAAAGGTAAACTATAAAGATAAATAATGAGGCAGGTCTACAAAATAATGTGGTTTAAATGGACTGTATGAGGGTGTTGTGGTGTTAAACGTTACCAGAGCAGCCTGGCGTCAGCGGTGAGTCCAGCGATGGAGATTCCCACGTGATTATCCACATGAAGGATCTTCTTCTGATGAGCAGCCAGCTCTGACTGAGCTCTCTGAGCAAATCACAAAAATATACAGACACAAAATTAAAATAGAGTCTGACAGAGGTAACGGTGAGCCTCTGAACACCGAGCTATGGACAAACTGGTCTCATTATGAACAGGACACAGTCTGAGGAGTGTTCTGTTTCAGTCCAACAACAGGTGGTCTTTACCTTTAAAGCTACCAGGACGGCGTGGGTCCTGGACTTCAGTCCCACTGTAGCTGAGCCCTGCTTCACTGCCTCCATCGCATACTCGATCTGATGGATACGGCCCTGGAAGTACAGAAATACTCTTTATAATACTCGATCTGATGGATACGGCCCTGGAAGTACAGAAATACTCTTTATAATACTCGATCTGATGGATACGGCCCTGGAAGTACAGAAATACTCTTTATAATACTCTTTAAATAAAGACACATAAGAAAATGCAACAGAATCTAAATTTTCCTCAGATAATGAAAATGAATGTGTAAATATATATATATATATATATATATATATATATATATATATATATAAATGTAATGGACTCGGTGTTTGACAGAATTTAAGTAAAGCACAGCTGTTCACACTTTCTGTGGATGCACTGTTCATTTTAGCAACACATTTGATAATAATTTGCTTTTTGTTGATTTCCCAAACACACCTGGTCATGGATCAGCAAAATCATGATCCAGTGGAACTCTGAGTGGAACTGAACTCATGTATTTATGACTTTACAGAGATACAGAGCAGCACTGACCCGAGGTGAAAAAAAAAAAAAAAAAAAGCACGGAACTGAGGTTTATCAGAGCTCAGTAAAATACAGACAATAAGAGCAGCACTGACCCGAGGTCTATCAGAGCTCAGTAAAATACAGACAATAAGAGCAGCACTGACCTCGAGCTCAGTAAAATACAGGGCGCACTGACGAGGGCTCCACACCGTCACATCGTTGTCGTACTGGTTTCTGAACTAAAGAACAAAGAGAAAACATCAAACAGAGACAGGAAACATCAAAGAGACTGTTTACAAACAACATCAAAGAGAAAGGCATCAGTCAAACACAGCTGCTCTCACATAATCATCAGGCATCTTCCTCTGAGTCTTCCTCTGAGTCTGGACTCCGGCTCAGGTGAGCTGTACCTGTATACACCTGACCCTAGGAGCCTCAGGTGAGCTGTACCTGTATACACCTGATCCTGGGAGCCTCAGGTGAGCTGTACCTGTATACACCTGATCCTGGGAGCCTCAGGTGAGCTAAAAACAAACCCGGGGGGGCGCAGGTGAGCTGTACCTGTATACACCTGACCCTGGGAGCCTCAGGTGAGCTGTACCTGTATACACCTGATCCTGGGAGCCTCAGGTGAGCTGTACCTGTATACACCTGACCCTGGGAGCCTCAGGTGAGCTGTACCTGTATACACCTGACCCTGGGAGCCTCAGGTGAGCTGTACCTGTATACACCTGACCCTGGGAGCCTCAGGTGAGCTGTACCTGTATACACCTGATCCTGGGAGCCTCAGGTGAGCTCTGTCAGTGAAGCTGACACCTGAGAGACTCCACCTGGATTATTGATGAGGGGGCGGGGCTAATGAACAGCTGTTTGATGTGGAGCTGCTCAGACTCGAGTGAACAATATAAAGACACATTTTCATTGTTGTGGTTATTATTTCTGGTTATAATTATTAAATTTCACATCCTGCTGAACCTGCACTAATGTAAATAATTCTACAGTAAATAAACTCAAAATCTGTCCAACCTCTGACCTTCTTGAGACCGAGGGTCAGTGTTCATGTTTTTATTTTCATTTAATAAGATTTAAAATGAGCCTGAACAGTTCAATGCGATTCTAGTAAGAAAACAGTAGGACTTTAATAAAACAGTGATTTTAATAAAACTTCTCTGAAATATGAAGAGAAATAAGCTCAAATTCTACAACAGTCTCTAAAATAAACATCATAACAATTAACTTAAAGAACAAACTAGTTATTTTATTGATATGTCGCCTCTGTAAGTAATTATTTACAGTTTAATAGAAGTGAAATCGAAAGCAAATCTTGCTCAAAGTTTGATGGCGTTAGCTTTAGCTGCTTTAGCTCATTCTGCTAACTCATGTTTACTAAGCTGTACAAGAAATGATTTATTTCTCTTTAAACTGTCTAAACCCAAACTAAGCGAGTAAACCTGAATATTTTATAGTCTGATTTTCACTCCCTAATATGTGGGAAATGTTTAATATACTTATCGGGAGGTTAGCTGCAGATGCTAACGGTGTTTTGCTTACTCACACTGAGCTAAAGCTAATGCTAACATTAGCGTCAGAAAGCGTCCCTCATTTCAGCTTTAGTCGGAATTAAGATGTATTTCAAACCATTACGTTCATTTAAAGGGGTTTATTTGGATAAAAAGCAGCAGTTTAATGTAAAAAGTTTTAATTCATTCTCACCATCTTTGCTCCGGCTCTGCTCCGGCTCTGAACGGTTCGATCGGGTTTGATTAGTTTTTCCTGAAAAAGGCTGAAAAAAGAGAAAGAAGGGAAGAGCAGTCGAGTTCAGATCAGGTTTTACCAGAAACCAGCAGGGGGCAGCACAGGACAAACAGACAAACACTGGTCCTCTGCAGTGGAATCTGAAATGGGACAAAACGGAGGTAAAATGTCTCTAAATAAAACGATTAACCGATTATTAGGCTTTGCAGCTCATATTTATTCTTTAATTTGACATCATACACGAACAGTCCTGCAGGGCTTTACTACAGATAATTTTACAAATGTGTCACTGAGAAAAACGGACTTTGGAAGAGTTCATTTAAAAAAGGGTCTTATTTACAGCCTCAGAAGTGGGACATTTATTCTGAAAATAATCACAGAATAAAACATCCGACTTTATTTTTCTATTATCTGTAAATCTAATACTCCTCGATTGAAAACAGCTCTGTCTCTTTCTGTGATTTTCTCTGACTGCTGCACAAAAATATTAAGGTCCATTTATAAAACAACAGCATGAAAAATGAGACATTTTTAGATCGTTCCTCTTGTTTTTCAGCAGGTCTTTGGTGTAGTTTGTGTGTTTCTGGTCTGTTTTAGTGTGTTTTGTATTTGTTGGTGTAATGTCTGTGTTTCTGATGCGGTGCGTCTGAATAATCCACGTTCAGCAGAAGAACATTTGAATCAATAGTTTTTGTGCTTCATCAAACGGAAACATGACATTTTCAGGTTTTCTCTCTGAACTCACTCGTCTCTGCTGCGACAGCGAACACCGTGAGTGTGTTTCATCTGAATATTTCAGTAATTCCCTCTTTTATAAACGAGGAAATATCCAAACGCCGAAGAGACATTATCGTTGGACAAAAACAGAAGCTGAAGCCGGAGCGTGTTCCTGCGTCTGAGCCTGTTTCTGCACAGATTATCTTTATTATGTGCTCCATGTGATGTGATAAATAACTCTTCAGCTCTGAGTGTGACGTCTGTGTCGCTCAAACATCAGGCTCCCACAGCGACCTCTGACCTCTGACCCCCGGGTTCGCTGTGGAACACGGCTCGTTTTTACAGAAGAGAGGGTTATTTCTGCAGAAAACCGAGTGAGGGGTCTGTGTGTGTGAACCAGGTAATGACAGAGATTTAAGAGAAAAACAACAGGAGAGCGTCAAATAATGATGACGTCAGGAGAAAAAGGGAGAGAGCAGAGTTTGTCCAGAACCAGGAGGGTCACTGAGGTCACTGAGGTCACTGAGGTCACTGAGACCCTGATGAACGTCTGGAGCTGTTTGTGTTTGGTTCAGTGTCACATGTTCCAATAACTGTAGTTTCAATATTAGAGCAACATTTATCACAGAGGAGTCAGCTCATGCTTAGGTTGACCATGTGTCCCTATTAAACATGGACTGTCCCACTTCCACTGTTGTCCCTGTCCCATGTCCCAACAAATATCTTTAAAAACTCATATTTCCCAGTTTTGAACAGACCATGTCCCCATTGTCTCCATTTTAACAAACACCAATCACTGCTGCAAACTCTACAACAATTTTCCACAGACTTTTGTCATTTACTGTAATTCATTTTGCTTTTTTTTTTTTTTTTTTTAACCCATTTATTCAACCTGATGAACATGTGCCTCTGTAATGTGCTCAGGTTATGGTCTGAGAAGGTCATGTTTTTTTGTTTTGTTTTGTTTTTTTTTTAGCTTTTTTTAGTTGCTTATGTTCAAATACACCGTCGCAGATCTAATTTTGTAGATGTGACACACTGGAATAACCCAGTGGAGGGCCGTGCATTTCACACTGAGGCCTTCAGTGACGTCCCGTTCATAGTTGCTCGTCTGGAAATGACAGACAAACCCTTCTCCTGCTGGGACAGGCCAGCACAGACCTCTTCTCACAATATACAGCTTTTCATGAAGGACCCGTCTTGAAAATGGAAAGTATATCTGATCTATAACAGATCAATCTCTTCTCCTCCTTCACCATTATGGGTTAAAAATACAGAGATAGTGTTGGATCTCTGGGTTTAGTTCATATTCTTTCAGGCTCTAGAGCTTATCCAATCACAGGACGCGTACACGTCCAGGTCAACGTAAGACCTTCTAGCTGGTCCTGGTCTGGTCCTGGTCTGGTCCTGGTCTGTAGAACCCAGATCTGATTGGTTATTGACACTGACTGTGTCCGTTCACTTACAGTGGACCAGGGCCTGCTCTGTTGATTCTGAAGGTCTCAACACAAGCTGAAATATAATTGGATAAAAACTCTACCATGATAAACAACACTGGAGCCACTCAACTAAGTGGATATAATATGACATAAAGAGAACAGAGAATAGAGACATATTTATGAAAATAAAATATAATAAATGAATGAATAAATAAAACTTTTCTGAGCATGTTTAGACCAGCAGAGAAGGCCTTGTGACCCTGACGGACCACCACTGGAATAACAATTGTTTTAAACTGAAAGCATATTTTCCGACACTTTATTTTTTAATCTGTGGGTTTGTGAAAAAAGTGTCCCAGTTTAGAGAGTTTGGCTCTGTTTTAGCTCGGTGTTAGCTCGGTGTTAGCTCGGTGTTAGCTCTGTTTTAGCTCGGTGTTAGCTCTGTTTTAGCTCGGTGTTAGCTCGGTGTTAGCTTTGTTTTAGAATGTTTTTGACACAAACACAAAACGTGTCAAAGGAGAGTCAGAGGGAAATAACTGGTGATTATTGGAGTTATGTTTAAGACAGACATTAACCAGTTTTCTCTGAACTTGAAGAAATCTTTATAAGAACTGATCCACACTGTTTATTTATGTCTAACTGGATTTTATAAAGTCATAATATTTGCCCAGATCTGATTTTCTGAGTGTTTTTGCTTGTGTTGATGCAGCTCTGATCCAGTCCTTCACAGAGACATGATGAACCTGCTGCAGACAGTGTTGTTTGTCCCTCCTGAGGAGCCGTACTCATTATGCACTTGTGTTCCTGGAATCTCATCTCATACATTACACCACATTATTCTGTTTCTGCCGCTGAATTATAATAAAAATAATCATAATATTGTCCACAGGTCGGGTTTATCTCTGTCACAAACAAAACTGAGAGTGTTTCTGTCTTATATAATAAACAATAACTGAGTTTTTTATGGAATATTCACTCTGAAAATCCTCATCAGACTCAGAAAAATAAAACTTGTTGTCTTCAATTAAAATAATCTGTCTGTAAAACCTGACGCAGCTCTTTCTCCGTCTCCACACGATGAGTCTCACATTAAACTCATTAAACTCATGAACGTGACTCAGTTTCATCTTTAAGGAAACGGACAACAGGCTCAAACAGTTTGGCTCTGATCAGGTTCTTACAGAATGAGGCGTAAAAAAAAGATGAATAAAGCTGTGCAATGTTGTAAAAGTGCTCCGTCTGTTCGTTCATTTTCTCTGAGACGATAAAAACTGAGTGACGTCAGACTCTTGGCTCAGACTCATCGACGTCGACAGCAAAGAGCTTCAGAAACTGCAGAGAAACTTAAACCATCACCACGAGGTTTAGAGTCGTCTCCTCTTTAACTGAGAATAATGGGATTTATTCAAGTCAAACTAAAACATAAACACTTCCTATTTCTCTTGTTTCCTGGTTTATTCCTGGTTTATTTCTGGTTTTTGATCAGGAGTGACTCAGAGCAGGTTCCATTTGAAAAATTGCATCTTTGGCTCCAACATTTGCTGATCCTGCAGAGTTTAGAACCGAGAGAGAGACACTGACGTAATGCAGAGCTCCGTCAGAGCACGACTGCAGCAGAAACAGGAACCAGCAGCGAGTTCAGACTCAGGTTTATTCAGAGCTCCATCACGTCATGTTTATCACAGAAAAAAATGATTCTGAAAATGACAGGATTATCTCACATTTGTTAGATTTACCTGTGTATTTGAAATCTATTTAGAACATCAAAGTTTTGTTGAATTTATTTTGTTTGAGATGTTTTGCTTAAAATGAGTTCAATCCAATGAATTATTTATGTGTTTGTAAAATACATCGTGTTATTGTGGAGCCGAGGATCAGTTGGATTTAACAACCCTCTCTGTCCTGGATCTGTTCGGTCCAGACTTCAGGACTTTCCCGTTTGGTTCGACCCAGATCTTCAGGAGTGAATGCTCCAGGACCGTGGTCTTTGGTCCCGGTCCAAACTGAACCAGGGTCCGGTTCGTTTGTGAAACAGTTTAGAGAGAGTTCAGACTTTAGACAAAAACAGGAAGTGACCAAGAGTTAAACACATGAAGAAGAGTGAACGGAGAAAAGGCCCTGAATCTAGACTGAATTGCAAACGTTTCTTTCATTCATGTAGAGGGTTAAAACGGGTTTTACTATTGGCTACTGATAAAATATATTTAATAATATCAAAGTTCAATCAAGACTTGAGTCATACAAATATATTTATAGAGTTTATGAAGTTTTTTGTTCAGAGAGATTCACTCGAGCCTTAAACCTGCCTCATGTGAGTCACCCTTATGTCGCTCCGACCAGAACAGACCCGATCAGAAGGGTCCGATCGATCCAGACCGGCCCCAGTGCATCATGGGAGAAGAGTAAAGGTCTCCTCAGGTTGATTCTGATGCGATCTGACTCTGGTTTAATGTCACTCAGTTCGACGTCTGTTCGTCTCAAAGTCACGTTATCGACATGAACAGAGACGGAGGAAACACTGGAACCTCAACAGGATTTGGAAAAGAGGAAGAGAAGGATGTGACGTCAGCGAAGAGCAGAGGAAAAGAACGAGGGACCTTTACAGGAAAATATCAAGTCTAATCGAACTGATCCTTTCATAGAAAAAGTTAAGATAAATAAATATGCAAATAAATAAAAGGTGGAATTAAAGACTCCTCAAAATATCACACTGAACACAGAAAACACAAAATGGCCGCCTTTTCTCGAACAGAACGTGGACGTATGAGGGCGGAGTCTGGGAGTGTCAGTGGGCGGAGTCTGTAAGTATCAGTGGGCGGAGCCTGTAAGTGTCAGTGGGTCACAGGTTAGGGCTTTGACATCAGACTCCATTTCATTAATAAAAACCTAAACTAGGACTAAACCAGGTCTAAACCAGGTCTAAACCAGGACTAAACCAGGACTAAACCAGGTCTAAACCAGGTCTAAACCAGGACTAAACCAGGACTAAACCAGGACTAAACCAGGTCTAAACCAGGACTAAACCAGGACTAAACCAGGACTAAACCAGGACTAAACCAGGTCTAAACCAGGACTAAACCAGGTCTAAACCAGGACTAAACCAGGTCTAAATCAGGTCTAAACCAGGACTAAACCAGGACTAAACCAGGACTAAACCAGGACTAAACCAGGACTAAACCAGGTCTAAACCAGGACTAAACCAGGTCTAAACCAGGACTAAACCAGGACTAAACCAGGACTAAACCAGGTCTAAACCAGGACTAAACCAGGTCTAAACCAGGACTAAACCAGGACTAAACCAGGACTAAACCAGGTCTAAACCAGGACTAAACTAGGTCTAAACCAGGACTAAACCAGGTCTAAACCAGGACTAAACCAGGACTAAACCAGGACTAAACCAGGTCTAAACCAGGACTAAACCAGGTCTAAACCAGGACTAAACCAGGACTAAACCAGGACTAAACCAGGTCTAAACCAGGACTAAACTAGGTCTGAACCAGGACTAAACCAGGTCTAAACCAGGACTAAACCAGGACTAAACCAGGACTAAACCAGGTCTAAACCAGGACTAAACCAGGAGGTTTTTGCTGCAGAGGCAGAAAGTCTGTCAGGTTTTGGTCCAGGTCCAGGATTTAAAGGTTTCTATAAATAAACTGGGACCAGGTCCAGGTCTGGACCAGGTCCAGCTCGATCTGATTGAGACTAAAACCTCTTCAGAACCTTAGCCAAGTCCTGTTTTAAGATCCTCAAAACTGGGCCCAGACCAAGTCACGACTCAAGACCTGCTCCAGACTGAGACCAGCCTGAGACCAGCCTGAGACCAGCCTGAGACCAGCCTGAGACCAGACCAAGACCAGACCGAGACCAGACCGAGACCAGCCTGAGACCAGCCTGAGACCAGCCTGAGACCAGACCAAGACCAGACCGAGACCAGACCAAGACCAGACCGAGACCAGACCAAGACTAGACCGAGACCAGACTGAGACCAGACCAAGACCAGACCGAGACCAGACCAAGACTAGACCGAGACCAGACTGAGACCAGACCAAGACCAGACTGAGACCAGACCAAGACTAGACCGAGACCAGACTGAGACCAGACCAAGACTAGACCAAGACCAGACTGAGACCAACATCGTAACTTAGACCAAGACCAGATTGAGTCAGAGCCTCCCACAGACATCGCTCCGAACACAACATGAGTCATTACGACCCGAGGTTCATCGATCACTGATAATCGATCGGTCCCAGGACTCTGATTATTTCACAACAACAAACGAGACTCAGAGGAACGTCACTTCTGTTTGAGAGAAAAGAAATAAACCAGGTCTAATCCAGGTCTAATCCAGGTCTGAACCAGGTCTGAACCAGGTCTAAATCAGGTCTGAACCAGGTCTAAACCGGGTCTAAACCAGGTCTAAACCAGGACTAAACCAGGACTAAACCAGGACTAAACCAGGTCTAAACCAGGTCTAAACCAGGTCTAAACCAGGACTAAACCAGGACTAAACCAGGTCTAAACCAGGTCTTGGTCCTGAAAGCTGAGGCTGGTCGTGGGTGAAATACAGACCCTTTAAAGGTCTCTGTATCGATCCAGGTTCAGTCAAGACTCGCTGAATGGACTTAACTTTAGGTCCCACTGGAACCAGACCAGGACCGAAGACCGAGGACCAGAGAGACCAGAGAGACCAGAGAGACCAGAGAGAGACCAGAGAGAGTCCAGAGAGACCAGAGAGAGACCAGAGAGAGACCAGAGAGACCAGAGAGAGACCAGAGAGAGACCAGAGAGACCAGAGAGACCAGAGAGAGACCAGAGAGAGACCAGAGAGACCAGAGAGAGACCAGAGAGACCAGAGAGAGACCAGAGAGACCAGAGAGACCAGAGAGACCAGAGAGAGACCAGAGAGACCAGAGAGACTCCAGAGAGACCAGAGAGACCAGAGAGACCAGAGAGAGACCAGAGAGACCAGAGAGACCAGAGAGAGACCAGAGAGACCAGAGAGAGTCCAGAGAGACCAGAGAGACCAGAGAGAGACCAGAGAGACCAGAGAGACCAGAGAGACCAGAGAGAGACCAGAGAGACTCCAGAGAGACCAGAGAGACCAGAGAGACCAGAGAGACCAGAGAGACCAGAGAGAGACCAGAGAGACCAGAGAGAGTCCAGAGAGACCAGAGAGACCAGAGAGAGACCAGAGAGAGACCAGAGAGACCATAGAGACCAGAGAGAGACCAGAGAGTCCAGAGAGTCCAGAGAGACCAGAGAGACCAGAGAGAGACCAGAGAGAGACCAGAGAGAGACCAGAGAGACCAGAGAGACCAGAGAGAGACCAGAGAGAGTCCAGAGAGTCCAGAGAGACCAGAGAGACCAGAGAGACCAGAGAGACCAGAGAGACCAGAGAGAGACCAGAGAGACCAGAGAGACCAGAGAGAGACCAGAGAGACCAGAGAGAGTCCAGAGAGACCAGAGAGACCAGAGAGACCAGAGAGAGACCAGAGAGACCAGAGAGACCAGAGAGAGACCAGAGAGAGTCCAGAGAGACCAGAGAGACCAGAGAGAGACCAGCGAGAGACCAGAGAGACCAGAGAGAGACCAGAGAGAGACCAGAGAGAGACCAGAGAGACCATAGAGACCAGAGAGAGACCAGAGAGACCAGAGAGAGACCAGAGAGACCAGAGAGAGACCAGAGAGACCAGAGAGACCAGAGAGACCAGAGAGAGACCAGAGAGACCAGAGAGAGACCAGAGAGACCAGAGAGAGACCAGAGAGACCAGAGAGAGTCCAGAGAGACCAGAGAGAGACCAGAGAGTCCAGAGAGTCCAGAGAGACCAGAGAGAGACCAGAGAGACCAGAGAGACCAGAGAGAGACCAGAGAGACCAGAGGAAATCCCACGCAACAAACGAGAGACAAAAAAAACCTTCAGCCAAAGAAGAAACTGTGTTGAGCCCAATCAGAGAAACATTCTTTATTCCTTTTTAGTGTTTTAAGAACCTCTTTTTGAATTAGATGCTGTTTTGTTTTTTGTTTTTAAACTTTTAACTTGACGTGAGCCCTTTGTCCCAGGACAGTTTTTTTATGCACAAATGGCAAATAAAATCTTGAATCTTGAATCACTGTCTTTAGTAAAACTAAAGTACAGAGTGAGTACAGAGTGAGTACAGTGAGTACAGAGTGAGTACAGTGAGTACAGTGAGTACAGTGAGTACAGAGTGAGTACAGAGTGAGTACAGAGTGAGTACAGAGTGAGTACAGTGAGTACAGAGTGAGTACAGAGTGAGTACAGTGAGTACAGAGTGAGTACAGTGAGTACAGAGTGAGTACAGAGTGAGTACAGAGTGAGTACAGAGTGAGTACAGAGTGAGTACAGTGAGTACAGAGTGAGTACAGTGAGTACAGAGTGAGTACAGAGTGAGTACAGAGTGAGTACAGAGTGAGTACAGTGAGTACAGAGTGAGTACAGTGAGTACAGAGTGAGTACAGTGAGTACAGAGTGAGTACAGAGTGAGTACAGTGAGTACAGAGTGAGTACAGAGTGAGTACAGTGAAGAGACTAATAAAAAGACTTTGCAATAAACAAACACAGTAATTGGTTTGAACAAAGAGCTCTGTCATCGATCCACTCTCTACTTTCCTTCAGTTGGAGGAAGAGGAGGAAGAGGAGGAAGAGGAGGAGAAGAGGAAGAGGAGGAGAAGAGGAAGAGGAGTGAGTTTCGCTCCAGACGAAGAGGAACAGAATAAAGAGGTTTATTAACGAGACTCTGAGCGTTACACCGAGACTCGTCAGAAACAGAGTGAGGTTAAAGCTCCGTCCACACTGACGCACTTTCAGTTCAAACAGAAAGATTCAGCTGCAGTTTTAGACTCACGGCTCACATTTTGAGTGTGTTTCACTTTCAAGGTCTTCTGTGTTTTTCACAGAAAACACGACACGTTTGAGGAATGTGTTTCCCGTCGAGCTCAGACGCTTCAGCATTATAAGTACAATAAATATAAATATAATAAATATAAGTACAATAAATATAAATATAATAAATATAAGTACAATAAATATAAATATAATAAATATAAGTACAATAAATATAAATATAATAAATATAATAAATATAAATATAATAAATATAAATATAATAAATATAAACAAATGTAAATATAATAAATATAAATATAATAGTGGATAAAAACCCTGATGCTCTCTCTGGAGTCATTTTGATTTTATATAAAGTTAATTATGATTTCAGAAAAAGTCCTGTTAAATTCATGAATGAAGCTATATTTAAATAAAGTTTTTTCTGAATGGATTTGACCTGAACTCAAGTGCGTCATGGCTCCTCCTCTTCCTCCTCTTCCTCCTCTTCCTCCTCTTCCTCCTCCTCTTCCTCCTCTTCCTCCTCTTCCTCCTCTTCCTCCTCTTCCTCCTCTTCCTCCTCTTCTTGTGTTGGTTAAAGCCGACGTCAGAGGAAATAAAATAGTTTGAGTTTGTTCTGTCGTTGACGTTTCACTGAGCCTCGGTCTGGGTCCTGGTCTTGGTCTGGGTCTGGGTCCTGGTCTTGGTCTGGATCCTGGTCTTGGTCTGGGTCCTGGTCCTGGTCTCAACTGGTTTTGGTTTTGTTTTAGTCTAAGTCTGGGTTTTGACCTGGTCTAGATCTGGTCTCAAAGGCCACACGACCAAAGACCAGACCAGGCCTGAGTCAAGACCAGGACTTTAAAACAAGACCAAGTCCACATGTAAACCTCTGGAACTACCGAGGGACAAAGACCAGAGCTGAACCAAACCCAAGACCAGGACCCAGTCCTACAGGGATCAGGACCTGGTCTTCTCTTGGTCTAGGTCTGGACTCGTGTCGGTCTTGGTGTTTTTGTAAACAGTATTATTAAGACCACATAAGTCTAGACTGAGACTTTGTGGACCAGACTGGACTTCAGTCCAGACCATGACTTAGTTTTGGTCTTAACACAGTCTGTTCTTGGTCCTGCTCTGAAAGTCTAGTCAAAACCACACTGTCCAAGACTTCAGTAACAGGACTGGCCTGGTCTAAACCTGGTCTAAACCTGGTCTAAACCTGGACTAAACCTGGTCTAAACCTGGTCTAAACCTGGTCTGGAGTAGATCATGAATCATGAATGAGTCAGTGTAAAAGAAACAGAGTGATAATTTTATGAATGAACTCTTCTGACGTCACTCTTCATTAAACTCCACCCAGCGCCGAAGGGGGCGGGGTTAAGGCTGGGGGAGCGCTGTGATTGGGCGCCGCCTCTGCCTGCTGCGCTGTGATTGGCCGGTTCCGTCTCGGTGTGGGGTATAAAGGAGGAGCGCAGCAGAAAGAGTCCAACCATCATCACAGCGTCTCCAGAGTTTATCAGAGTTTATTTATTTACAAAAGAAGAAGAAATATTATAAAGAGATTAAATATTTTTAAAGAGTTCTGTTTTTGGAGCCGATTCAGAAAAAGGTAAGATACTTTTATTTTGTATTTTATTGGAGCCAAAAGAAAGATGGAAGAAGTGAAATTTAAAGAGAGAGAAGGAAGAAGGAAAGATAGAAAAGAGACAAGACAGAAGGAGAAAAGGAGACACTGAGAACGAATCCTTGGTTTACTTTTACACATTATTTCTGCTTTTATTAAGTCTCATTGAAAACAGGTCATTTTTATTAAAGAATAACAAATAAAAAGGGAAAACCATATAAACAGGTTCTGAAGAAAAAGGAATGACAATATTTAATTATTGTAAATAAAAGAAAAGTATAAAGGAAAAAAAGGGAAAAAATAGTATATGATAAAGTGTGACACAAAACTGCTTTTTCTGAATCTGATAAAAAAAAAAGAAAAAAAGATAAATATTACGTTTTATATTATACATTATATATCATAAATATTGAATGCATCAAATGAATCAAAATATTTAAACTGGAAATGGATGGATTGAAATAACAGAAAAATAACAGATTAATGTAAATAAGAAAATAAAACATCAGAAAGGGTTTGTCCCTTTCAAAATAAAACTGAACAAAATAATAGGTGATTTATTTAAGTCGTTTTCTGAAAGAAGAGAAGTTCTGACTGAATTTAATCTGGACTCAAGTGATTTTAGGAGAAAAGCTGCAGAAAGAAAAAAAGAGAAAAAGAGAAAAGAGCTTCCACCTTTTACAGAAAGAACTTAAAATTTAAAAATGGATTTAACTGAAGTAAATAATAACAGCTTCAACGGAAACAGAACACATCTAAAACCTGTTCAGATCCAACTAAAACCTGTTCAGATCCAACTAAAACCTGTTCAAGTCCATCTAAAACCTGTTCAAATCCATCTAAAACCTGTTCAGATCCAACTAAAACCTGTTCAAATCCAAGTAAAACCTGTTCAGATCCATCTAAAACCTGTTCAGATCCATCTGAAACCTGTTCAGATCCATCTAAAACCTGTTCAAATCCAACTAAAACCTGTTCAGATCCATCTAAAACCTGTTCAGATCCATCTAAAACCTGTTCAGATCCAACTAAAACCTGTTCAAATCCAACTAAAACCTGTTCAGATCCATCTAAAACCTGTTCAAATCCATCTGAAACCTGTTGAAATCCATCTAAAACCTGTTCAGATCCATCTAAAACCTGTTCAAATCCAACTAAAACCTGTTCAGATCCATCTAAAACCTGTTCAGATCCATCTAAAACCTGTTCAGATCCAACTAAAACCTGTTCAAATCCATCTAAAACCTGTTCAGAACCATCTAAAACCTGTTCAAATCCATCTAAAACCTGTTTAAATCCATCTAAAACCTGTTCAAATCCATCTAAAACCTGTTCAAATCCAACTAAAACCTGCTCAAGTCCATCTAAAACCTGTTCAAATCCATCTAAAACCTGTTCAAATCCATCTAAAACCTGTTCAAATCCATCTAAAACCTGTTCAGATCCATCTAAAACCTGTTCAGATCCATCTAAAACCTGTTCAAATCCATCTAAAACCTGTTCAGATCCATCTAAAACCTGTTCAAGTCCATCTAAAACCTGTTCAAATCCAACTAAAACCTGTTTAAATACATCTAAAACCTGTTCAAGTCCATCTAAAACCTGTTCAAATCCAACTAAAACCTGCTCAAGTCCATCTAAAACCTGTTCAAGTCCATCTAAAACCTGTTCAAATCCAACTAAAACCTGTTCAAGTCCATCTAAAACCTGTTCAAATCCAACTAAAACCTGTTCAAATCCATCTAAAACCTGTTCAGATCCATCTAAAACCTGTTCAGATTCATCTAAAACCTGTTCAAGTCCATCTAAAACCTGTTCAAATGCATTGCACAGATTTTTCTTGTTGGTTTGGCAGAAAATGGTTCCAATTCGGTTTTTATTTGTACATACTTCATGAAAAACCTTGAAGATCTAATTTCTCACATTTTTAACGTCCTCTGCGTTTGGCTCCAATGAAATGGTCATTTTCTTGATTATTTCAGTTTGAGTCAGTTTTCTGTATTTAATACAGAATTATTTTAAACGTCTCACAATAAACTGCTCTAATCGTGTCCAAACGAGAAAAGTAGAGATCAGCTTTTTACACAAGAAGGTGTAGCATATTTCTTTTAATTGTGTTGATCCATATATATACAAAATGAATCTTAACTTAAATTAATTTCCGTTTGTTTTTGTGCGTTTTTCGTCTCGTTCTGTTGATTTTTGGTCAAAGCCCTTTTTGTGGCTCGATGCAGCCTTTGCTCCGTTACAGTTTATTGTTTCATGATGTTTTAAAGATGGTTTAATTCAGAAAGATATTGAAAATAATAAAGTCTGCAGCAGCACGGATGAAACAGACGAGAAAAACAGGGAAGGAAAATATAAAGAATTAAAATCCGACAAAAGCAGAAACAGTTTAAATCCACTGAAAGATGGAGGCAGGTTATGAATGAATGTGTTACAGAAGAAAAAAGACGCAGCGGTGTTTAGGAACGAGGGATGAAGAGGAAGAGGAGCAGCTCATTCAGCTTTAAAAGGATGAAGATGGAGGGATGAGGAAGAGTAACTAATTTCACTAATGCACCCTGTTCCTCTGGGACCGAGAGAGTCTCTGGAGCTCAGCCACTCACGAGAGACGAAGAGGAGGAGGAGGAGGAGGAAGAGGAGGAGGAGGAAGAGGAGGAGGAGGAGGAGGAGGAGGAAGAGGAGGAGGAGGAGGGAGGGAGGAGGGGAGGAGGAAGAGGAGGAGGAGGAAGAGGAGGAGGAGGAGGGAGAGGAGGAGAAAGAGGAGGAGGAGGAGGAGGAGGAGGAGGAGGAAGAAGAGGAGGAAGAGGAGGAGGAGGAGGAAGAGGAGGAGGAGGAGGAGGAGGAAGAGGAGGAAGAGGAAGAGGAGGATGAAGAGGAGGAGGAGGAGGAGGAGGAGGAGGAGGAGGAAGAG
>CM072153.1:24361011-24375835 GCA_036850595.1 Rhyacichthys aspro
TAAATGCTCTGCTGCTCCTTCAGAGAAGGGCAAGAAGGAGGGGCAAGAAGGATGGGCAAGAAGGAGGGGGACAAGAAGGAGGGACAAGAAGGAGGGGCAAGAAGGAGGAGTGGGTTAACGGTGAAACTTTTCATCCAGAGCTGAAACGTGGTGTTCTTTTGCAGAGAGTAACTCAAACAACACTGAGACAAACTGGGACAAACTGGGACAAACTGGGACAAACTGGGACAAACTGAGACAAACTGGGACAAACTGAGACAAACTGGGACAAACTGGGGCAAACTGAGACAAACTGGGACAAACTGAGACAAACTGAGACAAACTGAGACAAACTGGAGACAGTGAAAGAGGTTTTGAGCCAAAATGTCAAACATAAAATGTGTGATTTAAATCGAAGCTAAAGCTGAATGTCCCTCAATTCAATAAAATGAAATAAAATGAGTGAAAGAAGCCTGGTTTGTTCTGGAGTGGAACCAGGTGGAACCAGGTGGGTCTGTTTTCTGGGACACGTTGGTCCTGGTCCAAGAACGTGGTTCAGTTTCCAAAACAGAGAGAATCCACTCAAACGGATCTGGTCAACAATATTCAAGAAGAAAGACTTTTTTCAGACCGGGTTTAGAGGCGACGTCTGAATATATTTTAATATTTTAATATTTTTATTGTATTTTTCAGACCGGGTTTAGAGTCGACGTCTGAATATATTTTAATATTTTAATATTTTTTATTGTATTTTTCAGACCGGGTTTAGAGTCGACGTCTGAATATATTTTAATATTTTAATATTTTTTATTGTATTTTTCAGACCGGGTTTAGAGGCGACGTCTGAATATATTTTAATATTTTAATATTTTTTATTGTATTTTTCAGACCGGGTTTAGAGTCGACGTCTGAATATATTTTAATATTTTAATATTTTTATTGTATTTTTCAGACCGGGTTTAGAGTCGACGTCTGAATATATTTTAATATTTTAATATTTTTATTGTATTTTTCAGACCGGGTTTAGAGTCGACGTCTGAATATATTTTAATATTTTAATATTTTTTATTGTATTTTTCAGACCGGGTTTAGAGGCGATGTCCGACAGAGTGACTCTGACCGATTACGAGGCTCGACGACTGCTCAACGCCATCGTCAAAGAGTTCGTCCAGATGACGGCAGAAGAACTGGAGCAGGAAGGAAACAGGTAGGAGACGAGGGAAGGAGACGAGGGAAGGAGACGAGGGAAGGAGGTGAGGGAAGGAGGTGAGGGAAGGAGACGAGGGAAGGAGACGAGGGAAGGAGGTGAGGGAAGGAGGTGAGGGAAGGAGGTGAGGGAAGGAGACGAGGGAAGGAGATGAGGGAAGGAGACGAGGGGAGGACGTGAGGGAAGGAGACGAGGGAAGGAGACGAGGGAAGGAGGTGAGGGAAGGAGATGAGGGGAGGAGGTGAGGGAAGGAGACGAGGGAAGGAGACGAGGGGAGGAGGTGAGGGAAGGAGACGAGGGAAGGAGATGAGGGAAGGAGACGAGGGGAGGAGGTGAGGGAAGGAGACGAGGGGAGGAGGTGAGGGAAGGAGACGAGGGAAGGAGACGAGGGAAGGAGACGAGGGAAGGAGACGAGGGAAGGAGGTGAGGGAAGGAGACGAGGGAAGGAGACGAGGGAAGGAGACGAGGGAAGGAGGTGAGGGGAGGAGACGAGGGGAGGAGACGAGGGGAGGAGACGAGGGGAGGAGACGAGGGGAGGAGACGAGGGGAGGAGACGAGGGGAGGAGACGAGGGGAGGAGACGAGGGGAGGAGACGAGGGGAGGAGACGAGGGAAGGAGGTGAGGGAAGGAGACGAGGGGAGGAGACGAGGGAAGGAGGTGAGGGAAGGAGACGAGGGGAGGAGACGAGGGGAGGAGGTAGTGTTCTGTGAGCTTCACTGTGAGTGAATGAGTGAATGAGTAAATGAGTAAATGAGTAAATGAGTGAATGAGTGAATGAGTAAATGAGTGAATGAGTAAATGAGTGAATGAGTAAATGAGTAAATGAGTAAATGAGTGAATGAGTGAATGAGTAAATGAGTGAATGAGTGAATGAGTAAATGAGTGAATGAGTAAATGAGTGAATGAGTAAATGAGTAAATGAGTAAATGAGTGAATGAGTGAATGAGTAAATGAGTGAATGAGTGAATGAGTAAATGAGTGAATGAGTGAATGAGTTCTTTATGAAAAGCACTGGTTCAGTAACAAACAACCATCATTTTTAAAAAGTATTAAAAGGAAAGGCTCTAAATGTTTTTAAGAAGCTGGACAGAAATAGAACGAGGCGTTTGAACAGAAAACAGCTCAATATATTATTTTTTAAAAGCAGTTAAAATCCACCGTAAATTCAACATTAAAACTGCAATAATTAAATAAACTCAAACAATTTGACTTTGATTCAAATTCAGGAAGAAAATACAGTAAAAACACAGAAAAACAAGACAGACTTTCTGCCTGTGATTCCTGCATGAACCGAGACTGAGTGAAGCATGACTCTGAGAGAAATGCATGGGTTTATTTTAAAGAGAATGGTTTGAGAAAAAGGTAGAGCATGAAGAAGAGATAAAAGATGAAAAGATGGAGGGATGAGTGTTTGGCATGAGCTGCTGCACGAGAAACGTGAAGAAGAAGAACACGACCAGCACCAGATGAGTTCACCTGGAGTCACATCACAAAATGGGGAAAATTTATGAGAAAAACCCTATGTCTTTGATTTCTGTGTAGTTTGTTAAAGTTTGTGAGTAAAGCTCTGAATCTGCTGCTGAACTGAATAAATAGAATAAATAGAGGTAGATCAGCTGCAGAGACTGGTCCAGATGTTGACTGTGTCCACACTGGATCATAAACTGGTCTAAAAACAGGGCTTCAGCTGAGTTTATTAAAGGATATAATCAACAAAACCTGCTTCAAACAGTTTCCCACATTTTGTCTTTGACTCAGATTTGACTCAGATTCTGGTGAAAGTCTGTTTCCTGCATGAGTTTTTGGAATGAAGCCTGTCTCTGCATGTGTCCTCCTCTGTCTCCTCTGTCCTGTCTCCTCTGTCCTACCCCCTCCCTCTTCTGGATAAACCCTGAAGTCTGGAGCGGCCCCTGTCGAAGCGCTGCTCTGGCCTGAGCACCTGTGTTTTGGGGAAACTGTCCCAGGACCTGCACAAGCTCCAGACGTTTCCTCGGACCAACGTCGGAGCGGGAACGCCGGGACGGAAGAGGAACGCCGCCGAGAACCAGGAGCGGCTCGGAACGTTCGGAACGCTGCAGAGATTCAGCTTCGACGAAAACTAAACCAAACTAACGCTGAGGGAAACGACCGGTTTATTTGAGTTTATTTCAGTTTTATACAAACACCTAAAGGAAGGAAAGGACAGAAGGAAAGGAAGCATAGGAAGACTCGGAGTTCCCTAACGCGGCTTTAGGAAACAGAGGAAGGAGATAAACTGCTGCTCAGGCTCCTGCAGAAGAACGTTAACCAGACTCTGGAACCCTGCGCTCTGATTCGTCAGGTTCGGTCACATGACCAACGCACAACCCTAATCCAGCTGATACTGTTACGAACCAACTTTAGGACAAACTGTATGAACTCAGACTTTATTTATTTCCAAAGAGAGGATAATTCTTTAGATTAAAGTCGTCAGAGTCAGAGCAGTAGCACCAAGACCATATTAGCCTTACATCAGAGCAATAACCCACAGAAAACACAGCACTAACACAAGTCAATAAAGTAACTCAACTCATTTAAATGTAAAGTGTCAATAAGTTAAGCTCAGTTTAAACAGAGGCAGGTCTCAGTTTACGTCAGAATAATTACAAAAAGAGCAGAATAATAAATAAAGAAACTGACCAAATAAAAGCAAACAAAATATAACTGACCTGAGGTCAGTGTCTTTAATGCTGCTTTTGTTGAAGCTAAAGTCTGAGCCTCAGAAAATCCAAGTCTGTTGTCGGACTGGAGCTGGACCGAGGCTCTGTTCGATCTCAGTCTCAGATGTTTGTAAGAATCAAAGGAAACATAAATAATTATCTTCACTGAAGATAAAGAGTCAAACAGCAGTTTATCTCCAGCCGACTGTGGTTCATTCTCTTTTATTTTCTCCAAATACAACAAAGTCCTGTTCTTCCTCTGTCCTTCCTCCTTTCCTCTGACTTATTTGGATGATTCCTTGTTTCTTGCATGTGTCCTGTCTCCTCTGAGCTGCATGAACCTGACTCTGACTTTAACAGAGCTGAGTGATCACAGTCTGATGTGAAACACCTCAGGGTTTAAAACGCCACCGAAGATAAATAAAAAAACTACAAAAACAGGATTAAAGAGGGCAGAGAGTTAAAGCAATTCAACTGGAGGCTCGGGTTTTTGAGGCTGAACCTGAACGTCACACGATTAAAGTTTTACAGTAAATGAAAGCTCCAGTCCCTGATGTTCTTTTTCAGTCTCACACTCTCCTCTAAAAGCAGCAGGGACCTCTCCTGCTTCTCTTTTATTATTATTATCACTTTATCTGCAGCTATTAAACTTCCTGGAACGTCATGTGACAAGTGTCGACCAATGGGAGCGCTCCTTTTTGGAGCATGTGATTGTCCAAGGTTTTCTGTTCCTGATTAGAGGTTCTCATCTATTACAATCCCTTACAATAAACACTAGATGGATCAGAAAGACTTTACATAAACTATTTGTGTTTAAACCATTTTCACAACGAGAAGAAAATAATATCAGCTACAGTCTGTTTAATCTGTATTTTTATCAATTGTTTCCAAAGTAAATCCGACTCTAAACCGATCCTTTCTGTTTCTGATGATTCCTCAGCTCTGTTTAAACCGATTCAAAGCCTGATGTTTCTCTTTTATCTTTGTTTTTACCCTTTTTTCTTCAGAGAACGGTTTTATTTGAGTCTGATCTAAAAACAGAACAGTTCGATGTGAAGCCGATAAACTCCTGAAGCGTCTCGTCCTGAACACGTACTTCTTTAATAAACGTTATTTTTATACGGCCACAAACGCCTCTCGCCTGAATGAACCGAGGTCAGTGAAGGCAACACGGCGGGTCTGGCGCACAAGACTTTTACTGACCCCTGGGAAATAAGAGCGTTTTAGGAGATAAAAACAACAAATACAGTAATACAGAACGATGAAGAGACAAACCAGCAGAAATACTGGAACATTATTAGTTTTTAATGAAATTAGACAAAAGTTTTAACATTTTTTGTGAAATTTTGTTCCATTCAAAGCCATTTTATTCCTCTTAACTCTTTTCATTATGAACTTTAATGAACACATAAAAAATCTTGTAAATATCACACTAGTAATATTTATTACTGGTGACAGCTGCAGAAATCACGTTCGAGTGACTCTTTTATGAATTATTGCAGCAGCTGTGAACAAACTGCTGCAATGAAACTGGAACTTCTCATCGGGAGAAAATGTAATTTAGTTTTGAATCTGGATCTGTAATTCCAAACTGAGACAAATGTGTTTGTGTAGATTTGAGCTTCGTTAACAGAGATTAGCCTTCAGTGAGAAAAGAAATGATCCTGAGTCTGAGAATAAATGCCTTAATATAATAAAAAACAGCAAAAGATGCATAATGACAAACATTTAGAAAAGACTTAGAAATACAGCAAAAAAGATCAAGAGTTTCAAAGTAAAATAAAGCTCCAGAACAAAGCAGTGGAAACAACTCATCCATGAACTGAAGGTAAGACTCAGGGACGAGAGAATCTGAGAGTGTTACAGAGTGTTACAGAGTGTTACTGAGTGTTGAAGAGTGTTACTGAGTGTTGAAGAGTGTTACTGAGTGTTGAAGAGTGTTACAGAGAGTTACAGAGAGTTACAGAGAGTGTTACTGGGTGTTACAGAGTGTTACTGGGTGTTACAGAGTGTTACAGAGTGTTACAGAGTGTTACAGAGAGTGTTACTGAGTGTTACAGAGTGTTACTGAGTGTTACTGAGTGTTGAAGAGTGTTACAGAGTGTTACCAAGCGCTACCAAGCGTTACATAGCGTTGCAAAGTGATACTGAGTGTTAAAGAGCGTTACTGAGCGTTACTGAGCGTTACTGAGCGTTACTGAGCGTTACAGAGTGTTACAGAGTGTTACAGAGTGTTACCGAGTGTTACTGAGCGTTACTGAGTGTTAGAGAGAGTTACAGAGTGTTACAGAGTGTTACAGAGAGTTACAGAGTGTTACAGAGTGTTACAGAGTGTTACCAAGCGCTACCAAACGTTACATAGCGTTGCAAAGTGATACTGAGTGTTAAAGAGCGTTACTGAGCGTTACAGAGTGTTACAGAGTGTTACCGAGTGTTACCGAGCGTTACTGAGTGTTACTGAGTGTTAGAGAGTGTTAGAGAGAGTTACAGAGTGTTACAGAGAGTGTAACACTCGTGTTTTGAGGCGTGTTCTGAGGCGTGTTCTGAAGCGTGTTCTGAGGCGTGTTTTGAGGTGTGTTCTGAGGTGTGTTCTGAGGCGTGTTCTGAGGCGTGTTCTGAAGCGTTTTCTGAGGCGTGTTCTGAAGCGTGTTCTGAGGCGTGTTCTGAGGTGTGTTCTGAGGCGTGTTCTGAGGCGTGTTCTGAGGCGTGTTCTGAGAGTGTTCTGAGCGTGTTCTGAAAGTGTGTTCTGAGGCGTGTTCTGAGCGTGTTCTGAAGCGTGTTTTGAGGCGTGTTCTGAGGCGTGTTCTGAAGCGTGTTCTGTGGCGTGTGCTGAGGCGTGTTCTGAGGTGTGTTCTGAAGCGTGTTCTGAGGCGTGTTCTGAAGCGTGTTCTGAGGCGTGTTCTGAGGCGTGTTCAGAAGCGTGTTTTGAGGCGTGTTCTGAGGCGTGTTCTGAGGCGTGTTCTGAGGCGTGTTCTGAAGCGTGTTCAGAAGCGTGTTTTGAGGCGTGTTCTGAAGTGTGTTCTGAGGAGTGTTTTGAGGCGTGTTCTGAGGCGTGTTCTGAAGCGTGTTCAGAAGCGTGTTTTGAGGCGTGTTCTGAAGTGTGTTCTGAGGCGTGTTTTGAGGCGTGTTCTGAGGCGTGTTCTGAGGCGTGTTCTGAAGCGTGTTCTGAAGCGTGTTTTGAGGCGTGTTCTGAGGCGTGTTCTGAGGCGTGTTCTGAAGTGCGTTCTGAAGCGTGTTTTGAGGCGTGTTCTGAGGCGTGTTCTGAGGCATGTTCTGAAGCGTGTTCTGAAGCGTGTTTTTAGGCGTGTTCTGAGGCGTGTTCTGAGGCGTGTTCTGAGGTGTGTTCTGAGGTGTGTTCTGAAGCGTGTTCTGAAGCGTGTTTTGAGGCGTGTTCTGAGGCGTGTTCTGAGGCGTGTTCTGAAGTGTGTTCTGAGGCATGTTCTGAAGCGTGTTCTGAAGCGTGTTTTTAGGCGTGTTCTGAGGCGTGTTCTGAAGTGTGTTTTTAGGCGTGTTCTGAGGCGTGTTCTGAGGCGTGTTCTGAGGTGTGTTCTGAGGTGTGTTCTGAAGCGTGTTCTGAAGCGTGTTTTGAGGCGTGTTCTGAGGCGTGTTCTGAGGCGTGTTCTGAAGTGTGTTCTGAGGCATGTTCTGAAGCGTGTTCTGAAGCGTGTTTTTAGGCGTGTTCTGAGGCGTGTTCTGAAGTGTGTTCTGAGGCGTGTTCTGAAGCGTGTTCTGAAGCGTGTTCTGAGGCGTGTTCTGAAGTGTGTTCTGAGGCGTGTTCTGAAGCGTGTTTTGAGGCGTGTTCTGAGGCGTGTTCTGAGGCGTGTTCTGAAGCGTGTTCTGAGGCGTGTTCTGAAGTGTGTTCTGAGGCGTGTTCTGAAGCGTGTTTTGAGGCGTGTTCTGAGGCGTGTTCTGAAGCGTGTTTTGAGGCGTGTTTTGAGGTGTGTTCTGAAGCGTGTTCTGAGGAGTGTTCTGAGGTGTGTTCTGAGGAGTGTTCTGAGGTGTGTTCTGAGGTGTGTTCTGAAGCGTGTTTTGAGGCGTGTTCTGAGGCGTGTTCTGAAGCGTGTTTTGAGGCGTGTTTTGAGGTGTGTTCTGAAGTGTGTTCTGAGGAGTGTTCTGAGGCGTGTTCTGAGGCGTGTTTTGAGGCGTGTTCTGAGGCGTGTTCTGAGGCGTGTTCTGAGGCGTGTTCTGAAGCGTGTTCTGAGGTGTGTTTTGAGGCGTGTTCTGAAGCGTGTTCTGAAGCGTGTTTTGAGGCGTGTTCTGAGGCGTGTTCTGAGGCGTGTTCTGAGGCGTGTTCTGAAGCGTGTTCTGAGGTGTGTTCTGAAGTGTGTTCTGAGGAGTGTTCTGAGGTGTGTTCTGAGGTGTGTTCTGAAGCGTGTTCTGAGGCGTGTTCTGAAGCGTGTTCTGAGGTGTGTTCTGAAGTGTGTTCTGAGGAGTGTTCTGAAGTGTGTTCTGAGGCGTGTTCTGAAGCGTGTTTTGAGGCGTGTTCTGAGGCGTGTTCTGAAGCGTGTTCTGAGGCGTGTTCTGAAGCGTGTTTTGAGGCGTGTTCTGAGGCGTGTTCTGAAGCGTGTTCTGAGGTGTGTTCTGAAGTGTGTTCTGAGGAGTGTTCTGAAGTGTGTTCTGAGGCGTGTTCTGAAGCGTGTTCTGAGGTGTGTTCTGAAGTGTGTTCTGAGGAGTGTTCTGAGGTGTGTTCTGAGGTGTGTTCTGAAGTGTGTTCTGAGGCGTGTTCTGAAGTGTGTTCTGAGGTGTGTTCTGAAGCGTGTTCTGAAGCGTGTTTTGAGGCGTGTTCTGAGGCGTGTTCTGAGGCGTGTTCTGAGGCGTGTTCTGAAGCGTGTTCTGAGGTGTGTTCTGAAGTGTGTTCTGAGGAGTGTTCTGAGGTGTGTTCTGAGGTGTGTTCTGAAGCGTGTTCTGAGGCGTGTTCTGAGGCGTGTTCTCTGTCCTGCAGCAGCGTGACGGCGCAGAAACGAGCCTGTAACACTGCCACCTGCGTCACTCATCGACTCGCAGACTTCCTGAGCCGTTCAGGGGGAATGGGAAACTCCAACTTCATCCCAACCAACGTCGGAGCCAAGGCCTTCGGACGGAGACGGAGGAACACGCACTAACAGGTCAGAACCGGGTCAGGACCGGGTCAGGACCGGGACAAGACCGGGTCTAAACCAGGTCTAAACCAGGTCTAAACCAGGTCTAAACTTTTTTCTCCTGTGTTTTTTTCAGAGGGTAAAAGGCGACAAAGAATCCATCGAATGAAGAACAAAACCTTCCAAAACCCAAGGCCAGATCCAGACCCGGACTTCGTTAGTCCGACCAAATCCACACCAGATCCAGGACCAGACCCAGGACAGACTCTGGACTTCATTCATTTCAAAATGAATCCATTAAAATCGATTTAAAAACTGAAAAAAGCACTTTATGTTGATTTAAGAGAATGATGTTATTAATAAATGCTTTTGATACAAGACTCAAATAAAATGGAACGAGCAGTTGGTATCAGCTGTCTGTCTTTATTCACAGGGTCTGAAGGGACTGGAACAGGTTTTAGAGGGATCTCAAGGTTTTAGAGGGACTGGAACAGGTTTTAGAGGGACTGCAACAGGTTTCAGAGGGACTGGAACACGTTTTAGAGGGACTGGAACAGGTTTTAGAGGGACTGGAACAGGTTTTAGAGGGACTGCAACAGGTTTCAGAGGGACTGGAACAGGTTTTAGAAGGACTGGAACAGGTTTTAGAGGGACTGCAACAGGTTTCAGAGGGACTGGAACAGGTTTTAGAGGGACTGCAACAGGTTTCAGAGGGACTGGAACAGGTTTTAGAGGGACTGGAACAGGTATTAGAGGGACTGCAACAGGTTTCAGAGGGACTGGAACAGGTTTTAGAGGGACTGGAACAGGTTTTAGAGGGACTGGAACAGGTTTTAGAGGGACTGCAACAGGTTTCAGAGGGACTGGAACAGGTTTTAGAAGGACTGGAACAGGTTTTAGAGGGACTGGAATAGGTTTGAGAGGGACTGCAACAGGTTTTAGATACATTTCATCAGGTTCTAGCCGGACTTGGACCGGTTTTAACTGGATCTCTCTCAGATATGATTATTATAATTTCATGATTCTGTGAGTTCTGACACAAACTGATCAGAAAATTAAATATGAGCCTCATCTGTGTGAGGTCAGAGGTCAAAGGTCAGAGGTCACTGGTCTATGTTGGACTTGGACTCTTCTGGTTTTTCCTGGTCTCTTCAGATTACACAGTTCTGGACCCTACACTCACCTCTGACCTTTGACCCTCCGTGACCCCAGGACCCTCAGGGGTCTTTACTCTGACCTTTGACCCTCCGTGACCCCAGGACCTCTGGTCTCATCTTTAGTTTAAATAAGACTCTTTGACAATAATAATAAGACTGGTCCTGGTCTGGTCTAGTCCTGGTCCTGGTCTGGTCCTGGTCCTGGTCCTGGTCCTGGTCCTGGTCCTGGTCCTGGTCCTGGTCTGGTCCTGGTCTGGTCTAGTCCTGGTCCTGGTCTGGTCCTGGTCCTGGTCCTGGTCCTGGTCTGGTCCTGGTCTGGTCTAGTCCTGGTCCTGGTCTGGTCCTGGTCCTGGTCCTGGTCCTGGTCCTGGTCTGGTCCTGGTCCTGGTCCTGGTCCTGGTCCAGTCCTGGTCTAGTCTTGGTCCTGGTCCTGGTCCTGGTCCTGGTCCTGGTCTAGTCCTGGTCCTGGTCCTGGTCCTGGTCCTGGTCCTGGTCCAGTCCTGGTCTAGTCTTGGTCCTGGTCCTGGTCCTGGTCCTGGTCCTGGTCCTGGTCCTGGTCCTGGTCTGGTCCTGGTCCAGTCCTGGTCTAGTCCTGGTCCTGGTCCTGGTCCTGGTCCTGGTCTGGTCCTGGTCCTGGTCCTGGTCCTGGTCCAGTCCTGGTCTAGTCTTGGTCCTGGTCCTGGTCCTGGTCCAGTCCTGGTCTAGTCTTGGTCCTGGTCTGGTCCTGGTCCTGGTCCTGGTCCTGGTCCTGGTCCTGGTCCTGGTCCTGGTCCTGGTCCTGGTCTGGTCCTGGTCCTGGTCCTGGTCCAGTCCTGGTCTAGTCTTGGTCCTGGTCCTGGTCCTGGTCCTGGTCCTGGTCCTGGTCCAGTCCTGGTCTAGTCTTGGTCCTGGTCCTGGTCCTGGTCTGGTCCTGGTCTGGTCCTGGTCCTGGTCTGGTTCTGGATGGTCTTGTGTTTAATGGGAAACAGCTGCGGCTCAGTTTTTTCCTGAATCTGAACCAGAAATGAGCCTCAGAAATGTTCCACTGAGTCCAGTTCCCAGAATCCTCCACCACAGACCGCCGCCCCGAGAAACCAGACCCCAGACTCAAAATACAGACCCCAGACTCAAAAACCAGACCCCAGACTCAAAATACAGACCCCAGACTCAAAAATACAGACCCCAGACTCAAAAACCAGACCCCAGACTCAAAATACACACCCCCGACTCAAAATACACACCCCAGACTCAAAATACAGACCCCCGACTCAAAAAACAGACCCCAGACTCAAAATACAGACCCCAGACTCAAAATACAGACCCCTGACTCAAAAATACAGACCCCAGACTCAAAATACAGACCCCAGACTCAAAAACCAGACCCCAGACTCAAAAATACACACCCCAGACTCAAAATACAGACCCCAGACTCAAAAATACAGACCCCAGACTCAAAATACAGACCCCAGACTCAAAAATACAGACCCCAGACTCAAAACACAGACCCCAGACTCAAAAATACACACCCCAGACTCAAAAATACAGACCCCAGACTCAAAAACCAGACCCCAGACTCAAAAACCAGACCCCAGACTCAAAAATACAGACCCCAGACTCAAAATGTTTGTGCTGTGAAAAGAGCGACGTCAGAGAAAGACCCCAGACTCAAAAAACTGCAGAAAACGTTTTGAGCAGAACTAGGTTTAAACTTTAAAAATAATCCTTTTCTTTTAGAAATTATTCACATTTTTCATGATTTATGAACTTATTTTATTAAAACTTTATTAAATCCACGTAAACGTTTGTGTTTTTCTGTCGAGGGTCTTCAGCCGAATCTGAACGTTTCCTCGATGTTTGTCGTCGACGTCTGTTTAATGCTTCCTTCGTGAACAAACATCAGGTTTATTGAGTGGTGGTCCGTCAGGGTCACGAGGCCTTCTCTGAACACGCTCAGAAATGTACATTTATTATATTTTCATAAATATGTCTCTGTTCTCTTTACGTCACATTAAATCCACTCAGTTGAGTAGATTTAATGTTGTTTATTATAGTTTTTATCCCGTTATATTTGAGCTTGTGTTGAGACCTTCAGAATCAACAGAGCAGACCCCGGTCCACTGTAAGTGAACGGACACAGTCAATAATCAATAACCAGTCAGATCTGGGTTCTACAGACCAGGACCAGACCAGGACCAGACCAGGACCAGACCAGGACCAGCTAGAAGGTCTTACGTTGACCTGGACGTGTACGCGTCCTGTGATTGGATAAGCTCTAGAGCCTGAAAGAATATGGACTAAACCCAGAGATCCAACACTATCTCTGTATTTTTAACCCATAATGGTGAAGGAGGAGAAGAGATTGATCTGTTATAGATCAGATATACTTTCCATTTTCAAGACGGGTCCTTCATGAAAAGCTGGATATTGTGAGAAGAGGTCTGTGCTGGCCTGTCCCAGCAGGAGAAGGGTTTGTCTGTCATTTCCAGACGAGTAACTATGAACGGGACGTCACTGAAGGCCTCGTTTCTGGATGTTTTTAACTCAGTGTAAACGAGCACAGATTCATAAACCTCAGTCTCACGTTTGGACCAAGAGTCATTTTAACTTGATTTTCTTTGTGCTTCATTTTGCTGATGCTCTGTTCTTTGTGTTAAACGATGGAGTTTTGAGGTTTGTGTAAAGATTTGCCACTGGCTCCAAAAACCTGTAAATGAGGTTTGGTCTGAACCGAAAACATGAAGCAGTTTAGTTTTGGAGCAGAACGAGGTTTGAGAGAAAACACTTCATTTCCTCACGTCTTACTCACTTCCTCAAACACTTCTCTTTAGAAAGCCTTAAAGCAACAACCTCCAGGTGAAAAAATATCTCCATCATCACGGTCACCATCATCATCATCATTACCATCGTCACCATCATCATCATCATCATCGTCGTCATCGTCGTCATCATCATCGTCATCGTCAGTGGTTCTGAGAGAGGTCTGTAGATTTAATCTTTCACAAAGAGTTTTATTAAAAAAGTGACAGAAACAGTTTCTGCTGAAGTCAGGCTTTGACTCTGTTTTAAAACTAGGCCCAGAGTAAAAAAAAGAAAGAAAGAAAAAGAAAGAAAGGAAGGAAGAAAGTGAAGGAAAAAGAGACGCAGGAATGAGACATAAATAAAGAGTGAGCTCCAGATGTGGCTCCGAGAGAAAAGAGTCGCAGCAGAAACCACAGAATCAGACGAAGAGAGTCTGGTTTCACTGAGTCTCACAGAGTTAAAACAACACCAGACCGGGGTTTATACTGGACTGGAACGGACTAAAACTGGACTGAACCAGGTCTGAACCGGGTCTGAACCGGGTCTGAACCAGGCCCTGATTTAATCCTGGTTTAGTCCTGGTTTAGTCCTGGTTTAGTCCTGGTTTAGTCCTGGTTTAGACCTGAGTCTGAGGCCCCTCCTTTTTCTTTCTTTCTTTTTCTTTTTTTTTTGGACTGAAATAGAAGCGTGTTTGGAGAGAGTCCCACTTTAACCTCAGACTCTACAGACTTCTCTCAGAGACGGACTCAGAAAGACTCGAGGAAAACCTGCCTGAACCGATCCCTCTAAAACCGTGAGTAAAACCTGACTTTGTTCGATCTGTTTGAGTTTTTAAAAAGACTCGATGAATTTACAGCAGACGTTAAAAACAAAGGGAAACACTGTCATGGATCTACTCTTTTAGCCTTGATTATTTATGGATACTGTTAGTTCCTCCTGAGTCCTACAGGTGAGTCCTACAGGTGAGTCTCAGGTGAGGCTCAGGTGAGGCTCAGGTGAGGCTCAGCTGCAGGTTACAGAATAACTCCGGTTCTCTGAGGAAAGAGCAAACTGAATTTCATTAATTTTAGACATTTGTAAACTGAACTGAACTGAACCTAAATTAACCTCTGACCTCAGCCGACAGAGTTATTAACCAATCAGGAGACAGTAAATGATCATTAATGCATTAATGAAACAAAACCAGAATCATTTTGGATCTACTTCAGAAAAAACTAGTCTCTGTTGTTGTTGTTTTTCATCTTGAGTTTGACGTCTGCTCTTCACATTTTAAACTCTAACAGAGATTCAAACGACTGGTTTTTTAAAGACTTTGTGGTCTCAGGTTACAGAATAACTCCAGTTCTCTGAAGGAAGAGCGTTCGAAGTGGACGCCTTTTGTTTACATTAAGATAAAAACCTTTGCGTTGATTTCAAAGTGAATTTAAAAGAATAATGTTTTAGAATCTGGAGAGACCTGAGAGAACGTGGACCTGGACTTGGACTGGGTGGACTTTGGGTTTTGGTCTGAACTAAACCTCAGCCGAGAGTCAGACAATAGAGGATTCATCTCAGAGTCTATTTAGGTCCAGGATAATGACAGGATCTGGATCAGTTTAAACCGCACACATCACACGGCGGAGCAGCCTCTGAATCTGAGCTCCACAATTTAACCAAAAACCAGCTTCACCAAAGATTAAAGCTGATTATTCTCATCTGGGTTCATCTGGAATCTGAAGAATCCTGATTCTGTTCGTGTTCCGAGGTTTGATCTAAGGATTTATTAACGTCTGCAGTAAATAAACTCTTCCAATAAAAGTTAGATTTTTATGACATTTTTTTATTTACTCACATCTTACTTTCTTTATTCTTTATTGATAACCTTCTAACGATTTCTCTGTGTTCAATAAATATTAAACATTTATATTTTGTGTTGTTTGAGCTCAAGACTCAGACTCAGAGACAGTT
>CM072153.1:24375932-24505932 GCA_036850595.1 Rhyacichthys aspro
CATCAAAGCCCGTCAATATTTCCCAAAGGCCCCTCTGTACGAAAAAGAACCCTCCGTACGTTTCAAGGCCCCTCTATACATCCCAAGGACCCATCCGTGCGTGCCAAAGCCCCTCCGTGTGTCGAAACGCCCCTCCGTACAAAAGAGACCCCTCCGTGCGTACAAAAGACTCTTCCGCACGTTCCAAAGCCCCTCCATATGTCCGAAAGGCCCCTCCGTATGAAATAGACCTCTCCCTACGTCAAAAAGACCCGTCCGTGCGTTCCAAAGCCCGTCAATATTTCCCAAAGGCCCCTCTGTACGAAAAAGAACCCTCCGTGCGTTTCAAAGGCCCCTCTATACATCCCAAGGACCCATCCGTGCGTGCCAAAGCCCCTCCGTGTGTCGAAACGCCCCTCCGTACAAAGAGACCCCTCCGTGCGTACAAAGACTCTTCCGCGCGTTCCAAAGCCCCTCCATATGTCGAAAGGCCCCTCCGTATGAAATAGACCTCTCCCTACGTCAAAAAGACCCCTCCGTGCGTTCCAAAGCCCGTCAATATTTCCCAAAGGCCCCTCTGTACGAAAAAGAACCCTCCGTGCGTTTCAAAGGCCCCTCTATACATCCCAAGGACCCATCCGTGCGTGCCAAAGCCCCTCCGTGTGTCGAAGCGCCCCTCCGTACAAAAGAGACCCCTCCGTGCGTACAAAGACTCTTCCGCACGTTCCAAAGCCCCTCCATATGTCCGAAAGGCCCCTCCGTATGAAATAGACCTCTCCCTACGTCAAAAAGACCCCTCCGTGCGTTCCAAAGCCCGTCAATATTTCCCAAAGGCCCCTCTGTACGAAAAAGAACCCTCCGTGCGTTTCAAAGGCCCCTCTATACATCCCAAGGACCCATCCGTGCGTGCCAAAGCCCCTCCGTGTGTCGAAGCGCCCCTCCGTACAAAGAGACCCCTCCGTGCGTACAAAGACTCTTCCGCACGTTCCAAAGCCCCTCCATATGTCCGAAAGGCCCCTCCGTATGAAATAGACCTCTCCCTACGTCAAAAAGACCCCTCCGTGCGTTCCAAAGCCCGTCAATATTTCCCAAAGGCCCCTCTGTGCGAAAAAGAACCCTCCGTGCGTTTCAAAGGCCCCTCTATACATCCCAAGGACCCATCCGTGCGTGCCAAAGCCCCTCCGTGTGTCGAAGCGCCCCTCCGTACAAAAGAGACCCCTCCGTACGTACAAAAGACTCTTCCGCACGTTCCAAAGCCCCTCCATATGCCGAAAGGCCCCTCCGTATGAAATAGACCTCTCCCTACGTCAAAAAGACCCCTCCGTGCGTTCCAAAGCCCGTCAATATTTCCCAAAGGCCCCTCTGTACGAAAAAGAACCCTCCGTGCGTTTCAAAGGCCCCTCTATACATCCCAAGGACCCATCCGTGCGTGCCAAAGCCCCTCCGTGTGTCGAAGCGCCCCTCCGTACAAAAGAGACCCCTCCGTGCGTACAAAGACTCTTCCGCACGTTCCAAAGCCCCTCCATATGTCCGAAAGGCCCCTCCGTATGAAATAGACCTCTCCCTACGTCAAAAAGACCCCTCCGTGCGTTCCAAAGCCCGTCAATATTTCCCAAAGGCCCCTCTGTGCGAAAAAGAACCCTCCGTGCGTTTCAAAGGCCCCTCTATACATCCCAAGGACCCATCCGTGCGTGCCAAAGCCCCTCCGTGTGTCCGAAACGCCCCTCCGTACAAAAGAGACCCCTCCGTGCGTACAAAGACTCTTCCGCACGTTCCAAAGCCCCTCCATATGTCCGAAAGGCCCCTCCGTATGAAATAGACCTCTCCCTACGTCAAAAAGACCCCTCCGTGCGTTCCAAAGCCCGTCAATATTTCCCAAAGGCCCCTCTGTACGAAAAAAGAACCCTCCGTGCGTTTCAAAGGCCCCTCTATACATCCCAAGGACCCATCCGTGCGTGCCAAAGCCCCTCCGTGTGTCGAAGCGCCCCTCCGTACAAAAGAGACCCCTCCGTGCGTACAAAAGACTCTTCCGCACGTTCCAAAGCCCCTCCATATGTCCGAAAGGCCCCTCCGTATGAAATAGACCTCTCCCTACGTCAAAAAGACCCCTCCGTGCGTTCCAAAGCCCGTCAATATTTCCCAAAGGCCCCTCTGTGCGAAAAAGAACCCTCCGTGCGTTTCAAAGGCCCCTCTATACATCCCAAGGACCCATCCGTGCGTGCCAAAGCCCCTCCGTGTGTCGAAGCGCCCCTCCGTACAAAAGAGACCCCTCCGTGCGTACAAAGACTCTTCCGCACGTTCCAAAGCCCCTCCATATGTCCGAAAGGCCCCTCCGTATGAAATAGACCTCTCCCTACGTCAAAAAGACCCCTCCGTGCGTTCCAAAGCCCGTCAATATTTCCCAAAGGCCCCTCTGTGCGAAAAAGAACCCTCCGTGCGTTTCAAAGGCCCCTCTATACATCCCAAGGACCCATCCGTGCGTGCCAAAGCCCCTCCGTGTGTCGAAACGCCCCTCCGTACAAAAGACCCCTCCGTACGTAAAAAGACTCTTCCGCACGTTCCAAAGCCCCTCCATATGTCCGAAAGGCCCCTCCGTATGTAATAGACCTCTCCCTACGTCAAAAAGACCCCCCCGTACGTTCCAAAGCCCGTCAATATTTCCCAAAGGCCCCTCTGTACGAAAAAGAACCCTCCGTACGTTTCAAAGGCCCCTCTATACATCCCAAGGACCCATCCGTGCGTGCCAAAGCCCCTCCGTGTGTCCGAACGCCCCTCCGTACAAAAGAGACCCCTCCGTGCGTACAAAAGACTCTTCCGCACGTTCCAAAGCCCCTCCATATGTCCGAAAGGCCCCTCCGTATGAAATAGACCTCTCCCTACGTCAAAAAGACCCCTCCGTGCGTTCCAAAGCCCGTCAATATTTCCCAAAGGCCCCTCTGTACGAAAAAGAACCCTCCGTGCGTTTCAAAGGCCCCTCTATACATCCCAAGGACCCATCCGTGCGTGCCAAAGCCCCTCCGTGTGTCCGAAACGCCCCTCCGTACAAAAGAGACCCCTCCGTGCGTACAAAAGACTCTTCCGCACGTTCCAAAGCCCCTCCATATGTCCGAAAGGCCCCTCCGTATGAAATAGACCTCTCCCTACGTCAAAAAGACCCCTCCGTGCGTTCCAAAGCCCGTCAATATTTCCCAAAGGCCCCTCTGTGCGAAAAAGAACCCTCCGTGCGTTTCAAAGGCCCCTCTATACATCCCAAGGACCCATCCGTGCGTGCCAAAGCCCCTCCGTGTGTCAGCGCCCCTCCGTACAAAAGAGACCCCTCCGTGCGTACAAAAGACTCTTCCGCACGTTCCAAAGCCCCTCCATATGTCCGAAGGCCCCTCCGTATGAAATAGACCTCTCCCTACGTCAAAAAGACCCCTCCGTGCGTTCCAAAGCCCGTCAATATTTCCCAAAGGCCCCTCTGTGCGAAAAAGAACCCTCCGTGCGTTTCAAAGGCCCCTCTATACATCCCAAGGACCCATCCGTACGTGCCAAAGCCCCTCCGTGTGTCCGAGCGCCCCTCCGTACAAAAGAGACCCCTCCGTCGTACAAAGACTCTTCCGCACGTTCCAAAGCCCCTCCATATGTCCGAAAGGCCCCTCCGTATGAAATAGACCTCTCCCTACGTCAAAAAGACCCCTCCGTGCGTTCCAAAGCCCGTCAATATTTCCCAAAGGCCCCTCTGTGCGAAAAAGAACCCTCCGTGCGTTTCAAAGGCCCCTCTATACATCCCAAGGACCCATCCGTGCGTGCCAAAGCCCCTCCGTGTGTCGAAGCGCCCCTCCGTACAAAGAGACCCCTCCGTGCGTACAAAGACTCTTCCGCACGTTCCAAAGCCCCTCCATATGTCCGAAAGGCCCCTCCGTATGAAATAGACCTCTCCCTACGTCAAAAAGACCCCTCCGTGCGTTCCAAAGCCCGTCAATATTTCCCAAAGGCCCCTCTGTACGAAAAAGAACCCTCCGTGCGTTTCAAAGGCCCCTCTATACATCCCAAGGACCCATCCGTGCGTGCCAAAGCCCCTCCGTGTGTCGAAGCGCCCCTCCGTACAAAAGAGACCCCTCCGTGCGTACAAAGACTCTTCCGCACGTTCCAAAGCCCCTCCATATGTCCGAAAGGCCCCTCCGTATGAAATAGACCTCTCCCTACGTCAAAAAGACCCCTCCGTGCGTTCCAAAGCCCGTCAATATTTCCCAAAGGCCCCTCTGTACGAAAAAGAACCCTCCGTGCGTTTCAAGGCCCCTCTATACATCCCAAGGACCCATCCGTGCGTGCCAAAGCCCCTCCGTGTGTCGAAGCGCCCCTCCGTACAAAAGAGACCCCTCCGTGCGTACAAAGACTCTTCCGCACGTTCCAAAGCCCCTCCATATGTCCGAAAGGCCCCTCCGTATGAAATAGACCTCTCCCTACGTCAAAAAGACCCCTCCGTGCGTTCCAAAGCCCGTCAATATTTCCCAAAGGCCCCTCTGTACGAAAAAGAACCCTCCGTGCGTTTCAAAGGCCCCTCTATACATCCCAAGGACCCATCCGTGCGTGCCAAAGCCCCTCCGTGTGTCGAAACGCCCCTCCGTACAAAAGAGACCCCTCCGTGCGTACAAAGACTCTTCCGCACGTTCCAAAGCCCCTCCATATGTCCGAAAGGCCCCTCCGTATGAAATAGACCTCTCCCTACGTCAAAAAGACCCCTCCGTGCGTTCCAAAGCCCGTCAATATTTCCCAAAGGCCCCTCTGTACGAAAAAGAACCCTCCGTGCGTTTCAAAGGCCCCTCTATACATCCCAAGGACCCATCCGTGCGTGCCAAAGCCCCTCCGTGTGTCGAAGCGCCCCTCCGTACAAAAGAGACCCCTCCGTGCGTACAAAGACTCTTCCGCACGTTCCAAAGCCCCTCCATATGTCCGAAAGGCCCCTCCGTATGAAATAGACCTCTCCCTACGTCAAAAAGACCCCTCCGTGCGTTCCAAAGCCCGTCAATATTTCCCAAAGGCCCCTCTGTACGAAAAAGAACCCTCCGTGCGTTTCAAAGGCCCCTCTATACATCCCAAGGACCCATCCGTGCGTGCCAAAGCCCCTCCGTGTGTCGAAGCGCCCCTCCGTACAAAAGAGACCCCTCCGTGCGTACAAAGACTCTTCCGCACGTTCCAAAGCCCCTCCATATGTCCGAAAGGCCCCTCCGTATGAAATAGACCTCTCCCTACGTCAAAAAGACCCCTCCGTGCGTTCCAAAGCCCGTCAATATTTCCCAAAGGCCCCTCTGTACGAAAAAGAACCCTCCGTGCGTTTCAAAGGCCCCTCTATACATCCCAAGGACCCATCCGTGCGTGCCAAAGCCCCTCCGTGTGTCGAAACGCCCCTCCGTACAAAAGAGACCCCTCCGTGCGTACAAAGACTCTTCCGCACGTTCCAAAGCCCCTCCATATGTCCGAAAGGCCCCTCCGTATGAAATAGACCTCTCCCTACGTCAAAAAGACCCCTCCGTGCGTTCCAAAGCCCGTCAATATTTCCCAAAGGCCCCTCTGTACGAAAAAGAACCCTCCGTGCGTTTCAAAGGCCCCTCTATACATCCCAAGGACCCATCCGTGCGTGCCAAAGCCCCTCCGTGTGTCGAAACGCCCCTCCGTACAAAAGAGACCCCTCCGTGCGTACAAAGACTCTTCCGCACGTTCCAAAGCCCCTCCATATGTCCGAAAGGCCCCTCCGTATGAAATAGACCTCTCCCTACGTCAAAAAGACCCCTCCGTGCGTTCCAAAGCCCGTCAATATTTCCCAAAGGCCCCTCTGTACGAAAAAGAACCCTCCGTGCGTTTCAAAGGCCCCTCTATACATCCCAAGGACCCATCCGTGCGTGCCAAAGCCCCTCCGTGTGTCGAAACGCCCCTCCGTACAAAAGAGACCCCTCCGTGCGTACAAAGACTCTTCCGCACGTTCCAAAGCCCCTCCATATGTCCGAAAGGCCCCTCCGTATGAAATAGACCTCTCCCTACGTCAAAAAGACCCCTCCGTGCGTTCCAAAGCCCGTCAATATTTCCCAAAGGCCCCTCTGTACGAAAAAGAACCCTCCGTGCGTTTCAAAGGCCCCTCTATACATCCCAAGGACCCATCCGTGCGTGCCAAAGCCCCTCCGTGTGTCGAAGCGCCCCTCCGTACAAAAGAGACCCCTCCGTGCGTACAAAAGACTCTTCCGCACGTTCCAAAGCCCCTCCATATGTCCGAAAGGCCCCTCCGTATGAAATAGACCTCTCCCTACGTCAAAAAGACCCCTCCGTGCGTTCCAAAGCCCGTCAATATTTCCCAAAGGCCCCTCTGTGCGAAAAAGAACCCTCCGTGCGTTTCAAAGGCCCCTCTATACATCCCAAGGACCCATCCGTGCGTGCCAAAGCCCCTCCGTGTGTCGAAACGCCCCTCCGTACAAAGAGACCCCTCCGTGCGTACAAAAGACTCTTCCGCACGTTCCAAAGCCCCTCCATATGTCCGAAAGGCCCCTCCGTATGAAATAGACCTCTCCCTACGTCAAAAAGACCCCTCCGTGCGTTCCAAAGCCCGTCAATATTTCCCAAAGGCCCCTCTGTACGAAAAAGAACCCTCCGTGCGTTTCAAAGGCCCCTCTATACATCCCAAGGACCCATCCGTGCGTGCCAAAGCCCCTCCGTGTGTCCGAAACGCCCCTCCGTACAAAAGAGACCCCTCCGTGCGTACAAAGACTCTTCCGCACGTTCCAAAGCCCCTCCATATGTCCGAAAGGCCCCTCCGTATGAAATAGACCTCTCCCTACGTCAAAAAGACCCCTCCGTACGTTCCAAAGCCCGTCAATATTTCCCAAAGGCCCCTCTGTACGAAAAAGAACCCTCCGTGCGTTTCAAAGGCCCCTCTATACATCCCAAGGACCCATCCGTGCGTGCCAAAGCCCCTCCGTGTGTCGAAGCGCCCCTCCGTACAAAGAGACCCCTCCGTGCGTACAAAAGACTCTTCCGCACGTTCCAAAGCCCCTCCATATGTCCGAAAGGCCCCTCCGTATGAAATAGACCTCTCCCTACGTCAAAAAGACCCCTCCGTGCGTTCCAAAGCCCGTCAATATTTCCCAAAGGCCCCTCTGTACGAAAAAGAACCCTCCGTGCGTTTCAAAGGCCCCTCTATACATCCCAAGGACCCATCCGTGCGTGCCAAAGCCCCTCCGTGTGTCGAAACGCCCCTCCGTACAAAAGAGACCCCTCCGTGCGTACAAAGACTCTTCCGCACGTTCCAAAGCCCCTCCATATGTCCGAAAGGCCCCTCCGTATGAAATAGACCTCTCCCTACGTCAAAAAGACCCCTCCGTGCGTTCCAAAGCCCGTCAATATTTCCCAAAGGCCCCTCTGTACGAAAAAGAACCCTCCGTGCGTTTCAAAGGCCCCTCTATACATCCCAAGGACCCATCCGTACGTGCCAAAGCCCCTCCGTGTGTCCGAAACGCCCCTCCGTACAAAGAGACCCCTCCGTACGTACAAAGACTCTTCCGCACGTTCCAAAGCCCCTCCATATGTCCGAAAGGCCCCTCCGTATGAAATAGACCTCTCCCTACGTCAAAAAGACCCCTCCGTACGTTCCAAAGCCCGTCAATATTTCCCAAAGGCCCCTCTGTACGAAAAAGAACCCTCCGTACGTTTCAAAGGCCCCTCTATACATCCCAAGGACCCATCCGTACGTGCCAAAGCCCCTCCGTGTGTCCGAAACGCCCCTCCGTACAAAAGAGACCCCTCCGTACGTACAAAAGACTCTTCCGCACGTTCCAAAGCCCCTCCATATGTCCGAAAGGCCCCTCCGTATGAAATAGACCTCTCCCTACGTCAAAAAGACCCCTCCGTACGTTCCAAAGCCCGTCAATATTTCCCAAAGGCCCCTCTGTACGAAAAAGAACCCTCCGTACGTTTCAAAGGCCCTTCTATACATCCCAAGGACCCATCCGTACGTGCCAAAGCCCCTCCGTGTGTCCGAAACGCCCCTCCGTACAAAAGAGACCCCTCCGTACGTACAAAAGACTCTTCCGCACGTTCCAAAGCCCCTCCATATGTCCGAAAGGCCCCTCCGTATGAAATAGACCTCTCCCTACGTCAAAAAGACCCCTCCGTACGTTCCAAAGCCCGTCAATATTTCCCAAAGGCCCCTCTGTACGAAAAGAACCCTCCGTACGTTTCAAAGGCCCCTCTATACATCCCAAGGACCCATCCGTACGTGCCAAAGCCCCTCCGTGTGTCCGAACGCCCCTCCGTACAAAAGAGACCCCTCCGTACGTACAAAAGACTCTTCCGCACGTTCCAAAGCCCCTCCATATGTCCGAAAGGCCCCTCCGTATGAAATAGACCTCTCCCTACGTCAAAAAGACCCCTCCGTACGTTCCAAAGCCCGTCAATATTTCCCAAAGGCCCCTCTGTACGAAAAAGAACCCTCCGTACGTTTCAAAGGCCCCTCTATACATCCCAAGGACCCATCCGTACGTGCCAAAGCCCCTCCGTGTGTCCGAAACGCCCCTCCGTACAAAAGAGACCCCTCCGTACGTACAAAAGACTCTTCCGCACGTTCCAAAGCCCCTCCATATGTCCGAAAGGCCCCTCCGTATGAAATAGACCTCTCCCTACGTCAAAAGACCCCTCCGTACGTTCCAAAGCCCGTCAATATTTCCCAAAGGCCCCTCTGTACGAAAAAGAACCCTCCGTACGTTTCAAAGGCCCCTCTATACATCCCAAGGACCCATCCGTACGTGCCAAAGCCCCTCCGTGTGTCCGAAACGCCCCTCCGTACAAAAGAGACCCCTCCGTACGTACAAAAGACTCTTCCGCACGTTCCAAAGCCCCTCCATATGTCCGAAAGGCCCCTCCGTATGAAATAGACCTCTCCCTACGTCAAAAAGACCCCTCCGTACGTTCCAAAGCCCGTCAATATTTCCCAAAGGCCCCTCTGTACGAAAAAGAACCCTCCGTACGTTTCAAAGGCCCCTCTATACATCCCAAGGACCCATCCGTACGTGCCAAAGCCCCTCCGTGTGTCCGAAACGCCCCTCCGTACAAAAGAGACCCCTCCGTACGTACAAAAGACTCTTCCGCACGTTCCAAAGCCCCTCCATATGTCCGAAAGGCCCCTCCGTATGAAATAGACCTCTCCCTACGTCAAAAAGACCCCTCCGTACGTTCCAAAGCCCGTCAATATTTCCCAAAGGCCCCTCTGTACGAAAAAGAACCCTCCGTACGTTTCAAAGGCCCCTCTATACATCCCAAGGACCCATCCGTACGTGCCAAAAGCCCCTCCGTAGTGTCCAAAGCCCCCTCCGTACAAAAGAGACCCCTCCGTACGTACAAAAGACTCTTCCGCACGTTCCAAAGCCCCTCCATATGTCCGAAAGGCCCCTCCGTATGAAATAGACCTCTCCCTACGTCAAAAAGACCCCTCCGTACGTTCCAAAGCCCGTCAATATTTCCCAAAGGCCCCTCTGTACGAAAAAGAACCCTCCGTACGTTTCAAAGGCCCCTCTATACATCCCAAGGACCCATCCGTACGTGCCAAAGCCCCTCCGTGTGTCCGAAACGCCCCTCCGTACAAAAGAGACCCCTCCGTACGTACAAAAGACTCTTCCGCACGTTCCAAAGCCCCTCCATATGTCCGAAAGGCCCCTCCGTATGAAATAGACCTCTCCCTACGTCAAAAGACCCCTCCGTACGTTCCAAAGCCCGTCAATATTTCCCAAAGGCCCCTCTGTACGAAAAAGAACCCTCCGTACGTTTCAAAGGCCCCTCTATACATCCCAAGGACCCATCCGTACGTGCCAAAGCCCCTCCGTGTGTCCAAACGCCCCTCCGTACAAAAGAGACCCCTCCGTACGTACAAAAGACTCTTCCGCACGTTCCAAAGCCCCTCCATATGTCCGAAAGGCCCCTCCGTATGAAATAGACCTCTCCCTACGTCAAAAAGACCCCTCCGTACGTTCCAAAGCCCGTCAATATTTCCCAAAGGCCCCTCTGTACGAAAAAGAACCCTCCGTACGTTTCAAAGGCCCCTCTATACATCCCAAGGACCCATCCGTACGTGCCAAAGCCCCTCCGTGTGTCCGAAACGCCCCTCCGTACAAAAGAGACCCCTCCGTACGTACAAAAGACTCTTCCGCACGTTCCAAAGCCCCTCCATATGTCCGAAAGGCCCCTCCGTATGAAATAGACCTCTCCCTACGTCAAAAAGACCCCTCCGTACGTTCCAAAGCCCGTCAATATTTCCCAAAGGCCCCTCTGTACGAAAAAGAACCCTCCGTACGTTTCAAAGGCCCCTCTATACATCCCAAGGACCCATCCGTACGTGCCAAAGCCCCTCCGTGTGTCCGAAACGCCCCTCCGTACAAAAGAGACCCCTCCGTACGTACAAAAGACTCTTCCGCACGTTCCAAAGCCCCTCCATATGTCCGAAAGGCCCCTCCGTATGAAATAGACCTCTCCCTACGTCAAAAAGACCCCTCCGTACGTTCCAAAGCCCGTCAATATTTCCCAAAGGCCCCTCTGTACGAAAAAGAACCCTCCGTACGTTTCAAAGGCCCCTCTATACATCCCAAGGACCCATCCGTACGTGCCAAAGCCCCTCCGTGTGTCCGAAACGCCCCTCCGTACAAAAGAGACCCCTCCGTACGTACAAAAGACTCTTCCGCACGTTCCAAAGCCCCTCCATATGTCCGAAAGGCCCCTCCGTATGAAATAGACCTCTCCCTACGTCAAAAGACCCTCCGTACGTTCCAAAGCCCGTCAATATTTCCCAAAGGCCCCTCTGTACGAAAAAGAACCCTCCGTACGTTTCAAAGGCCCCTCTATACATCCCAAGGACCCATCCGTACGTGCCAAAGCCCCTCCGTGTGTCCGAAACGCCCCTCCGTACAAAAGAGACCCCTCCGTACGTACAAAAGACTCTTCCGCACGTTCCAAAGCCCCTCCATATGTCCGAAAGGCCCCTCCGTATGAAATAGACCTCTCCCTACGTCAAAAAGACCCCTCCGTACGTTCCAAAGCCCGTCAATATTTCCCAAAGGCCCCTCTGTACGAAAAAGAACCCTCCGTACGTTTCAAAGGCCCCTCTATACATCCCAAGGACCCATCCGTACGTGCCAAAGCCCCTCCGTGTGTCCGAAACGCCCCTCCGTACAAAAGAGACCCCTCCGTACGTACAAAAGACTCTTCCGCACGTTCCAAAGCCCCTCCATATGTCCGAAAGGCCCCTCCGTATGAAATAGACCTCTCCCTACGTCAAAAAGACCCCTCCGTACGTTCCAAAGCCCGTCAATATTTCCCAAAGGCCCCTCTGTACGAAAAGAACCCTCCGTACGTTTCAAAGGCCCCTCTATACATCCCAAGGACCCATCCGTACGTGCCAAAGCCCCTCCGTGTGTCCGAAACGCCCCTCCGTACAAAAGAGACCCCTCCGTACGTACAAAAGACTCTTCCGCACGTTCCAAAGCCCCTCCATATGTCCGAAAGGCCCCTCCGTATGAAATAGACCTCTCCCTACGTCAAAAAGACCCCTCCGTACGTTCCAAAGCCCGTCAATATTTCCCAAAGGCCCCTCTGTACGAAAAAGAACCATCCGTACGTGCCAAAGCCCCTCCGTGTGTCCGAAACGCCCCTCCGTACAAAAGAGACCCCTCCGTACGTACAAAAGACTCTTCCGCACGTTCCAAAGCCCCTCCATATGTCCGAAAGGCCCCTCCGTATGAAATAGACCTCTCCCTACGTCAAAAGACCCCTCCGTACGTTCCAAAGCCCGTCAATATTTCCCAAAGGCCCCTCTGTACGAAAAAGAACCCTCCGTACGTTTCAAAGGCCCCTCTATACATCCCAAGGACCCATCCGTACGTGCCAAAGCCCCTCCGTGTGTCCGAAACGCCCCTCCGTACAAAAGAGACCCCTCCGTACGTACAAAAGACTCTTCCGCACGTTCCAAAGCCCCTCCATATGTCCGAAAGGCCCCTCCGTATGAAATAGACCTCTCCCTACGTCAAAAGACCCCTCCGTACGTTCCAAAGCCCGTCAATATTTCCCAAAGGCCCCTCTGTACGAAAAAGAACCCTCCGTACGTTTCAAAGGCCCCTCTATACATCCCAAGGACCCATCCGTACGTGCCAAAGCCCCTCCGTGTGTCCGAAACGCCCCTCCGTACAAAAGAGACCCCTCCGTACGTACAAAAGACTCTTCCGCACGTTCCAAAGCCCCTCCATATGTCCGAAAGGCCCCTCCGTATGAAATAGACCTCTCCCTACGTCAAAAAGACCCCTCCGTACGTTCCAAAGCCCGTCAATATTTCCCAAAGGCCCCTCTGTACGAAAAAGAACCCTCCGTACGTTTCAAAGGCCCCTCTATACATCCCAAGGACCCATCCGTACGTGCCAAAGCCCCTCCGTGTGTCCGAAACGCCCCTCCGTACAAAAGAGACCCCTCCGTACGTACAAAAGACTCTTCCGCACGTTCCAAAGCCCCTCCATATGTCCGAAAGGCCCCTCCGTATGAAATAGACCTCTCCCTACGTCAAAAAGACCCCTCCGTACGTTCCAAAGCCCGTCAATATTTCCCAAAGGCCCCTCTGTACGAAAAGAACCCTCCGTACGTTTCAAAGGCCCCTCTATACATCCCAAGGACCCATCCGTACGTGCCAAAGCCCCTCCGTGTGTCCGAAACGCCCCTCCGTACAAAAGAGACCCCTCCGTACGTACAAAAGACTCTTCCGCACGTTCCAAAGCCCCTCCATATGTCCGAAAGGCCCCTCCGTATGAAATAGACCTCTCCCTACGTCAAAAAGACCCCTCCGTACGTTCCAAAGCCCGTCAATATTTCCCAAAGGCCCCTCTGTACGAAAAAGAACCCTCCGTACGTTTCAAAGGCCCCTCTATACATCCCAAGGACCCATCCGTACGTGCCAAAGCCCCTCCGTGTGTCCGAAACGCCCCTCCGTACAAAAGAGACCCCTCCGTACGTACAAAAGACTCTTCCGCACGTTCCAAAGCCCCTCCATATGTCCGAAAGGCCCCTCCGTATGAAATAGACCTCTCCCTACGTCAAAAAGACCCCTCCGTACGTTCCAAAGCCCGTCAATATTTCCCAAAGGCCCCTCTGTACGAAAAAGAACCCTCCGTACGTTTCAAAGGCCCCTCTATACATCCCAAGGACCCATCCGTACGTGCCAAAGCCCCTCCGTGTGTCCGAAACGCCCCTCCGTACAAAAGAGACCCTCCGTACGTACAAAAGACTCTTCCGCACGTTCCAAAGCCCCTCCATATGTCCGAAAGGCCCCTCCGTATGAAATAGACCTCTCCCTACGTCAAAAAGACCCCTCCGTACGTTCCAAAGCCCGTCAATATTTCCCAAAGGCCCCTCTGTACGAAAAAGAACCCTCCGTACGTTTCAAAGGCCCCTCTATACATCCCAAGGACCCATCCGTACGTGCCAAAGCCCCTCCGTGTGTCCGAAACGCCCCTCCGTACAAAAGAGACCCCTCCGTACGTACAAAAGACTCTTCCGCACGTTCCAAAGCCCCTCCATATGTCCGAAAGGCCCCTCCGTACGTCAAAAAGACCCCTCCGTACGTTCCAAAGCCCGTCAATATTTCCCAAAGGCCCCTCTGTACGAAAAAGAACCCTCCGTACGTTCCAAAGGCCCCTCTATACATCCCAAGGACCCATCCGCACGTGCCAAAGCCCCTCCGTGTGTCCGAAACGCCCCTCCGTACAAAAGAGACCTCTCCGTACGTACAAAAGACTCTTCCGCACGTTCCAAAGCCCCTCCATATGTCCGAAAGGCCCCTCCGTATGAAATAGACCTCTCCCTACGTCAAAAAGACCCCTCCGTACGTTCCAAAGCCCGTCAATATTTCCCAAAGGCCCCTCTGTACGAAAAAGAACCCTCCGTACGTTTCAAAGGCCCCTCTGTACATCCCAAGGACCCTTCCGTACGTGCCAAAGCCCCTCCGTATGTCCGAAAGGCCCCTCCGTATGAAAAAGACCCCTCCCTACGTCCAAAGACTCCATACGTCCCAAAGGCCCCTCTGTACGTCACAAAGAACCCTCCGTACGATTTCAAAGGCCCCTCTGTACATCCAAAAAAACCCTCCGTACATCCCAAAGACCCTCCATATGTCCACAACACCTCCTCACGTCCAAAAAAGACCTCCAAGAAATCCCATCCATAGGTCCCAAAGACCCCTCCGTACATTCCAAAGCCCCTCAGTATGTCCCAAAGGCCCCTCCGTACGAAAAAGACCCCACCGTACGTTTAAAAGACCACACCGTATGTCCCACAGAACCCCCTGTACGTTCCAAAGACCCCTCCATATGAAAAAGACCCCTCCGTCAGGCACCTCCGTCCGTCCCAAAGACGCCTCAGTGCGTACCAAATACACCTCGGAACAAGAAATACCACCTCCGTACGTCACAAAGCACCCTCCAAATGTCCCAAAGACCACTCCGTACATCTCAAAGACCCCTCCGTATGTCCCAAAGAATCTTCCGTACGTTCCAAAGGCCCCTCTGTACATCCCAAAGACTCCTCCGTACATCCCAAAGACCCCTCCGGACGAAAAAGACGCATCCGTACGCTCAAAAGACCACACTGTATGTCCCAAATACACCTCGGGAAAAAAAAACCGCGATCTCCCAAGTACTCTCCGTACATCCCAAAGACCACTCTGTACTTCGCAAATACGCGTCTGTATAAATAAATCCCCTTCGTACGTCCCAAAGACCCCTCCGTACATCCCAAAGGACCCTCCGTACAGAGACAGACCCCTCCGAACGTCCATAAGCACCCTTTGTACGTCCCAAACACCCCTCTGTATGTCCCAAATACGCCTCCGTACAAAAGACCCCTCCGTACGTTCCAAAGACCCCTCTGTACGTCCCAAAGACCCCTCCGTATGTCCAAAAGGCCCCTCGGTACAAAAAAAAGAGCCCTCCATAAGTCCAAAAGACCACTCCATATGTCCCAAAGAACCCTCATATCTCATAGCTCATATCTGCAGTCAGCACTACAAGAGGCTCAGCTTTCCAGCTACTCCTTGCCAGTTTTTCGTTGAAACTAGCAGTGTTAGTAGCGCATTCTTTGGCTCCAGATCTTTTGTGGATTTTGCATTTTACTTACCTTTTGTCCAGGACTTTCCTGCCTTGGAACTTACCTGCTGCCTATCTGCCCTCTGGTCTCCTGGTCCTCGTCCTCTGTTCTCCTGGTCTCTTGGTGCTTGTCCTCTGATCTCCTGGTCGTCAGTTTCTTCTACTGCTTTTGAGCCAATCTCAAATAAAGACACTGTTTCACACTCACCTGAGTTGTCTGCTTTTGGGTCCAGTAATCAAATTGTGACATCTATAACCAGTTTAAACCCAAAGAAAGACAGTTAAAGTCCAAGCTAAACCCTTTTGAGCCTGTACAAATCCAACTAAATCCAACCTGTACTTCTCCAACTAAAGCCAGTTAATGTTGAAGATAAGCCCTCCAAATCCTATCCATTTACATTAAGGACTTTAACATAGGCTCTGCAAGAGTCACTGTAAATGTAGGAGCCTCTTTTTACATGGCTCAAAATAATTTTGAGAAGTGTTCTCTGTGAAGTGTTTTCACCTGCTTTAGGCTGGGTCTTCGGGTCTGTCTGTCGAACTCTAGCGAGATCCATCCCTTCCATGGACCACCATATCTACCACGATTGTACTATAAGAAGGTAAAATACAAAAAAAAAACAAATTTGTGGGTGTGCATTACATACATTATGTACCTGTGGTTAAATGATTAAAGATTAGAGTACACGTTAGCTCAGTACCTTTCACTTATGAATGAACTTGGAATAATCAATGACCACAAAGCAATGATGAGATTGCCTGCCCTTCTTAAATGGACTCTTCACTTTCATTCGTTGTAGATATGCAATACATATCTCTCAATTGACAACATAAAGTGACAAAATGGTCAAAGTCTAAAAATGTACATTTTTAAAAAGTATGTGCCAGTGTTTTGGCTGCATTCATTTCTGAATCTGAATCACCACAGTATAAAGTTCCACCTTAACCTCACCTGGCCCTGCCCTTGTGCAGTTAACATGCTTTTAACATTAGTAAGAAGAAGAGTTTAAGGGTAATCAGGAGTAATATACACACTTCATTGTTAGTTGTTTTACTGGACAACATTTAATGAAAGAGTTCAAAGCATTGCAAGTTGCGCTGATGCTCGTCACCCGCTCGACTCTATTAGCGTCTGGAGCACACAGACACATACTCGGGCGCACACAGATTGAGTAGGAAAGTGCACCAACATGAGAGTGGGGTGAAGCGCAACATAGATTATAGCCACCATTTTTGCTCTCTGATGTTGTTAGCCTTAGCCAGCTTAAAGAAAGCCTAGACGTAATGCTTTATGTTTTTAATTTCTTTGTTATTTATATAAACGTGTAATCACTATATGTGTATATCACAGCAATAGCTTTGAGAGTAAATGAGCCGTATATCTTCGACCCAGAGTCTGATTCTGAGTTCGAAGAACATGAGCAAACACAAAGACCTCGAAGGCTTCTACAAGACGTTTCTGCTTGGTAAATGAAAAACTATTTATTGTGTATGTTTCTATGGTGTAGCCCGTAGCATAGCGCGTGTTAACTGCTTCTGTTTATCGGTGCACATGTGGAAATGACCGTACAATGCCTACTGAAGTTGAGAATGTATATGCTGCCTGGAGACTCCTAAGGTAGCTGGTGTGCAGTGTATTGAAAGAACTATAATAAAGTAGCCTAGCAATATGTAGAGCTATGTAAGTAATGCTTGTTAGTAATACAATAATGTTGCTGACTGTTAGTAAGCTAACACAGTAGCAGCGATGCTTCTCTGTGTCTGAGCTGCAGAGCACGGCACTTGTTGACAGTGCAGGAGAGAGGGGCAGGAGGAGTGTGGAGGAGCACTTCCTGGAGAGGAGTGGTTTATTTCACATATTGACGTCATTGCGTGAAACAGCTCGTTGAAAGGACTGTAGCTCAAACTAAATAAATTACTTAAACATGCGTGAATGAAACAAAACACAACTTTGGGTATGTGTTTGAGGTAGAAACAACGTTAGAACATGGTTAAAAGCTCAGAAAAGTCGATTTCACATAACATGGGACCTTTAAATATGTTGCTGTTTTGTGGTCATTTAATATGAAGATAAAGTCATGTTGCCTCAAGCCCAAATTAGCTGGGACAGGCTGGAGCCCCCCTGAGAGTAAGACTTACATATCCTTTCTAACAAGAAACCTGCTACTTAAAACTCCAAGCTAACTTCTACCTGAACTCATCCACGGCTGAATCGTTCTTTTTCTGTCGCTACAGCTGCTGCTTAAAAAAGAGAGGGTGACACAGCTGTAGCCTCGATGGGTGGGTCAAACCATTTGCAGGCGGGGTTTCTTTTTTCTTAAAATATTTAAAATGTTTTGTTTTAAATATATCTCATTAATAAATGTAATATTTCCATCCTAATTTAACTGTAATAGAATAACATATATATTTTTAAAGTTCGTCTTAATTTAGGGGTGGCTAATTTGTTATTGTAGAGGCGCTGGAGCACCCTAAAAGTGGTCTAGCCTCGTCTGTGAGAAACAGCAGTTAGATGCTAGCATGCGGAAGACAGCATGTAAACAGAGCAGCAGAGCACGGCCACGGAGAAGGTACAGGAGACGAGCTTTATACACTCCACGATATTAAACACAAATAACCTTTAGCCCAATAACAACAGCACGTGAACGCTCTGCCTAAATAACCCATTTAGCACTAATACATAGCCTAAAGCTTTCTGCTCTTCGTGAACGGCGTGTGGGTCTGTGCCAGTCCAGGCCGACAAAGGTTCCCTGTTGACGGACAGGCTAATACTAGACCTCAGGACCGGTCAGAGTGAAGTCTGGAACGAACGGGATTGAAAAATCAGTCACGTGCACGTGTCTTGTTGTTTGCGAACGTGTGATGCTTGAACATGGGGCTGAATCAGAAGAGGAGCTTGATTGCGGTAAGCTAGCTGCAGCAACGTCACGTCACACATACAGAACAGTATACATATATAAATATAATATAATATATATATAATATAATAGTATATATATATAAGTATGGCGATGAAACGCGATGCCTGTATATAATAAGCCATTAATGAAAAGACTGAATGCCTTGCAGGTCCTCAGCCAACGTCAGGTGTCTCTGTCAGTCACTTAGCTGATAATGAAGCAGCCCAGCAGCAGCACTCAAGGATGGGCAGGTACAACACAAAAATGACGCTAGCCTAAGTTTAAAACACCCTAATCATTTATTTTTGGTAGTAAGCAGTGGTGTAGTCTACGTGATACGCAGGTATACGCCGTATGCCCACTACGAAAGCAGCGGGATTTCCGTATAATCACTACAAAACGCACACTGGTGCGTAACTGTGTATGCCAAAAGCAGCCACTTGCTGGTGCACGCTGTTAGATTCAACTTCTGTGTACAACTGCTCCCCTCCCCACCCCACTCTGTCCCAGGTTCCGGTTAGAGCTTTCTGATTGGTTCAGGGCGCAAAGTGGGAGGGACGAAGAAAAATACTTTGAGACCACCTGTGTAAAACAGAGTCAAATGAAAAGGAAACAAGCGACACTCTTTGAGTGTTTTTAATATGCCTCACACTATATCTGAGAAAACCGCTGAAACGTCCACATTATTGTGAATATTATTATATTGTTAAATTAAGTCTGTATTGTTAAAAAAAAAAAAAAAAAAAGCTAGGCTAGCGAATTTTTAAATAGGCATCCTTGCTTAGAATGGAGGGACAGAAAGGTTACTTAACACATTTTCTCCATAAAATAGTTGAATAAATATAAATTACTATTTTTACTTTTATTTGGCTGTTTCTTTTCATTCATCTCTTATTTTGTATTTTTTATGCGCTTTCAATTGCGGGCATCTCTGGAGGCCTATGTGTTATTAGTAGGCCTAATAACACATAGCACCATCATATCACTTGTTCATATGATGGAGTATTTGTCAGTGACTGTCCTGGCCACATCTATTGCATGGCCTGGCTGTCCTGGGAGTAGATCCTTTCTTCTGTGGTTCTCCCTGACGTTTCTCTTTTTCCCCGGCTGGGTTTTTGAGTTTTCCTTACCCTGATGGAGGGTCTAAGGACAGGCGACGTTGTCCTGCTCAGCCTGTTTGCATTTTACTGTCTGTTTTGTGAAGCCCTTTGAGGCAATTGTTGTTGTGATACAGGGCTATACAAATAAAATTGAATTATTAGTGAGGGTAATGACTGATGGCATTCATTGAGGATGGGGCCGTAGAAGTTTGTTGACAGTTGACAGTATATCCACTACAAAAATGTAGACTACACCACTGGTAGTAAGTACATGTTTGTATGTTAATATTATCTTATCCTGCCTTAGTACTTGCAGTCGTGTTTTAAAACAATGTTATTGCTGAATAAGTCCTGCTTTAGTCTTGTTTTAGTCAATAGACTTAATATTGGTTTTTAGGATATAACTAGCAACATGACCTTAATCTAAAGTAGACTTTAATCTAAGTCAAAAATATATTTTTGCTTGAATATACTCACACATGATTGTTTTGTTAACTTTCAAGACTGGCATTTTGACAAATAGTATTTTGAAAAAACAGCAAAAACAGTTCCTTGAAAACAGTACTTGATACAGTCAAATGGGTTTTTGCCATCTGCTGGCCAGTGGTTGTAACAGCACCGAGCATTAAGCATAGTCTTATTGCAGTACATCAGCATATAATTATTTCACTACATAGAAACCAGGGCTGGTCTGAGCCACATGTCCCGGGCTGGAAATGAGTCCCACCCGGCCCTGAATGGCATCAATATTGTTTAGCAACTCGTTTACAAATGTGCTGTACAAATAAAATTGACTGCACTTAACTGATATTATGTTTGTATTTCAGACATAGAGCCAAGGTCCACAAAGTGAAAAAAAGAAGAGGCAGCTACTGGCAGACATCAGAGCTCTTGAAGAGAAGGTTGCCAGGTTGAAGGATGAGAGAGATTTTCTTCTCCAAACCCTCAACATGGTCATGACAGGCACAGTTGATTTCTTCATGTGGCGGTTGATAACATACTTGTATTATTCAGTTATCATTTATTAAAATATATACATGGACATTTTATTTTTGGGGTGGATTATTAGCATAGGCAGGTCACAGCTTTTGAGTTAACACAAACACACCAGTTAGGCCAGAGACACAGTGGATGCAGGTAGCTTAGGGGTAGAGTTGGATTGCACGCTAATCATCAAGAGCTCAAGATGGTGGGTGTTTATTAGGGTTATTATTATTGACGAAACAATAAAATAGTCATTTAAAATAATCTCTTTTAAAAAGTCACATTAAACTAAAACGTATAAGCCTACAATATCAACATTTGATAAATGTAGCCCACGTAGGCTGAATGACTAGTCGTTGATGGGATGGTCTGTCACCTCCTAAAGCAGCTGATTATTACGGATTATAGACCTATTTTATCTGTCAATAGCACAAAAATGAATACATTTGCAGTGTCAGTGCAGCATTTCATCAAACTTCTCCTCACAGCAGCTAATATAACATTACTGTAGTAATATTGGTGAGTGATAGGAGCTCCATGGTGACACTCCAGGGAGGGGCTTGAGACCACAGAAAGCCTCCGCTACATAATATATCTTCATCGAATGTGTGAGTGGCTTTTAAAATTGTCATTTGTAAACATTATTTTAAACATGTATGCAGGCAAAACTGGATTAAACAAAGAGAATGGTCTTCTGACTGGAACTCGGGCTCAACTGTGTCTTCCTCATCAACTGATTTCACCAGTGAAGATGAAGACATCACAACGGCCCTGAAGACATCAAGGCAAAAAAGAAAACACAAAGGAAGGACTTCCACCCACTCGCACAAGCAAGAGGTATAGCTTTAAGTTTGCATTTTAATTTGTCCAGAGTCACACTAATCATCTGAAATATAATCAAAACTAATGTTTGCTTAAGGCTTGTGCATTGTTCGGGACATTTTTGTCCCTCAAAGGCATATTTTCACTTTTCATTTGGCCATAATTTTTAATAATAATACACTGTGGGCAAAAACCTCCACTAAATTGTTTTAAAATATGTCAAATAATATATTTTTCTTTTTGCTTAACCCTTTTGCCCTCCTCAAATTTTCCATATACTTGACACCTTTGTGGCAAAAATGTACACACACAAAAAAACTGCTATTAAATTGTCATACATTTTTTTTCTGTTTTTTTTCATAAATCTCTCTCTCTAAGCCACTTCAGATCTGCTCAAAACTACTAAATATTCAATAATTTTCAGGATTTTAACCCTTGTGCTGATTAGAGCCTTGTGTATGTAAAAGATTAGCAACGAAATTGACACCTTTGTGGAAAATGTCCTATTGACTTCCATTAAAACCACTTTTTTTAATCTCACTGCTATTACACTATAAAACTATGCATTCTCTTATGTCAGCATTTCTTATTAAAGAAAAGTAGTGATATTTGACATTTTACTGTATTCCAGCAGATTCAACTGTTTTCCCATGTTAGGCCCATGCATGACATTCATGTATTTTTTTTTTTACTACATTATACTATGGAGTCATGTGACTACCAGGGGCCAAGAGTGATTTGTTTGTCTTTTAAATCAATTTTTAAATCAACATCTGATTCATCAATATGAATATTTATTGTGCAATTACAACAACACTGAAAACTTCAACAACAAAAGAACATACAAAATGTGAATAAAAAGTTTGAGAGAAACAGATAAATGGATTGAGAGAGTGTGTTTGTGTGTGTTTAGTTGAGTTCAATTCCAGCAGCAGACCAGCAGGTCCTGCAGCATGTGACCTGGTGCTCTCTACAAATGCACCTGTTACACATGCAACTTTGTTACTAACAGTAGTTTTTGTTTTGAAATACATCAAAGGAGGAGGCCAAACATCAAACACATAGATCAAAAGATGCCCTTTTTCTCCTGAAATGATCAGTGCTGACACACACACTCTCTCCCTCTCACAGTCTAAATACTTCTTATGCCAGGCGTTGCTGATCTTCTCGTTGGTTTCTCATCAGTTGCCGTGTTCCTGTGCTGTGCTGTCATTGGTTGGACAGCCATCTTCTTCTGGTACCGTCAGCGCGGCCCTGACTGTCTGTATGCTATCATTAAATATAGAGATAAACAGTCAAAAGCAGTTGGGAGTAAACTGTTTTGGACTACATGACAGAGGAGGTGAGCAGTCTCAGTTTGAGCAGCTGCCTGAGAAACTTCCCCAAACCACTGTTAGGAAAAACAACAGATGTCATGTGAAGTTCATAATGGGACGTAAAAAGGGCATAATCCTAACAAAAGTCATGGTTTTATAGTGTAATGGCTGTGAGATGTTGTGGTTTTAATAGAAGTCAATGGGACATTTTTGGTGTCAAGAGGGAGTATCTGACACTACATAAAAAAATATTAATGCAATCAAATCAATTTTCGTTCTAATCCTTGATATATCTATATAAGACTCTACCAGCACCAAAGAAAGTGAAATTCCTGAAATTTATTGAATATTTGGTAGTTTTGAGCAGATCTGAAGTGGTTTAAGAGATTTATGAAAAATAGCAGAAAAAATATGAATGTATGCTTTTAGAGCAGTTTTTTGTGCCACGAAGGTGTAATGCACCAGTGTTTAAAGGCTCTTACTTTGTTGTCAACATGAAAAGGCTGCAGGGAAAGAAGGACACTTACTTTTTGTTTTTGTTTACTCTGTGTAGACTTTTTGTGGTTGTGTGTACTCAGTCACATCAAGGTCAATGTGCAAATGTCTCTCTCTCTCGCTAACATACACACACACTGACACACAATTATATGCTAATATACTTCATATAACTCCATATAAAAACCAGAACCTAAGCTTCCTAAGCACAGGCCTATGTAAAGTTCTCTGGCCCTCTTCCTGATTCGATCCTGTCATCATTTAACCGCTGGTTAGCCAGGTGGTGTCCGGAAAACAGCGTGGGCTTTATAGACCATTGGAAGGCCTTCTGGAGAAAACCTGGTCTCATTCGTAGAGACGGCATCCATCCTACTTTGGATGGAGCGGCTCTAGGTTAGGATTGGGACCAGGACACAGAGACAGACACAGTCTTACACGGTTCTCTGTTTCATCTTTAGGACTGTCACAACCCATAGAGACTGTGTCTGTCCCCAGTGCACAGACTCCATTATAACTCAAACAAAGCCCCAGCAGAAATATACAAATCTAATTTAAATGCAGAGAAATGCAATAAAGAAGTCAAATGTGGATTACTAAACGCCAAGTCTATTTCATCAAAATTGCTACTAGTCAATGATTTAATTAATGATCATAAAATAGATTTAATGTCGTTAACAGAAACATGGCTGAGAGTAATCTCACACTCCAGTTTATTAATGAGCCCCAGATCTAAACAGTCCTATTGCTGATTAGTCAGTTAAAAGTCCTGCCCCACAGCTCCGTCCTGTCGGGTCATTTTTAAATTATCTTTCAGTTCACGCTTGAGGACTAAACTCTTCCTCTGGACAGACCCCAGTTTAGAAGAATATTATCTGATAAAACTGTTTCTGAGTTTAAAATATGTTACAATATTAGCCAGTATTTCGCCAGTTAATCCAGAGAGCAGCCCCCACAGCCCCAGTCCCAACACAACAGATAAGTTTGTTGATACAGCCATGTGTTCAATGCAGGACGCTCTCAATAGTGTGGCGCCACTAAAACAGGGGGTCATTAGAAATAGTAATAGAGTATCACCCTGGTTTATGCAGAAACCCGGCTCCTCAAACAAGCCACACGTAATTCAGAAAGGCAATGGCGTCACTCCAACTCCGAGGATTCATATGCAAGCCCTAACCTTGCGCTGCAGCAGGATTCTCGCGAGATTTGGGAGTTTCCAAAACTCTTGTAAATCCATCTTGTATCATGCCAACCAAACCGCTTGAGTCGCGAACCGTGGACTCACCGGACTCTGTTGACCAATGATGTTGCAGCACTAACAGGTAGAGGCGGGTTTTAATTTGAAGAAAGCAACTAGTGCTCTCTTCTCCTCTTTGTTATCAACATGGCTACGCGAAAGACATTAGTGTTGGCGCTGCTATCGAAACATTTTTGTCAGAAGTAGAGAGTATTTCTTCTTTGAAAGAAGCGCAAGAGTGGCACGTCATATCGTTGCTGTGATTGATTAAAGAAACCTCATGATAAGCGGATACTAGTCGGTGCTTCATCCAATCAACACCAAGTTTTTGAGAGAAGGCGCCTCCCTTTTGCAAACGCTTTCAACGGGAGCCTTCCCAGATGGTACTGCGAAATAGACTATGTTCTGTGGAGCAGTTCTATCTGGCAGAGTCAGGTTATGCAAGCCCTGCGTAAGGCTAGAAAGGGGGTCGGCAACCCGCGGCTCTTTAGCGCCCCTCTAGTGGCTCCCTGGAGCTTTTATAAAAATGTATGAAAATGGAAAAAGATGGGGGGGGGGTATTTTTTGTTTTAATATGGTTTCTGTAGGAGGACAAACATGACACAAACATGACACAAACATTCTTAACGTTTTCCAATTCTGTAAAAATCTGTATAATAAATATTAAATTTCAACATTTCTGTCAACAAAGATTTGCGTCATAGCCTGCGACACTCGTTTGGCGCGGCGCGGTGCCAGTCAGGTGGCTGTTGTAAACAAACCGGCGGGTGTGTCATGGGCCATGGATCCCAAAGGGAAAAAAGAAAGATAGCTGATGACATTAACGTTGTGATGGAAGTTAAACTTAAAGCACCAAATACCACATACCGGATGTGACGTAAGGAAAACGAAACTGATTGTAGTTGTCAACAAACCACAGCGTACACCAGTATGGCTAGAGAGAGAAGATACATCGGTGACGGTGAATAACTTCTGTTGTTTTTGTCAAAAATCTGAGGACACAGGGTGTAATATCGAGTTCGGTGCTTATTTCGATCGTAGTAAGCTACCTAAACCTGCTAATCTTTTGGTTGAAAAATTGTCGCGCAAAACAAAATCCCTCCCCCGTCGCTACGATTGGTCGGTAAGAGCCGGAGCAGAAATCGGGGGCAAATTGGACAATCCCAGACTGACTTTCTCTGTTTGTAATACAATGAGAAAGTTGTCTGGCTGGACAGGCTACAAATATCGTACAGCAAAGTAGTCACGTGGTGCGTCATTTTCTCCAGGATGCGCTGCAGGAAAATAAACATTTAATCATGAATGCTCATTATGTATTTGTAGCCTATTTAGTCATTTGATGTCGTGATAGCAGGCTAATATAGCTAATATACACTTACAGCCTGTGTTGCCTTCATATAAGGCTTATATAAGGCTTTTAATTTTTTGCGGCTCCAGACAGAATTTTTTTTTTTTTTTTGGTCCAATATGGCTCTTTGAACATTTTGGGTTGCCGACCCTTGGGCTAGAACTAGGTATTATTCAACACTCATAGAAGAAAACAAAAATAATCCTAGATTTTTGTTCAGCACTGTAGCCAGGCTTAGCTGAAGTGACTTCCTACAGTTCTTTAAAGTCAAAGTTGTTACCGTATTTTCCGGACTATAAGCCGCTACTTTTTCCCCACGCTTTGAACCATGCGGCTTATACAGAGATGCGGCTTTTCTATGAATTTTTCTTCAGCCCTCAGGGGCTTACTGCCGTGTTACAGGCACTGTTCAGAAACAATCAGTTCAGGTATATGAATAAACACTTATGGTACAAAATCTTTCTATGTAAATATATTATTTCTCAGCCTGGATATCGGCGGCTTATAGTCCGGTGCGGTTTATATGTGAGAAAATATATATTTCTTTTAAATTTTAGTGGGTGCGGCTTATATTTAGGTGCGCTCTATAGTCTGGAAAATACGGTACTAATCTTTGATATGTCCAAGACTGTGATAAAAGCTCAAACATTTCCAGTCCACAATCCCTTTTTATATTGAAAATGAGTCTTTTTGTGTGTGTTTTTTTTCCCCCTAAATTGATGACATCATGTATGAAATTGGCAATAAAAGAGTTAAAATCTTGGAAATATTTTAAATATTTAGTAGCTTTACTTTGAACTGAGGTTATAAATAACAGGTTTAAGCAAAAAATTTGAAAAGTATATTCATCTGATATATTTTTAAAACAGTTTAGCCTTTCCGCCTTTCGGAGCGACAGGGCACTGCCTTTTGTCTGGTGTCTTTGGCTTCTGGGCATGTTGACAGCTGCCTCCAGTGTGGTGCCTCTGGGGCTACTCTCATTGCGCCCAGTGCAGATGTGGCTGAAGCACCTACACTTGGACCCAACATGAGTACGTGCGCAGGTGCAAGAAGATACGTGTGTCACCCCAGTGTCTCGTCTCCCTGTCTCAGTGGAAGGACAAGGGTTGGAACACACAAGGCGTTCCTCTTGTCGGTTATCTATGCGGATGCCTCCTCCACGGGTTGGGGTGCAACGTGGCAGGGCCGCGTAGCTCAAGGGACGTGGCCTCAACATCTGTACTCAGAACACATCAATGTTTTGGAGTTAATCTCTGTGCATCTGGCCCTGTGCCATTTCCTCATGGAGCTGCGGGGCAGACACGTGCTCGTTTGGTCTGACAACATGACTGTGAACCACATGGGAGGGGTCCATTCGGAGAGACTGACGCAAGAGACTCGGTGGCTCCTGACATGGGCGACACTCCATTTTGCCAGCGCTTTTGAGCGGCCCATGTTCCTGGGGTGCTGAACCGGGTGGCGGACTGTCTGTCCCGGCAGAGAATGTTGCCAGGGAATGGAGGCTTCCAGACACTCCGGAGAGTCCTTCAAGAAGGACCCAGACTCTTCCTGGTGGCCCCTTACTGGCCAGCGAGGACATGGTTTCCGATGCTACGCAGGCTCTGCCGAGGCCCACCCATGCGCCTCCCCTCCAGGACCGATCTCTTGTCCCAGATGGGGGGACGAATGTTACATCCCGGTCGTCTCCAGCTCTGGGTCTGGCCACTACAGGGCCCGGACCAGACTTGAGCTTGACAGTGACGTTGGAACATACTATGAGAAACGCTCCAGCACCGTCCACGAAACTCCAGTACGACAGTCGATGGAGATTATTCGAGAGGTGGTGTTGTGACAGGGGACAAGACCCTGTACGATGTTCTGTCTCATCCATATTGTCGTTTCTTCAAGGACTTCTGAATCAGGGACGGTCTCTACGTCTACCCTGAAGGTGAAGCAATGTCCTGTCGGCATACTGAAGTTGATGGTAGAACTGTTGGCGGTAATAAACATGTTTCCTTGTTTTTGAAGGGCGCCCGGCGGCTACACCCACCTACACGCCCAGTGGTGCCTTCATGGGATCTGACCACGGTGCTGGATGCCCTGAAGTCACCGCCATTCGAGCCCTTGGCAGAAGTATGCATTAAATGGGTTTCAGTGCTTAATGCACCGCCCCTGGCGGTCATCCAGGATTCATAGAACCGCAGTTACATTCGTAGCTCTCATTTTAAACGATAAATCTTGGTCTAATATTACACCAAGATTTCTGACAGTTGAACTGGAAGCTACACTAACACCATCTAAATTGACTATTCGGTTTGATAGTGTGCCTCTTAGATTCCTGGGGCCTTGTATAATCGCCTCTGTTTTTTCTGGGTTTTGGAGAAAATAGTTTAATGTCATCCAGGTACTTATGTCTTTCACACACACTTCTTATTTGTCCATAGGACTATTTTCATTGGGTTTAATTGATAGATACAACTGGGTGTCGACAGCGTAGCAGTGGAAGTTAATTCCATGTTTTGTGATTGCCTAAGGGGAGCATGTATAATGTAAAAAGTATAGGACCTAATACAGAGCCCTGTAGTACTTCATGGCTGACTACTGTGCACACTGATGATTGCTCATTAACTCTAACAAACTGGTATCTGTCTGTTAGATAAGATTGAATTAAGAATAGCACTTTACAATTGATATTTGTATATTCTGATAAATATAAACGCCAGCACACATGGTCACATGGTCGTCTCACCCAATCAAGTGCTTGACCAAAAATGGGCATGAAGGCTCAAGTGTTGGTTGACCTCTAAGTAGTATTATTAATAGCCTTCTTTTACTATTTTAGTGTGCCAGGACTGCTCCTATGTTTGAGTAAGCAGATCTAAACAATAATCCGGGGCATTTTTCTTCTCTCTTTATTTTGCAGCCCGGAGTCCTGGTGATGTACTTTCCATATACAAGCGTGTCTTGGATGCCTATAAGCGACTTGGAAGTATGCCCAGAGCTTTCCAGGGTGTTGGGATTGACCATAAGGCAATGGCCCTTTCAGCTCCACTGGCTGAGGTCCTGATAGCTGATCCTAAGTTCCTCAAGTCTGTAACTTGATTTTTTTTTTTTTTTTTTTTACTTTATTTTTATAGTTTTTACACATCACAAATTCAAAGGACATTTGGTATGCTGTAACAGAGTATTACCATTAGAATGTTTTTCTTACTTCTTGTATTGCTGGCAACAAATCTGGGTTTAGAGTACTTTTATGTAGCTCTTCTAACATTCCTAATTTTGTCTTTTCTTGTCCATAGATTTCTCACTTGGCTCTTTTAAGTCCTGTTGTCTTGGAAATCAGTTTCCCTCTTATAACTGCTTTGGGAGCATCCCACAGAATAACTGGGTTGACATGCTCATTATTGTTTTCTTCTTAATTTCTTGTAATATCTCATTTAATTTCGTCTTTAATTGTTTTGTTATTCACTAAGCACACATTTAGGCTCCATAGTGTCTTGTGCTCTCTAGAATTGAGAAAGTCAGTCTGGGATTGTCCATCCAACCTGTTCCATATTCTGCTCCGGCTCTTTCTTACCGGTCAATCGCACTCAACCGTGCACACAGAAACATAAAAGCCCTCCATGATGAACATTTATTTATACCCAAACACTTTTGGGCTAAAGTTGGAGGTGACTCAAAATGGCGATTTTGCTATAGTATAGCCTTATGTTTTTGACGAAATTTGGGACATACTGTGACCTTCCAGTTAAAGCTTGAAAACAACTTGAAATACCTTGGGGACCATTTATTGCTGCCCAGGCAGTCATTTCAGCCACTTTTGGGCCAAAATTGGTGGCGACCCAAAATTACCATTTTGCCATAGTATAGCCTTATGTTTTTGCCCAAATTTGTGACAACAGTGACAGTGAGGGAGGTACGGAGGGTTGTTTGGGACGTACAGAAGGGTCTTTTGTACGTACGGAGGGGTCTTTTTTGTACGGAGGGGCCTTTCGGACACACGGAGGGGCTTTGGCACGTACGGATGGGTCCTTGGGATGTATAGAGGGGCCTTTGAAACGTACGGAGTGTTCTTTTTCGTACAGAGGGGCCTTTGGGAAAGATTGACGGGCTTTGGAACGTATGGAGGGGTCTTTTTGACGTAGGGAGAGGTCTTTTTTTAATACGGAGGGGCCTTTCGGACATATGGAGGGGCTTTGGAACGTAGGGAGGGGTCTGTTTTCGTACTCAGGGGCTTTTGGGAAATACGGAGGGGCTTTGGAACGTACAGAGGGTTGATTGGGATGTACGGAGGCGTCTTTTGGACGTACGGAGGGTTTTTTTTCGTACGGAGGGACCTTTGTAACGTATGGAGGGTTCCTTGGAACATACGGTGTGGTCTTTTGAACGTATGGAGGGGTCTTTTTTGTACAAAGGGGCCTTTGGAACATACTGAGGGGCTTTGGAATGTATGGAGGGTTCTTTGGGATGTACGGAGGGTTCTTTGGGACATATGGAGGGGTTTTTTTATACAGAGGCGTATTTGCGACGTACAAAGTGGTCTTTGGGACGTACGGAGGGTGCTTTGGGACGTACGCAGTGGGTTTTTTTGTACTGAGGTGTATTTGGGACATACGGAGGGTTCTTTGGGATGTACTGAGGGTGCTTATGGATGTACGGAGGGGTCTTTTTTGTACGGAGGGGTCTTTCGGACGTAAGGAGGGTGCTTTGGGACGTACGGAGGGTGCTTTTAATGTACAGAGGGGTCTATTTCGTTCAGAGGGGCCATACGTTGGGGGCTTTGGAACATATGGAGGGGGTCTTTGGTACGTACAGAGGGGATTTTTTTATACAGAGGTGAATTTGCGACGTACAGAGTGGTTTTTGGGATGTGTCGAGGGTTCTTTGGAACGTACGGAGGGGTTTTTTGTACCAAGGTGTATTTGAGACGTCTTTGGGTCTTTGCGACTCAAAATGGCTATTTTGCCATAGTATAACCGTATGTTTTTGACCAAATTTGGGACCTACTGTAACCTTCCAGCTAAAGCTTCAAAACAACTTGAAATACCCTTTCTGTTTTTGATCAAATTTGGTACAAAAGGTGACCGGAAACAAAATACACGAAAACATCTTAAAAAACCTCTTGGAGCATTTATTTATGCCCAAGAAGTCATTTTCATTTGTGGACAGAATTGCAGGTGGCCAAAAGGGAAAAATTTCTACATTATGGTCTTGTGTTTTTGACCAAATTGGGAGAGTCAGTGATAGAGAAAATGCTTCAAAACACATTAAAACAGCTTTGAGAGTATTTATTTATACCCAGAAAGTAATTTTAACAAGTTTCTGGACAGAATTGCTGGTGGTCAAAAATTTGCAATTTTTCTACATTATATTATTCTTATTATTTTTGACCAAATTTAGGACAAACAACAGCCACCCAAAAAATGCTTCAAAAAACCTTGAAACACAGCTGGGATCATTTATTTATACGCAGGAGTTCATTTTAACCACTGTTGGGCCAAGATTTGAGGTGACCAAAATAGGACATTTTGCCATAATATAACCTTATGTTTTTGACCAAATTTGGAACATACTGTGACCTTCCAGTTAAAGCTTGAAAACAACTTGAAATACCCCAGGGAGCATTTATTGATGCCCAGGCAGTCATTTCAGCCATTTTTGGGCCAAAATTGGTGGCGACCTAAAATTACCATTTTGCCATAGTATAGCCTTATGTTTTTGACCAAATTTGGGACAAACAGCAACCACCTACAAAATGCTTCACAACACATTGAAACACACCTGGGAGCATTTATTTATACCCAAGAATTTATTTTAACCACTGTTGGGCCAAGATTTGAGGTGACCCAAAATGGACATTTTGCCATAGTATAGCCTTATGTTTTGGGGGGGAAAAATTGGGACATACGGGGAATGCCCAGAAAAAGCTTGAAAACACCTTCAAATACCCCTGAGACCATTTATGTGTACCCAGAAATCTATTTTAAACACTTTTGGGCCAAAATTGGAGGTCACCCAAAATGGCCATTTTCAGCCATCATCGATAAGCAGCTTATGTATTTAAAGCCTTCTCTTTGCTACTTTATCCAGATGTGTCAGCCGGTGCCGCAAACCACCTCCACTCCATCACCACCTCAGCTGTGGAATACACTCATCATCACCCCATCTGCATGTTCACTCACCTCTTCATCTCATTACCACCACCATGGTCTAGGCCCCAGGGGAAGAACTGTAAAGCATCTACTCAGCTCTTCACACTCATCACATGACGTCTCCACGTCTGCTGGGGTCTAAGTGCCAAAGATGTACTCAAGCACGATTTATACTTTCAATAAATCTTATGTCAAAACATATATTGTGTCTGTTTCTGTTTGAGTCTGTCCAGGTTGAATTGAAGGTGATCCAAAATGGCCATTTTTTAATAGTATAGATTTGTGTTTTAACCAAGTTGGTTTGTCAATGGCTTCCGAGAAAATGCATGATGTCAGCTTAAAATACCCCTGGGAGCATTGATTGATGCCCAGGGAGTCATTTTAACCACTTTTGTGTTAGAATTGGAGATGACCAAAAACGCCCATTTTGCAATAGTATAGCCTTATGTTTTTGACCAAATTTAGACAATATGGTGACCGACCACAAAAATGCTTGAAAATACCTTGAAACACACATGGGAGCATTTTTATACCCAAGATTTCATTTTAACCACTGTTGGGCCAAGATTTGAGGTGACCCAAAATGAACATTTTGCCATAGTATAGCCTTATGTTTTTGACCATATTTGGGACATACTGCGACCTTCCAGCTGAAACTTGAAAACAACTTGAAATACCCCAGGGAGCATTTACTGATGCCCAGGCAGTCATTTCAACCACTTTTGGGCCAAAATTGGTGGCGACCCAAAATGACCATTTTGCCATAGTATAGCCTTATGTTTTTGACCAAATTTGGGACAAACGGCAACCACCCAAAAAATACTTGAAAACACCTTAAAATAGCTCTGTGAGCATTTATTTATGCCCAGGAAGTCATTTAACCTCTTTTGGGCCAAAATTGGAGGCGACCCAAAATTACCATTTTGCCATAGTATAGCTTTATGTTTTTGACCAAATTTGGGATATACTGCGACCTTCCAGCTAAAGCTTGAAAACAACTTGAAATACCCTGGGGAGCATTTATTGATGCCCAGGAAGTCATTTCAACCACTTTTGGGCCAAAATTGTAGGTGACCCAAAATGACCATTTTGCCATAGTATAGCCTTATGTTTTTGACCAAATTTGTGAGAAACAGTGACCACCCAGAAAAATCTTCAAAACACATTCATATTGCTCTGGGAGTATTTATTTATACCCTGGCAGTCATATTAATACATTTCTGGCCAGAACTTCAGCTGGCCAAAAATGGAAATTTTGTCATAGTATAGCCTTATGTTTTTGACCAAATTTGGGACAAATGGTTACCACCCAAAAAATGCTTTAAAACACCTTAAAATAGCACTGGGAGCATTTATCTATACCCAGGAAGTCATTTTAACCACTTTTAGGCCAAAATTGGAGGTCACCCAAAATGGCGATTTTGCCATAGTATAGCCTTATGTTTTTGCCCAAATTTGGGACAAACAGTGACTGCCCAGAAAATGCTTCAAAACACATTAATATTGCCCTAGGAGTATTTATTTATACCATGAAAGTCATTTTAATACATTTCTAGCCAGAATTGGAGGTGGCCAAAAATGGCAATTTTGCCATAGTATAACATTATAATTTTGAACAATTTTGGGATAAACGGTTACCACCCAAAAAATGCTTTAAAACACCTTAAAATAGCTCTGTGAGCATTTATTTATGCCCAGGAAGTCATTTAACCACTTTTGGGCCAAAATTGGAGGTCACCCAAAATGGCCATTTTCAGCCATCATCGATAAGAAGCCTATGTATTTAAAGCCTTCTCTCTGCTACTTTATCCAGATGTGTCAGCCGGTGCCGCAACCCACCTCCACTCCATCACCACCTCAGCTGTGGAACACACTCATCATCACCCCATCTGCATGTTCACTCACCTCTTCATCTCATCACCACCACCAGTGTCTAGGCCCCGGGGGAAGAACTGTAAAGCATCTACTCAGCTCTTCACACTCATCACATGACGTCTCCACGTCTGCTGGGGTCTAAGTGCCAAATATGTACTCAAGCACGATTTATACTTTCAATAAATCTTATGTCAAAACATATATTGTGTCTGTTTCTGTTTGAGTCTCTCCAGGTTGAATTGAAGGTGATCCAAAATGGCCATTTTTTAATAGTGTAGATTTGTGTTTTAACCAAGTTGGTTTGTTAGTGGCTTCCGAGAAAATGCATGATATCAGCTTAAAATACCCCTGGGAGCATTAATTGATGCCCAGGGAGTCATCTCAACCACTTTTGTGTTAGAATTGGAGATGACCAAAAACGCCCATTTTGCAATAGTATAGCCTTATGTTTTTTACCAAATTTAGAAAATATGGTGACCGACCACGAAAATGCTTGAAAATACCTTGAAACACACATGGGAGCATTTTTATACCCAAGATTTCATTTTAACCACTGTTGGGCAAAGATTTGAGGTGACCCAAAATGAACATTTTGCCATAGTAGAGCCTTATGTTTTTCACCAAATTTGGGACATACTGTGACCTTCCAGTTAAAGCTTTAAAACAACTTGAAATACCCCAGGGAGCATTTACTGATGCCCAGGCAGTCATTTCAACCACTTTTGGGCCAAAATTGGTGGCGACCCAAAATGACCATTTTGCTATGGTATAGCCTTATGTTTTTGCCCAAATTTGTGACAACAGTGACTGGCCCGAAAATGCTTCAAAACACATTAATATTGCCCTAGGAGTATTTATTTATACCATGAAAGTCATTTTAATACATTTCTGGCATGAATTGCAGGTGGCCAAAAATGGCAATTTTGCCATAGTATAGCCTTATGTTTTTGACCAAATTTGGGACAAACAGCAACCACCCAAGAAATACTTGAAAACACCTTAAAATAGCTCTGTGAGCATTTATTTATGCCCAGGAAGTCATTTAACCTTTTTTTGGCCAAAATTGGAGGCGACCCAAAATTATCATTTTGCCATAGTTTAGCTTTATGTTTTTGACTAAATTTGGGTCAAAAAGCAACCACCTAGAAAATGCTTCAAAACACATTGAAACACACATAGGACCATTTATTTATACCCAGGAATTAATTTTAACTACTGTTGGGCCAAGATTTGAGGTGACCCAAAAAGAACATTTTGCCATAGTATAGCCTTATGTTTTTCACCAAATTTGGGACATACTGTGACCTTCCAGTTAAAGCTTTAAAACAACTTGAAATACCCCAGGGAGCATTTATTGATGCCCAGGCAGTCATTTCAGCCACTTTTCGGCCAAAATTGGTGGCGACCCAAAATTACCATTTTGCCATAGTATAGCCTTATGTTTTTGACCAAATTTGGGACAAACAGCAAACACCTAGAAAATGCTTCAAAACACATTGAAACACACCTGGGAGCATTTATTTATACCCAAGAATTCATTTTAACCACTGTTGGGCCAAGATTTGAGGTGACCCAAAATGGACATTTTGCCATAGTATAGTCCTATGTTTTGGAAAAAAATTTGGGACATATGGGGAATGCCCAGGAAAAGCTTGAAAACACCTTCAAATATCCCTGGGACCATTTATGTATTCCCAGAAATCCATTTTAAACACTTTTGGGCCAAAATTGGAGGCGACCCAAAATTACCATTTTGCCATAGTATAGCCTTATGTTTTTGCCCAAATTTGTGACAACAGTGACTGGCCCGAAAATGCTTCAAAACACATTAATATTGCCCTAGGAGTATTTATTTATACCCTGAAAGTCATTTTAATACATTTCTGGCATGAATTGCAGGTGGCCAAAAATGGCAATTTTGCCATAGTATAGCCTTATGTTTTTGACCAAATTTGGGACAAATGGTTACCACCCAAAAAATGCTTTAAAACACCTTAAAATAGCTCTGGGAGCATTTATCTATACCCAGGAAGTCATTTTAACCACTTTTAGGCCAAAATTGGAGGTCACCCAAAATGGCAATTTTGCCATAGTATAGCCTTATGTTTTTGTTTTGTTTTTTTTACCAAATTTGGAACGTACTGCAACCTTCCAGCTAAAGCTTGAAAACACCTTGAAATACCCCTGGGAGCATTTACTGATGCCCAGGAAGTTATTTTAATACATTTCTGGACAGAATTACGGGTGGCCAAAAATGGTAAATTTTCTATATTATAGCCTTATGTTTTTGACCAAATTTGGGACAAACAGCAACCACCTAGAAAATGCTTCAAAACACATTGAAATACGCATGGGAGCATTTATTTATACCCAAGAATTCATTTTAACCACTGTTGGGAAGTGGGACCATTTATGTATGCCCAGAAATCCATTTAAGCCACTTTTGGGCCAAAGTTGTAGGTGACCCAAAATGACTATTTTGCCATAGTATAGCCTTATGTTTTTGACCAAATTTAGAAAATATGGTGACCGACCACGAAAATGCTTGAAAATACCTTAAAACACACATGGGAGCCTTTATTTATACCCAAGAATTCATTTTAACCACTGTTGGGCCAAGATTTGAGGTGACCCAAAATGGACATTTTGCCATAGTATAGTCTTATAATTTTGACCAAATTTGGGACAAACAGTGACCGCCCAGAAAATGCTTCAAAACACATTAATATTGCTCTAGGAGTATTTATTTAGACCCTGGAAGTCATTTTAATACATTTCTGGCCAGAATTACAGGTGGCCAAAAATGGCAATTTTGCCATAGTATAGCCTTATGTTTTTGACCAAATTTGGGACAAACAGCAACCACCCAAAAAATACTTGAAAACACCTTAAAATAGCTCTGTGAGCATTTATTTATTCCCAGGCAGTCATTTCAACCACTTTTGGGCCAAAATTGTAGGTGACCTAAAATGACCATTTTGCCATAGTATAGCCTTATGTTTTTGACCAAATTTGTGAGAAACAGTGACCACCCAGAAAAATCTTCAAAACACATTCATATTGCTCTGGGAGTATTTATTTATACCCTGGCAGCCATATTAATACATTTCTGGCCAGAATTGCAGCTGGCCAAAAATAGCAATTTTGTCATAGTATAGCCTTATGTTTTTTATCAAATTTGGGACAAATGGTTACCACCCAAAAAATGCTTCAAAACGCCTTAAAATAGCTCTGAGAGCATTTATCTATACCCAGGAAGTCATTTTAATCACTTTTAGGCCAAAATTGGAGGTCACCCAAAATGGCCATTTTCCCATAGTACCGCCTCATGTTTTTGACCAAAATTGGGACATATTGCAACCTTCCAGCAAAAGCTTGAAAACACCTTCAAATACCCCTGGGAGCATTTATTTATACTCAGCAAGTCATTTCAACCGCTTTTAGACCAAAATTGCTGTTTTTTTTGTTTTTTTTTGTATACCCTTATGTTTTTGATCAAATTTGGGACCACCCAACAATGCTTTAAAACACCTTAAAATAGCTTTGGGAGCATTTATTTATTCCCAGGAAGTCATTTTCATCACTTTTGGACCAAATTGGAGGTGACCCAAAATGGCCATTTTGCCATAGTATAGCCTTATGTTTTTGACCAAATGTACAACAAATTGAGACCGTCCAGAATGTACTTTAAAACACGCGTACATACCGGTGACAACAGGTGCAAATGCCTTCAGTCTCTTCTGGGTTGGGTGACTCATGGGCACAATTACTCAATGTACTACATTTATAATTGTAATATACTCCTGTAATAGAATGGAACTAGTACAGTAAAATAAAGTGTATATCCTTTGCACCTACATTGTACATACAAACCACTAATACTCCATTTAATACATGTATTTCTTTTTATGAATGCAGTGTTATTATTCTTAGATACAATGGTGCTTGTACAGTAAAATAAAGAGTATCTCTGATTTTTAAAAAAATTAGTATTATTATATGTTATCTAACCAGGAAAGTCAAACAAACAATTATTTCAAAGTCTTTGCTGTAAGGATATCAGGATTAATCAATTTCACAATTTGTACTGGTACTATATAGCAGTAGTTAAACACAACAATAAACACAACTGAATCTGACAAACTTTTAAACACAACATAAACATGACTTAAGACAAAGTTCCAGTGACATCACTAAAAATTCGTTATCTATGACACTTGACACTATGAACTTATGTTTGTTTGATTTGCAGAAATGTACCATTTGCTTGTAAACTGTCAATTTTGGTGTGAATTCCTGGTGTGAACAAATCTGAACGTTTAATGTGTTAACTGCAATCTGCAAGTTAAAGAATGCAACATATAAGAAATAAGTTTGTCAGATCACTCATTGTTGACATAAAAACTAAACCTCAATTCTAGAGAGCACAATACACTGTGGAGCCTAAATGTGTGCTTAGTGAATAACAAAACAATTAAAGACGAAATTAAATGAGATATTACAAGAAATTAAGAAGAAAACAATAATGAGCATGTCCAGCCATCCATCCATCTTCTTCCGCTTATCCGGGCGGGTCGTGGAGGCAGCAGTCTAAGCAGAGAAGCCCAGACTTCCCTCTCCCCAGACACTTCTTCCAGCTCCTCTGGGGAATACCGAGGTCTGCCCCGGGGCCTCCTCCCAGTGGGACATGCCCGAAACACCTCCCCAGGAAGGCGCCCAGGAGGCATCCGGAACAGATGCCCGAGCCACCTCAGTTGGCTCCTCTCGATGTGGAGGAGCAGCGGCTCCTCTCGATGTGGAGGAGCAGCGGCTCTACTCTGAGCTCCTCTCGAGTGACTGAACTCCTCACCCTATCTCTAAGGGAGTGTCCAGCCACCCTGTGGAGGAAACTCATTTCAGCCGCTTGAATCCGGGATCTTGTCCTTTCGGTCATGACCCAGAGCTCATGACCATAGGTGAGAGAAGGAATGAAGATTGACTGGTAAATCGAGAGCTTTGCCTTGCAGCTCAGCTCCTTCTTTACCACGACAGACCGGTACATCAACCGCATTACTGTGGAATCTGCACCGATCTGTCTGTCAATCTCCCATTCCATCCTTCCCTCACTCGTGAACAAGACCCCAAGATACTTGAACTCCTCCACTTGAGGCAGGTACTCTCCACCAACCTGAAGGGGCAAGCCACCCTTTTCCGGCTTAGAACCATGGCCTCGGACTTGGAGGTGCTGATTCTCATCCCAGCCGCTTCACACTCGGTTGCAAACCGTCCCAGTGCACGCTGAAGGTCCTGGTCTGATGGAGCCAACAGGACCACATCATCTGCAAAAAGCAGAGATGAGATCCTGAGGTCCCCAAACCGGACCCTCCGGTCCCTGGCTGCGCCTCAAATCCTGTCCATAAAAATTATGAACAGGACCGGTGAGACATAGGGCAGCCCTGCTGGAGTCCAACATGCACCGGGAACTGGTCTGACTTACTGCCGGCAATGCTAACCAAGCTCCTGCTCCGGTCGTACAGGGACCGGACAGCCCTTAGCAGAGGGCCCCGGACCCCATACTCCCAGAGCACCCCCCACAGGATGCCGCGAGGACATGGTCGAATGCCTTCTCCAGATCCACAAAACACATGTGGACTGGTTGGGCAAACTCCCATGAACCCCCCAGCACCCTGGGGAGGGTATAGAGCTGGTCCAGTGTTCCACAACCAGGACGAAAACCGCATTGTTCCTCCTGAATCCGAGGTTCGACTATCGGCCGGATTCTCCTCTCCAGTACCCTGGCATAGACTTTCCCGGGGAGGCTGAGGAGTGTGATCCCCCTGTAGTTGGAAAACACCCTCCGGTCCCCCTTCTTAAAAAGAGGGACCACCACCCCGGTCTGCCAGTCCAGAGGCACTGTCCCCAACCTCCACGCGATGTTGCAGAGACGTGTCAGCCAAGACAGCCCTACAACATCCAGAGACTTGAGGAACTCAGGGCGGATCTCATCCACCCCCGGCGCCTTGCCACCGAGAAGTTTTTAACTACCTCGCTGACTTCAGCTTGGGTGATTGTTGAGTCCACTTCTGAGCCCCCAGCCTCTGCTTCCTCAGTGGAAGACGTGTCAGTAGGATTGAGGAGATCCTCAAAGTATTCCTTCCACCGTCCGACAATGTCCCCAGTCGAAGTCAACAACTGCCCACCTCCACTGTAGACAGGGTTAGTGGAGCAGTGTTTCCCTCCTCCTGAGGCGCCGAACGGTTTGCCAGAATCTCTTCGAGGCCGACCGCCTTTCTCCATGGCCTCACCAAACTCCTCCCAGACCAGAGTTTTTGCCTGCACAACCACCCGGGCTGCAGTCCGCTTGGCCTGCCGGTATCCATCAGTTGCCTCAGAAGTCCCACAGGCCAACCAGGCCCGATAGGACTCCTTCTTCAGCTTGACGGCATCCCTTACTTCCAGTGTCCACCACCGGGTTCGGGATTGCCGCCACTACAGGCACCGGAGACCTTACGGCCACAGCTCCGAGCAGCTGCATTGGCAATGGAGGTGGAGAACATGGTCCACTTGGACTCAATGTCTCCAACCTCCCTCGGGATCCGGTCGAAGTTCTGCCGGAGGTGGGAGTTGAAGACCTCTCTGACAGGGGACTCAGCCAGACGCTCCCAGTAGACCCTCACAATATGTTTGGGTCTGCCAAGTCTTTCCGACTTCCTCCCCCGCCATCGGATCCAACTCACCACCAGGTGGTGATCGGTTGACAGCTCCGCCCCTCTCTTTATCCGAGTGTAAAAGACATATGGCCAAAGGTCAGATGAAACAACTACAAAGTCAATCATCGACCTCCGGCCTAGGGTGTCCTGGTGCCACAGGCACTGATGGACACCCTTATGCTTGAACGTGGTGTTTGTTATGGACAAACTGTGATTAGCACAGAAGTCCAACAACAGAACACCACTCGGGTTCAGATCGGGGGGGCCATTCCTCCCAATCACGCCCCTCCAGGTGTCACTGTCGTTACCCACGTGAGCGTTGAAGTCCCCCAGCAGAACAATGGAGTCCCCAGTCGGAGTGCCTTCCAGCACCCCTCCCAAGGACTCCAAGAAGGCCAGGTACTCTGCACTGCCGTTCGGCCCGTTAGCACAAATGACAGTGAGAGACCTCTCCCCGAGGCGACCCTCTCGTTCACCGGGGTAAACTCCAGCACGCGGCGGCTGAGCTGGTGGGCTATAAGCAAGCCCACACCAGCCCGCTGCCTCTCACCGCGGGCAACTCCAGAGTAGTGGAGAGTACAGCCTCTCTCGAAGAGTTGGGTTCCAGAGCCCAAACTGTGCGTGGAGGTGAGCCTGACTATCTCGGTATCTCTCGACCTCCCGCAATAGCTCAGGCTCCTTACCCCCAAGCGAGGTGACATTCCATGTCCCTAGAGCTAGCTTCTGTGTCCGGGGATTGTGTTGCCGAGGTCCCTGCCTTCGGCTGCCACCCAGTCCACATTGCACCGGCCCCTTATGGTTCCTCCTGCAGGTGTTTGGCCCCATCTCACTCCCCGTGGGGTAAAGCAGTTATAAGAGGGAAACTGATTTCCAAGACAACAGGACTTAAAAGAGCCAAGTGAGAAATCTATGGACAAGAAAAGACAAAATTAGGAATGTTAGAAGAGCTACATAAAAGTACTCTAAACCCAGATTTGTTGCCAGCAATACAAGAAGTAAGAAAAAACATTCTAATGGTAATACTCTGTTACAGCATACCAAATGTCCTTTGAATTTGTGATGTGTAAAAACTATAAAAATAAAGTAAAAAAAAAAAAAAATCAAGTTACAGACTTGAGGAACTTAGGATCAGCTATCAGGACCTCAGCCAGTGGAGCTGAAAGGGCCATTGCCTTATGGTCAATCCCAACACCCTGGAAAGCTCTGGGCATACTTCCAAGTCGCTTATAGGCATCCAAGACACGCTTGTATATGGAAAGTACATCACCAGGACTCCGGGCTGCAAAATAAAGAGAGAAGAAAATGCCCCGGATTATTGTTTAGATCTGCTTACTCAAACATAGGAGCAGTCCTGGCACACTAAAATAGTAAAAGAAGGCTATTAATAATACTACTTAGAGGTCAACCAACACTTGAGCCTTCATGCCCATTTTTGGTCAAGCACTTGATTGGGTGAGACGACCATGTGACCATGTGTGCTGGCGTTTATATTTATCAGAATATACAAATATCAATTGTAAAGTGCTATTCTTAATTCAATCTTATCTAACAGACAGATACCAGTTTGTTAGAGTTAATGAGCAATCATCAGTGTGCACAGTAGTCAGCCATGAAGTACTACAGGGCTCTGTATTAGGTCCTATACTTTTTACATTATACATGCTCCCCTTAGGCAATCACAAAACATGGAATTAACTTCCACTGCTACGCTGTCGACACCCAGTTGTATCTATCAATTAAAGGGTTAGGGTTAAGTATAAGTCCTATGGACAAATAAGAAGTGTGTGTGAAAGACATAAGTACCTGGATGACATTAAACTATTTTCTCCAAAACCCAGAAAAAACAGAGGCGATTATACAAGGCCCCAGGAATCTAAGAGGCACACTATCAAACCAAATAGTCAATTTAGATGGTGTTAGTGTAGCTTCCAGTTCAACTGTCAGAAATCTTGGTGTAATATTAGACCAAGATTTATCGTTTAAAATGAGAGCTACGAATGTAACTGCGGTTCTATGAATCCTGGATGACCGCCAGGGCGGTGCATTAAGCACTGAAACCCATTTAATGCATACCTCTGCCAAGGGCTCGAATGGCGGTGACTTCAGGGCATCCAGCACCGTGGTCAGATCCCATGAAGGCACCACTGGGCGTGTAGGTGGGTGTAGCCGCCGGGCGCCCTTCAAAAACAAGGAAACATGTTTATTACCGCCAACAGTTCTACCATCAACTTCAGTATGCCGACAGGACATTGCTTCACCTTCAGGGTAGACGTAGAGACCGTCCCTGATTCAGAAGTCCTTGAAGAAACGACAATATGGATGAGACAGAACATCGTACAGGGTCTTGTCCCCTGTCACAACACCACCTCTCGAATAATCTCCATCGACTGTCGTACTGGAGTTTCGTGGACGGTGCTGGAGCGTTTCTCATAGTATGTTCCAACGTCACTGTCAAGCTCAAGTCTGGTCCGGGCCCTGTAGTGGCCAGACCCAGAGCTGGAGACGACCGGGATGTAACATTCGTCCCCCCATCTGGGACAAGAGATCGGTCCTGGAGGGGAGGCGCATGGGTGGGCCTCGGCAGAGCCTGCGTAGCATCGGAAACCATGTCCTCGCTGGCCAGTAAGGGGCCACCAGGAAGAGTCTGGGTCCTTCTTGAAGGACTCTCCGGAGTGTCTGGAAGCCTCCATTCCCTGGCAACATTCTCTGCCGGGACAGACAGTCCGCCACCCGGTTCAGCACCCCAGGAACATGGGCCGCTCTCAAAAGCGCTGGCAAAATGGAGTGTCGCCCATGTCAGGAGCCACCGAGTCTCTTGCGTCAGTCTCTCCGAATGGACCCCTCCCATGTGGTTCACAGTCATGTTGTCAGACCAAACGAGCACGTGTCTGCCCCGCAGCTCCATGAGGAAATGGCACAGGGCCAGATGCACAGAGATTAACTCCAAAACATTGATGTGTTCTGAGTACAGATGTTGAGGCCACGTCCCTTGAGCTACGCGGCCCTGCCACGTTGCACCCCAACCCGTGGAGGAGGCATCCGCATAGATAACCGACAAGAGGAACGCCTTGTGTGTTCCAACCCTTGTCCTTCCACTGAGACAGGGAGACGAGACACTGGGGTGACACACGTATCTTCTTGCACCTGCGCACGTACCATGTTGGGTCCAAGTGTAGGTGCTTCAGCCACATCTGCACTGGGCGCAATGAGAGTAGCCCCAGAGGCACCACACTGGAGGCAGCTGTCAACATGCCCAGAAGCCAAAGACACCAGACAAAAGGCAGTGCCCTGTCGCTCCGAAAGGCGGAAAGGCTAAACTGTTTTAAAAATATATCAGATGAATATACTTTTCAAATTTTTTGCTTAAACCTGTTATTTATAACCTCAGTTCAAAGTAAAGCTACTAAATATTTAAAATATTTCCAAGATTTTAACTCTTTTATTGCCAATTTCATACATGATGTCATCAATTTGGGGGGGAAAAAAAACACACACACACAAAAAGACTCATTTTCAATATAAAAAGGGATTGTGGACTGGAAATGTTTGAGCTTTTATCACAGTCTTGGACATATCAAAGATTAGTACCGTATTTTCCAGACTATAGAGCGCACCTAAATATAAGCCGCACCCACTAAAATTTAAAAGAAATATATATTTTCTCACATATAAACCGCACTGGACTATAAGCCGCCGATATCCAGGTTGAGAAATAATATATTTACATAGAAAGATTTTGTACCATAAGTGTTTATTCATATACCTGAACTGATTGTTTCTGAACAGTGCCTGTAACACGGCAGTAAGCCCCTGAGGGCTGAAGAAAAATTCATAGAAAAGCCGCATCTCTGTATAAGCCGCATGGTTCAAAGCGTGGGAAAAAGTAGCGGCTTATAGTCCGGAAAATACGGTAACAACTTTGACTTTAAAGAACTGTAGGAAGTCACTTCAGCTAAGCCTGGCTACAGTGCTGAACAAAAATCTAGGATTATTTTTGTTTTCTTCTATGAGTGTTGAATAATACCTAGTTCTAGCCCAGGGGTCGGCAACCCAAAATGTTCAAAGAGCCATATTGGACCAAAAAAACAAAAAAAATTCTGTCTGGAGCCGCAAAAATTAAAAGCCTTATATAAGCCTTATATGAAGGCAACACAGGCTGTAAGTGTATATTAGCTATATTAGCCTGCTATCACGACATCAAATGACTAAATAGGCTACAAATACATAATGAGCATTCATGATTAAATGTTTATTTTCCTGCAGCGCATCCTGGAGAAAATGACGCACCACGTGACTACTTTGCTGTACGATATTTGTAGCCTGTCCAGCCAGACAACTTTCTCATTGTATTACAAACAGAGAAAGTCAGTCTGGGATTGTTCAATTTGCCCCCGATTTCTGCTCCGGCTCTTACCGACCAATCGTAGCGACGGGGAAGGGATTTTGTTTTGCGCGACAATTTTTTCAACCAAAAGATTAGCAGGTTTAGGTAGCTTACTACGATCGAAATAAGCACCGAACTCGATATTACACCCTGTGTCCTCAGATTTTTGACAAAAACAACAGAAGTTATTCACCGTCACCGATGTATCTTCTCTCTCTAGCCATACTGGTGTACGCTGTGGTTTGTTGACAACTACAATCAGTTTCGTTTTCCTTACGTCACATCCGGTATGTGGTATTTGGTGCTTTAAGTTTAACTTCCATCACAACGTTAATGTCATCAGCTATCTTTCTCTTTTTCCCTTTGGGATCCATGGCCCATGACACACCCGCCGGTTTGTTTACAACAGCCACCTGACTGGCACCGCGCCGCGCTCAAACGAGTGTCGCAGGCTATGACGCAAATCTTTGTTGACAGAAATGTTGAAATTTAATATTTATTATACAGATTTTTACAGAATTGGAAAACGTTAAGAATGTTTGTGTCATGTTTGTGTCATGTTTGTCCTCCTACAGAAACCATATTAAAACAAAAAATACCCCCCCCCCCATCTTTTTCCATTTTCATACATTTTTATAAAAGCTCCAGGGAGCCACTAGAGGGGCGCTAAAGAGCCGCAGGTTGCCGACCCCCTTTCTAGCCTTACGCAGGGCTTGCATAACCTGACTCTGCCAGATAGAACTGCTCCACAGAACATAGTCTATTTCGCAGTACCATCTGGGAAGGCTCCCGTTGAAAGCGTTTGCAAAAGGGAGGCGCCTTCTCTCAAAAACTTGGTGTTGATTGGATGAAGCACCGACTAGTATCCGCTTATCATGAGGTTTCTTTAATCAATCACAGCAACGATATGACGTGCCACTCTTTGCGCTTCTTTCAAAGAAGAAATACTCTCTACTTCTGACAAAAATGTTTCGATAGCAGCGTCAACACTAACGTCTTTCGGCGTAGCCATGTTGATAACAAAGAGGAGAAGAGAGCACTAGTTGCTTTCTTCAAATTAAAAACCCGCCTCTACCTGTTAGTGCTGCAACATCATTGGTCAACAGAGTCCGGTGAGTCCACGGTTCGCGACTCAAGCGGTTTGGTTGGCATGATACAAGATGGATTTACAAGAGTTTTGGAAACTCCCAAATCTCGCGAGAATCCTGCTGCAGCGCAAGGTTAGGGCTTGCATATGAATCCTCGGAGTTGGAGTGACGCCATTGCCTTTCTGAATTACGTGTGGCTTGTTTGAGGAGCCGGGTTTCTGCATAAACCAGGGTGATACTCTATTACTATTTCTAATGACCCCCTGTTTTAGTGGCGCCACACTATTGAGAGCGTCCTGCATTGAACACATGGCTGTATCAACAAACTTATCTGTTGTGTTGGGACTGGGGCTGTGGGGGCTGCTCTCTGGATTAACTGGCGAAATACTGGCTAATATTGTAACATATTTTAAACTCAGAAACAGTTTTATCAGATAATATTCTTCTAAACTGGGGTCTGTCCAGAGGAAGAGTTTAGTCCTCAAGCGTGAACTGAAAGATAATTTAAAAAATGACCCGACAGGACGGAGCTGTGGGGCAGGACTTTTAACTGACTAATCAGCAATAGGACTGTTTAGATCTGGGGCTCATTAATAAACTGGAGTGTGAGATTACTCTCAGCCATGTTTCTGTTAACGACATTAAATCTATTTTATGATCATTAATTAAATCATTGACTAGTAGCAATTTTGATGAAATAGACTTGGCGTTTAGTAATCCACATTTGACTTCTTTATTGCATTTCTCTGCATTTAAATTAGATTTGTATATTTCTGCTGGGGGCTTTGTTTGAGTTATAATGGAGTCTGTGCACTGGGGGACAGACACAGTCTCTATGGGTTGTGACAGTCCTAAAGATGAAACAGAGAACCGTGTAAGACTGTGTCTGTCTCTGTGTCCTGGTCCCAATCCTAACCTAGAGCCGCTCCATCCAAAGTAGGATGGATGCCGTCTCTACGAATGAGACCAGGTTTTCTCCAGAAGGCCTTCCAATGGTCTATAAAGCCCACGCTGTTTTCCGGACACCACCTGGCTAACCAGCGGTTAAATGATGACAGGATCGAATCAGGAAGAGGGCCAGAGAACTTTACATAGGCCTGTGCTTAGGAAGCTTAGGTTCTGGTTTTTATATGGAGTTATATGAAGTATATTAGCATATAATTGTGTGTCGGTGTGTGTGTATGTTAGCGAGAGAGAGAGAGACATTTGCACATTGACCTTGATGTGACTGAGTACACACAACCACAAAAAGTCTACACAGAGTAAACAAAAACAAAAAGTAAGTGTCCTTCTTTCCCTGCAGCCTTTTCATGTTGACAACAAAGTAAGAGCCTTTAAACACTGGTGCATTACACCTTCGTGGCACAAAAAACTGCTCTAAAAGCATACATTCATATTTTTTCTGCTATTTTTCATAAATCTCTTAAACCACTTCAGATCTGCTCAAAACTACCAAATATTCAATAAATTTCAGGAATTTCACTTTCTTTGGTGCTGGTAGAGTCTTGGATATATCAAGGATTAGAACGAAAATTGATTTGATTGCATTAATATTTTTTTATGTAGTGTCAGATACTCCCTCTTGACACCAAAAATGTCCCATTGACTTCTATTAAAACCACAACATCTCACAGCCATTACACTATAAAACCATGACTTTTGTTAGGATTATGCCCTTTTTACGTCCCATTATGAACTTCACATGACATCTGTTGTTTTTCCTAACAGTGGTTTGGGGAAGTTTCTCAGGCAGCTGCTCAAACTGAGACTGCTCACCTCCTCTGTCATGTAGTCCAAAACAGTTTACTCCCCAACTGCTTTTGACTGTTTATCTCTATATTTAATGATAGCATACAGACAGTCAGGGCCGCGCTGACGGTACCAGAAGAAGATGGCTGTCCAACCAATGACAGCACAGCACAGGAACACGGCAACTGATGAGAAACCAACGAGAAGATCAGCAACGCCTGGCATAAGAAGTATTTAGACTGTGAGAGGGAGAGAGTGTGTGTGTCAGCACTGATCATTTCAGGAGAAAAAGGGCATCTTTTGATCTATGTGTTTGATGTTTGGCCTCCCTCCTTTGATGTATTTCAAAACAAAAACTACTGTTAGTAACAAAGTTGCATGTGTAACAGGTGCATTTGTAGAGAGCACCAGGTCACATGCTGCAGGACCTGCTGGTCTGCTGCTGGAATTGAACTCAACTAAACACACACAAACACACTCTCTCAATCCATTTATCTGTTTCTCTCAAACTTTTTTATTCACATTTTGTATGTTCTTTTGTTGTTGAAGTTTTCAGTGTTGTTGTAATTGCACAATAAATATTCATATTGATGAATCAGATGTTGATTTAAAAATTGATTTAAAAGACAAACAAATCACTCTTGGCCCCTGGTAGTCACATGACTCCATAGTATAATGTAGTAAAAAAAAAAATACATGAATGTCATGCATGGGCCTAACATGGGAAAACAGTTGAATCTGCTGGAATACAGTAAAAATGTCAAATATCACTACTTTTCTTTAATAAGAAATGCTGACATAAGAGAATGCATAGTTTTATAGTGTAATAGCAGTGAGATTAAAAAAAAAGTGGTTTTAATGGAAGTCAATAGGACATTTTCCACAAAGGTGTCAATTTCGTTGCTAATCTTTTACATACACAAGGCTCTAATCAGCACAAGGGTTAAAATCCTGAAAATTATTGAATATTTAGTAGTTTTGAGCAGATCTGAAGTGGCTTAGAGAGAGAGATTTATGAAAAAAAAAACTGAAAAAAAATGTATGACAATTTAATAGCAGTTTTTTGTGTGTGTACATTTTTGCCACAAAGGTGTCAAGTATATGGAAAATTTGAGGAGGGCAAAAGGGTTAAGCAAAAAGAAAAAAATATATTATTTGACATATTTTAAAACAATTTAGTGGAGGTTTTTGCCCACAGTGTATTATTATTAAAAATTATGGCCAAATGAAAAGTGAAAATATGCCTTGGAGGGACAAAAATGTCCCGAACAATGCACAAGCCTTAAGCAAACATTAGTTTTGATTATATTTCAGATGATTAGTGTGACTCTGGACAAATTAAAATGCAAACTTAAAGCTATACCTCTTGGTGGAAGTCCTTCCTTTGTGTTTTCTTTTATTGCCTTGATGTCTTCAGGGCCGTTGTGATGTCTTCATCTTCACTGGTGAAATCAGTTGATGAGGAAGACACAGTTGAGCCCGAGTTCCAGTCAGAAGACCATTCTCTTTTGTTTAATCCAGTTTTGCCTGCATACATGTTTAAAATAATGTTTACAAATGACAATTTTAAACGCCACTCACACATTCGATGAAGATATATTATGTAGCGGAGGCTTTCTGTGGTCTCAAGCCCCTCCCTGGAGTGTCACCATGGAGCTCCTATCACTCACCAATATTACTACAGTAATGTTATATTAGCTGCTGTGAGGAGAAGTTTGATGAAATGCTGCACTGACACTGCAAATGTATTCATTTTTGTGCTATTGACAGATAAAATAGGTCTATAATCCGTAATAATCAGCTGCTTTAGGAGGTGACAGACCATCCCATCAACGACTAGTCATTCAGCCTACGTGGGCTACATTTATCAAATTAAATCATTTCTTCCCATGTTGATATTGTAGGCTTATACGTTTTAGTTTAATGTGACTTTTTAAAAGAGATTATTTTAAATGACTATTTTATTGTTTCGTCAATAATAATAACCCTAATAAACACCCACCATCTTGAGCTCTTGATGATTAGCGTGCAATCCAACTCTACCCCTAAGCTACCTGCATCCACTGTGTCTCTGGCCTAACTGGTGTGTTTGTGTTAACTCAAAAGCTGTGACCTGCCTATGCTAATAATCCACCCCCAACATAAAATGTCCATGTATATATTTTAATAAATGATAACTGAATAATACAAGTATGTTATCAACCGCCACATGAAGAAATCAACTGTGCCTGTCATGACCATGTTGAGGGTTTGGAGAAGAAAATCTCTCTCATCCTTCAACCTGGCAACCTTCTCTTCAAGAGCTCTGATGTCTGCCAGTAGCTGCCTCTTCTTTTGTCTTCACTTTGTGGACCTTGGCTCTATGTCTGAAATACAAACATAATATCAGTTAAGTGCAGTCAATTTTATTTGTACAGCACATTTGTAAACGAGTTGCTAAACAATATTGATGCCATTCAGGGCCGGGGTGGGACTCATTTCCAGCCCGGGACATGTGGCTCAGACCAGCCCTGGTTTCTATGTAGTGAAATAATTATATGCTGATGTACTGCAATAAGACTATGCTTAATGCTCGGTGCTGTTACAACCACTGGCCAGCAGATGGCAAAAAACCCATTTGACTGTATCAAGTACTGTTTTCAAGGAACTGTTTTTGCTGTTTTTTCAAAATACTATTTGTCAAAATGCCAGTCTTGAAAGTTAACAAAACAATCATGTGTGAGTATATTCAAGCAAAAATATATTTTTGACTTAGATTAAAGTCTACTTTAGATTAAGGTCATGTTGCTAGTTATATCCTAAAAACCAATATTAAGTCTATTGACTAAAACAAGACTAAAGCAGGACTTATTCAGCAATAACATTGTTTTAAAACACGACTGCAAGTACTAAGGCAGGATAAGATAATATTAACATACAAACATGTACTTACTACCAGTGGTGTAGTCTACATTTTTGTAGTGGATATACTGTCAACTGTCAACAAACTTCTACGGCCCCATCCTCAATGAATGCCATCAGTCATTACCCTCACTAATAATTCAATTTTATTTGTATAGCCCTGTATCACAACAACAATTGCCTCAAAGGGCTTCACAAAACAGACAGTAAAATGCAAACAGGCTGAGCAGGACAACGTCGCCTGTCCTTAGACCCTCCATCAGGGTAAGGAAAAACTCAAAAAACCCAGCCGGGGAAAAAAGAGAAACGTCAGGGAGAACCACAGAAGAAAGGATCTACTCCCAGGACAGCCAGGCCATGCAATAGATGTGGCCAGGACAGTCACTGACAAATACTCCATCATATGAACAAGTGATATGATGGTGCTATGTGTTATTAGGCCTACTAATAACACATAGGCCTCCAGAGATGCCCGCAATTGAAAGCGCATAAAAAAATACAAAATAAGAGATGAATGAAAAGAAACAGCCAAATAAAAGTAAAAAATAGTAATTTATATTTATTCAACTATTTTATGGAGAAAATGTGTTAAGTAACCTTTCTGTCCCTCCATTCTAAGCAAGGATGCCTATTTAAAAATTCGCTAGCCTAGCTTTTTTTTTTTTTTTTTAACAATACAGACTTAATTTAACAATATAATAATATTCACAATAATGTGGACGTTTCAGCGGTTTTCTCAGATATAGTGTGAGGCATATAAAAAACACTCAAAGAGTGTCGCTTGTTTCCTTTTCATTTGACTCGTTTTACACAGGTGGTCTCAAAGTATTTTTTCTTCGTCCCTCCCACTTTGCGCCCTGAAAAAAATCAGAAAGCTCTAACCGGAACCTGGGACAGAGTGGGGTGGGGGAGGGGAGCAGTTGTACACAGAAGTTGAATCTGACAGCGTGCACCAGCAAGTGGCTGCTTTTGGCATACACAGTTACGCACCAGTGTGCGTTTTGTAGTGATTATACGGAAATCCCGCTGCTTTCGTAGTGGGCATACGGCGTATACCTGCGTATCACGTAGACTACACCACTGCTTACTACCAAAAAATAAATGATTAGGGTGTTTTAAACTTAGGCTAGCGTCATTTTTGTGTTGTACCTGCCCATCCTTGAGTGCTGCTGCTGGGCTGCTTCATTATCAGCTAAGTGACTGACAGAGACACCTGACGTTGGCTGAGGACCTGCAAGGCATTCAGTCTTTTCATTAATGGCTTATTATATACAGGCATCGCGTTTCATCGCCATACTTATATATATATACTATTATATTATATATATATTATATTATATTTATATATGTATACTGTTCTGTATGTGTGACGTGACGTTGCTGCAGCTAGCTTACCGCAATCAAGCTCCTCTTCTGATTCAGCCCCATGTTCAAGCATCACACGTGCGCAAACAACAAGACACGTGCACGTGACTGATTTTTCAATCCCGTTCGTTCCAGACTTCACTCTGACCGGTCCTGAGGTCTAGTATTAGCCTGTCCGTCAACAGGGAACCTTTGTCGGCCTGGACTGGCACAGACCCACACGCCGTTCACGAGAAGAGCAGAAAGCTTTAGGCTATGTATTAGTGCTAAATGGGTTATTTAGGCAGAGCGTTCACGTGCTGTTGTTATTGGGCTAAAGGTTATTTGTGTTTAATATCGTGGAGTGTATAAAACTCGTCTCCCTGTACCTTCTCCGTGGCCGTGCTCTGCTGCTCTGTTTACATGCTGTCTTCCGCATGCTAGCATCTAACTGCTGTTTCTCACAGGCGAGGCTAGACCACTTTTAGGGGTGCTCCAGCGCCTCTACAATAACAAATTAGCCACCCCTAAATTAAGACGAACTTTAAAAATATATATGTTATTCTATTACAGTTAAATTAGGATGGAAATATTACATTTATTAATGAGATATATTTAAAACAAAACATTTTAAATATTTTAAGAAAAAAGAAACCCCCGCCTGCAAATGGTTTGACCCACCCATCGAGGCCACAGCAGTGTCACCCTCTCTTTTTTTAAGCAGCAGCTGTAGCGACAGAAAAAGAACGATTCAGCCGTGGATGAGTTCAGGTAGAAGTTAGCTTGGAGTTTTAAGTAGCAGGTTTCTTGTTAGAAAGGATATGTAAGTCTTACTCTCAGGAGGGCTCCAGCCTGTCCCAGCTAATTTGGGCTTGAGGCAACATGACTTTTTCTTCATATTAAATGACCACAAAACAGCAACATATTTAAATGCACTGTTCAGTTTCAACACTTACTTAATATCACTATAACACTCATCAGGAAACAATCAGGATTTTGTATTTTTAAATCATCTATTTTTATCGCATAAATTTGATGGATTACTGTTAACAATCTATACCTACTTTAACTTAACTTGTGTATGTGTATTTGTAGGTAACAAGCCAGATGGACATTCAAGGATTCAGAAAAATAACAAGATTCAGGTGAGAAATTAAATAAATAAACATTTATTTAATGTGTATGTTGTATGTAAAATGTTACTGCTTAAGTTAAGTTTTATACAGAAATGTGTTGGTAGATTGCTTGTAATATGGATAATGCCAATGAATCAAGGGCTCAAGATAGATTTGATTTAGGAGACAAAGACACAGACAGGTCCCAAACAGTTAATGCTGTCAACGTACGCATTTCATCTATTTGGCACACAAAAAAGAGCTTTTCTAGAAAGCAGGTTTAAAACTTTCAACAGGTTGGAATATTCTATATTGCTGGGCTTGGGGTGAGGCAAAGGTATTTTTCTTTGGTTAACTTTTCCCTGCCTGCTCAGGGTGCTCAGCACCCCTAAAACTGCTGCCCCTGCTGTTTCTATATAGGTTAGTACTTAAAGAACTTATTAACATTATGATAAATATTAAACATTTAACATTTGGAAAACATTAATAGACAAAAGTAACACATAACAACATAAACATATAGGCTTATCTGGCTATCATAATCATTATTAATTCATTGATATACACATTCATTCTTACTTAGTTACTTACTTTATTACATATAATAATGATAATATTTATGAGTTTTTGGCTTGTAAATGATACAGAGTTTTGAGTTGGACTTGTAACTTGTAAAAATACCCCACAGCATAAAGAACTTATTTAACTACCAGAAAAACATATTGTCCATCCAGGCTTAAAAACTATATTATTAATTGGTCATTATTTGAAAATGTGACCAGCGTCATTCTTCTATAATTGATGCTTTAGAATGTTAGAGTCTAATAACTGAGTAATTACTCCTTAATGGGGCGTTTCTGTTGTCAAATTTTCATTGTTTGATAATTTGTACTGAAATACGATTATTTGGTTTTGAGTCTCTGGCAACACTGGTTGGGCGTGCCCCATGAGCTGCAATGGGAGATTTGTGCTAATTAGTTCGAGTGAGTTTTTGGCTCATGCAAATCTATGTGTGCGTTTGCATATCTGTCTACGCGTTTGCAAATCACCTTTGCACTTCCAGATCGTCTTCATCACAAACTTGCGGAGGAATTTGCGGATCTTTTACGTATTCACAAACGTAATTGCATATATAAATCCAATTTGCAAATAGTTTTGCTACAGCAATAGTCCCATATCTGGGTGGAGTAGGTTCATTTAAACTAATGTTTCTGTTACAGACATTAGGTCTATTTAATGATCACCAATTAAATCATTCGCTAAAAGTGATTTAGACGAAACTGATCCAATATTTATTTGTATTATTCATCTGTAGTTGCCAACTACATCTAAGTTAGGTGTTATTTATTGGAATTATGTTTCTACAGGGGCCCGTGTTTGAGTGTCTGTGGAGTGTGATGGTCCAAGAGAAGAACTCAAGGCGTTTAGGACTGAGACTCTGTCCTAACCAGTCCCACACCATCCTGTCCTGTCCAAATACAGCGACCGCACAGAAAAACACCTTAAAATACCCCTGGGAGCATTAATGGGGTTTATCTTGGACCTTAACTGGTTTTAGTTGGGTTTAAACAGGTTATAGATGGGTTTGAACCCAGATTAAACCTGTCCAGATCAATCTAAAACCTGTTTAAGTCCAATCAAAACCAGTTAAAGAGTGAAAATGTGTTTGAGAATCCATTTTCAAAAATAAGGCCAAACTCTGCTCAGATTTACTCTTTTTGCACCAAAATTTAAAAAAGAAAAAAAACAGTGACACTTTTTTCTGTTTTTGTCCAAATTTAATCCATGTCTCAACATTAAGACATTCACCAACCATTTCCCGTTGGTCTGGGCTGGCTCAGTCCAGTCCACTTTAGTCCAGTTTGGCTCAGTCCAGTTTGGTGTAGCCCATTTGACCTTAGTCCAGTCTGGTTAAGACCAGCTTTATTTTTCACGACATGAGTGTCTTTTCTGAAGAAGACAGTTCATAAACATTTATAATTATATAATTCTATAAAGTTTCTGATCTAAAGGCACTGAAGGAGGCTCAGGACCAAGACTACGGCAGAACAGGGAAGGAGTAGAAGGAAGGAGGGAAGGAGGAGAGGATTGTGGGAAGTGTAGTCCAGAGGGGAGCCTTGACTGAAGTCAATCGATGGCTGTGATTGGTCGGTACCGGCACGGACTGGGCTCAGACAGTGTTTACAAGAGTATAGTTCTATTTTTGGGGCAGTATCTCTGAGAACAGGAGACCATTGGCTGAAATGGCGTCTCCGAGGCCGACTGTTCGGATTGGCCGTTTACAGACTAGCACCGGTGACAGGTGCAGGGTCACGTGATGCTGCTGCCACACTGTGATTGGCCGGTCTGGGTCCAGTCTGAGGTTCAGAGTCAGGTTTGTGTGAAAAACCAGAGGAGCCTTGAGCTGGGCCTCGTGGGCGTGCACGTGAGCGCGCCCGCAGGCCTGAGCGCTCGCCGTGTGTGCTCCCGCCGCCGTACTCGCCGCCTGGTTCCCCCAGCGACCCGTCACCACCGCCACCACGTGGAACGGCAGCGAGTGAAAATGCAGCCGAGACAGACGTGAGTCTCTGCCGGAAGCCGCTCCGAACCTCTGCAAAACCCACTGCAGCACGTCACTGGCCACGCCCACTGCCGCAGGAGAGGCCACGCCCACCTCCGTCCAGGTCAACTCAGAGTGAGGCCCTCCGACTGATCGAGACAGGAAGAGCAGTTCCTGTTCGTTCAGTCCCAGAGATGACACAAGCGGGAAAACCTGAAAAACACATATATACACGAGTTTTTAATGGGACACAACTCTGGACCAATCACAGCAGCTCACACCAGACACACGCTTTAAATAATCCTAACCCTAGAGTTACAGCTCCACTGAGGAGACGATCCCGGGGACAACACCTGAGAGTTACAGCTCCACTGAGGAGACGATCCCGGGGACAACACCTGAGAGTTACCTGCTTCACTGAGGAGACGATCCCGGGGACAACACCTGAGAGTTACCTGCTTCACTGAGGAGACGATCCCGGGGACAACACCTGAGAGTTACCTGCTTCACTGAGGAGACGATCCCGGGGACAACACCTGAGAGTTACCTGCTTCACTGAGGAGACGATCCCGGGGACAACACCTGAGAGTTACCTGCTTCACTGAGGAGACGATCCCGGGGACAACACCTGAGAGTTACCTGCTTCACTGAGGAGACGATCCCGGGGACAACACCTGAGAGTTACCTGCTCTGTGATGCGTTTCATGTAAACGGGGTCCGTCATCGAGGCCAGCTCCAGGTGGATGGGAACACGCTCACTGAGCTCCGACAACAACGCCACCACCTGGACACAAATACTCCGCTTATTTTGAGATTTTTTAAAGAATTAGAGTAACATCTGATCCGGTTCTGGTCAGGGTTTTGGTTTTTGGTCCTGGTCTAACCTGGTCCAGTCTCTGGTCCCGCGCCGCTGGACCCAGACCCTCCATCATATGAAGTCCGGACAGAACCACCAGATCCGGACTGAACTCATCCAGACTCTCCACAAAACTCTCCAAGAAGCGCATCTCTGCGTTAGCCTCGTCGTGAGAAAAGATGAATCTGTTCGCCTGAAGAGCCACAGCAGGACCCCAGCGCTCACCTGCAACAGAGGGGTCAAATCCTGCTGAGACCGGGTCAAATACTGCTGAGACCGGGTCAAATCCTGCTGAGACCGGGTCAAATCCTGCTGAGACCGGGTCAAATCCTGCTGAGACCGGGTCAAATACTACTGAAACCTGATTAAATGCTGCTGAAACCTGCTCTCTCGTCCAATCAGATCACTGCAGAGGTTAGCTCCGCCCCTCAGAAAGCTGACACAGACTCAGAACCGACCCCTGCCACTTCCAACCCACCAGAACCTATCCAACCCACCAGAACCTATCCAACCCACCAGAACCTATCCAACCCACCTGAACCTATCCAACCCACCAGAACCAATCCAACCCACCAGAACCTATCCAACCCACCAGAACCTATCCAACCCACCAGAACCTATCCAACCCACCAGAACCAATCCAACCCACCAGAACCAATCCAACCCACCAGAACCAATCCAACCCATCCAGAACCAATCCAACCCACCAGAACCTATCCAACCCACCAGAACCTATCCAACCCACCAGAACCAATCCAACCCACCAGAACCAATCCAACCCACCAGAACCTATCCAACCCACCAGAACCTATCCAACCCACCAGAACCAATCCAACCCATCCAGGTGAGTCCAGGTGAACTAGGTGAGTCTAGGTAAGTCCAGGTGAGTCTAGGTGAGTCTAGTTGAGTCCAGGTGAGTCTAGGTGAGTCTAGTTGAGTCCAGGTGAGTCTAGGTGAGTCCAGGTGAGTCTAGGTGAGTCTAGTTGAGTCCAGGTGAGTCTAGGTGAGTCTAGTTGAGTCCATGTGAACTAGGTGAGTCTAGTTGAGTCCAGGTGAGTCTAGTTGAGTCCAGGTGAGTCTAGGTGAGTCTAGTTGAGTCTAGTTGAGTCCAGGTGAGTCTAGGTGAGTCCAGGTGAGTCTAGTTGAGTCCAGGTGAGTCTAGGTGAGTCTAGTTGAGTCCAGGTGAGTCCAGGTGAGTCTAGTTGAGTCCAGGTGAGTCCAGGTGAGTCTAGTTGAGTCCAGGTGAGTCTAGGTGAGTCCAGGTGAGTCTAGTTGAGTCCAGGTGAGTCTAGTTGAGTCCAGGTGAGTCTAGGTGAGTCCAGGTGAGTCGTACCTGTCTGATACTCCAGGATCAGGTGGTACTCATCCATTTCCTGCAGAGACTCTGGAGGAACCACAATCCTCTCGTCCAAAAGTTCATGGAGTTTAGGACCCACCGGACCAGACAGCAAGACCTGGGCCAAGACCAGGACCAAGACCAGGTTAAACCAAGAATAAAACATACAAATTTAAAAAATATCTGTTAAATCTAAACCTGTTCAAATCCCTCTGAACCTGGTTCTGGTACCGTACCTCTGTGTCTGGGCTGGAGGCCAGTTTTTGTCCGATCAGAGCAGCGTTTCCTCCGACATAGAACTGGAACAGAGAGGCCTGTTAGACCTGGTTTAGATATGGTTTAGACCCAGTTCAGACCCAGTCTTACCTTGGCCCCGGGGATCTGGATGGCGGTCCTGGCGATGGTCTGGAACAGGTTTGGGTCTGAGAAGAACCTCTCGGCAGCAGCTCCTCGTGTCATGAAGAACTGGAAAGTCTCTTTCAAGTCTTGAAGAGAGTCCAAGACTTCATGATCCCGGCCAGAACCAGGACCAGGCTCAAGATCCAGGGCCTCCAACAGAGCCACGCCTGAGACCACCACATCCACGCAGGAGTTCACCCTGAAGACCACACAAGACCAGGACAGGGCCGATTAGAACCGGAAACAAGGCTGCAAAAGGTCTAAAACCCAACTCCGGTTCTGTCCTGTTTGTGATTGAGTGTGTCTAATCTTTACATAAATTAAAGATGCAGTGAGCTTTTGGCAGCACCTGGTGGTGGAAAGTGAGCACTTCCAAACCTCACACTCTTCTTTTCTGCAGCAAACCCACTGGAGTAAATTCTGATGGTGAGTTCAAAATGTCTGTGCTCAGTTTGTCCTCTCAGAGCAGCTTTAAAAAAGTCTATTGTGTATTCTGTCTATTTTATCCTTTGAACAGAACATTACATTTAATCTTAAAGCTTCAGTCTCTGATTGTCTTTTTTTGTCCCTGTCTCAGACTCCACTCTCCTCCAAAAGCAGTCTAGGGACCTCTCCTGCTTCTCTTTAATTAAAAAATAAAACTAGACCAATTATTCCTCCAAAATACTAATACATTTCACTTCATCTGTCACTTTAGCGTCAGGACGACAATTATCTCCTCCTCGTTAAACATTACGTGATTGAATTGACAGTATTTATCTGTGTTTTACGTTGCCTCCCTTTTCTCTGTTGATGCTTTTCTTTTTTCAGCTGTTTCTCTGTTAAAAGACATATTCAGCTGAAAATACACTTTATCTGCAGCTATTAAACTTCCTGGAACGTCATGTGACAAGTGTCGACCAATGGGAGCGCTCCTTTTTGGAGCATGTGATTGTCCAAGGTTTTCTGTTCCTGAATAGAGGTTCTCATCTATTACAATCATTTAAATAAACAGGAGATGGATCAGAAAGACACAATTTCACTATAAACTCTTTGGATTTAAACCATTTTCACAACTAGAAGAAACAATATCAGCTACAGTCTGTTTAACATACTTACATTCATAATTTATAATGAAATATTTGAATGAGACATGTTTGAATGTTGGAAATGGCCCAAATGAATCCTCTAAGTAAGAAAAAGAGTTCCAAAACAGTTTAGGTCTGATTTCTTTTTTTCTGTTCCAAGATGTCACAGTTTACAGAGAGATTTTTACAAGTGGTGTTTTTCTGTCTTTATGGAAACTAGAGTTTTGAATTCCTTGGGTATGTTTTGACTTTGATATGTTACCAAAAATGAATGAATCCACTTGCACCAAAACTATAAAAGGCCCCAGAAAGTTAAAACCTGCTGAAATCCTTCTAAAACGCAAAGGCTGCCAGTCTCCAGCAGATCTCCACTATGTACACCTCCCGTTGTCACACCCAGCACACCACCTGCTCCAGCCGCCCTCAGGAGGAGATTCAGGTCCATCTGGGACAGGTTTAATAGGGTTTAACTGGTTTTATCGGGATTAAACAGGTTATCGATGGATTTGGACAAGTTCAAAAGGGTTTATCTTGGACGCTTTTTGCACATTATTTACTGTAACTTCTGTTGTCCGGTTTAGTCTGTGCTGATACTGAAATTTTAGAAACTGTGTCTTATACTGATCATATGCACTTCATGGGATTGCACTTAATGACTTGCAGCATTCTATGTTTGTGGATGATGCTCTAATTTAATCTTGTTATTTTCTAACAATGACAATAAAGTATTGAATTGAATTGAATTGAAAATGGAACTAAAACTACTTCAAATTAAAACCTGTTCAAATCTGTCTAAACCCTGTTAAAACGGTTTTGGTACTGACCCAACTGCGACCCGTTTCCACTGAGTCTGTGGAGGCCTGATGATCTGGTCCCAGGCATCAGAGACCCTCTGCTCCATGGACTTCCCCAGGTCCTGGTCCTGGTTTGAGCTCGATCTGAGCAGGACTTTGAGGCGGTCTAGGGTCAGGTCCAGGCCCAGGTCCAGTCCGGTCTGAGGGAGGAGGTCTGAGAAGGACTCTCTGTGAAGAACCAGACCTAGAATCAGAGCCAAGAGCAGCACCAGCACCGGCCCCCATCGCAACGCCATCCTGCCTCAAGACAGGGTTTAGTCCAGGTTTAGTCCAGGTTCAGGAATAGCTCCTCCTGAAACACAGAGAAACACAGTTAAAGCTGACAGTTCTAAACTTCTAAACAATCCTTTTAGTTGAAGTTATTAGGGGTTCCGGGTGGTTTTGACCCTGGTTCTGGTCTGGTTCTGGGTGGTTCTGACCCTGGTTGTGGTCTGGTTCTGGGTGGTTCTGACCCTGGTTCTGGTCTGGTTCTGGGTGGTTCTGACCCTGGTTCTGGTCTGGTTCTGGGTGGTTCTGACCCTGGTTCTGGTCTGGTTCTGGGTGGTTCTGACCCTGGTTGTGGTCTGGTTCCGGGTGGTTCTGACCCTGGTTCTGGTCTGGTTCCGGGTGGTTCTGACCCTGGTTCTGGTCTGGTTCCGGGTGGTTCTGACCCTGGTTGTGGTCTGGTTCTGGGTGGTTCTGACCCTGGTTCTGGTCTGGTTCTGACCCTGGTTGTGGTCTGGTTCTGGGTGGTTCTGACCCTTAGCAGAGTTCAATTTTTTCTGGGTCGAAGTTTTATAAAAACTGTGTTATAACCTCATTGACAAAATTAAGTTAAAGTTGTATTTGTTTGATGAAAGCTCCTGAAGCTCTGCTGAAACAGTTCTCGATAAAAACACGATACGTGACTGTTGTTAATATTGTGATAAAGACGTGAGTGAGAGGTCTGTTTATTAAAGATGGAGCCTGATTTTGCTGCAGTGATCTGTATTTATCTGCAGACAGTCACTGTTCAGAGCTGGAGCTGTGGTGTGTTCACTGACACTAAACACAGCCGTAACTCTGACAACAGTCTGGACCTGGACCAGGACCAGTCAGGACCGGTCTGGACCAGGACCAGACCAGAAACATCAGTAAATCCAGTCCTGCCTAAAAGGACTGCACCCATATATACTGAAGAATTTAGTTCGTATTTGACTTTGGTTTAGTCCTAGTCCCTGGTCCTGTAAAGGTCCTGTAAAGGTCCTGTAAAGGTCCTGCTCCAGTTTCAGTTCAGATCTAACTTTAGATTAAAAACTGTAAACTTAAACTGGTTTCACTAAATATAGACCAGGATCAGACCTAACCCAGTTTACTCCTGATACTCCAGCCTCTCCCATAATTTAGACCAAGAGTCATCAAATTTAGACCAGGATTAGACCAAGTTTATAACAGGTCTACTCAATGTTTACACCCAGTTAAATCCAGGTTAGGGTTAGGACCTTTTAACATTCCTATAGTTGACAGTAAGTTTAGGTCAGACCTGGACTAAACCAGGACTACACCATGTCTGGACCACTTTTAGACCAGTTTTAGTTCAGGTTTTAGACCCCGTGAGCAGTCCAAAACTCCACTGAGCTCTAAATTAGTCCTGACCCAGTTCAGACCCGGATTAGCCTCGGGTCAAGGCTCACCACTCGGTCCTCCGTCAGACTCCGTGGTTCCGTGGGAGTGTGTCCGGGCTTGGAGCTCTTCTCTCGGGCTTCGGTTCTGCTGAGGGCCGCGGTCCGGTTCTGGACTCATTTAAAACTTTAAAAAACCCCGTTAAATCCCGGACAGAACGGAGCCGCAGCTGCACTTCCGTTTACGGCGCCGCGCCTGCGCAGTGACCCGGTGCGACGGCGCAGAGGTGACCCAGATTATCTGATGAAGTTTAGGACGGTTTCATGGTTTTACCTCGGCTTTTATGTGGCTTTAACCACATTTTAATCGTTCACCATACTTTTATAAAAATGAATGAACATTTATGACGCGTTTAATTTGTTTATTGTTAATATATAGTTCATATTTAAAGCGTTTTACTCACAGAAAACTGTGTAGGCTTGTTTATTAAGAGTTTTACTGCTAACTTTAGGTTGATTTTCAGTTTTGTTCCTTTATTAGGCTATATTCCTTTATTAAACAGAATACAATCTTAGTTTTGACCCTGAAGCAGAATGGGCACTGAATTGTTTTTTTTTCTCCCTGTCTTAACTATAAAACGTCAAAATTCCAGACTCACAATCCTTAATGAAACCTTAATAAACCCTTTCCACAGTTGTGTAAATGTGTAAATCTGTTGTAAATATATGTATGTATTTTATGTTGTTTAATGATTAATGTTTTGCCATTTAACATATAAAACTCCAACATAGTGCAATAATAGTACAGTTGAACAGTGACTAAATTAATAATAATAATAATAATAATAATAATAATAATAATAATAATAATAATAATAATAATAATAATGAATAAAAAAAAAGAGTGTTGTGTGTGGCTGATCTGACACTTTTACTTCATGTTTTTTTGTTTAAGTGTAAAATATTGCTTAATAAATAAAGTTCTACATAATTCTCTCATAAATCTCTGTTTTGGCCCATTATTATTATTATTATTATTATTGTTGTTTGTTTATGGTGAAGAATATTTTCAGTTAAACTTGGATCGCAGTCCTCTCGGACGCGGCGCCCTTTGATTGGCTGAGTGCTCCTTCCGCTGCGACCTCTGATTGGCTGAGCCATGTAAGTATCGATCCAATCAGCGGTGAGTGTTTCGGTGGCCCCGCCCCCGCGCTGACGTGGCGCGCTCCGGAGGCTCCAAAACCTCAGCGGCGCGCGCTCCACCCTCTCCGCGGCCTTCAGCGCCTGTTCCCGGTCACGCCGCCTGCTCAGCCCCGCTCTCTGTCTGGATCTCTGGATCTGTCGGCTCAGGTCCGGACCCCGCCTCGGTGTGGAGCCTGTGGATGCTCAGACGGTTCCCCGGACTCACCCCCGGACTGTGCCCCGGTCTGAAGCCGCTTTTTAAACGGAGGATGAAGTGTGTGCTCGCGCTGGCGCTGCTCGGCGGCGCGCTCGTCTTCCTCGCGTTCCCGGGAGGGTCGCGAGCCGATGACAAGAAGAAGGGCCCTAAAGTCTCCGCCAAGGTACAAACTATAACTGTATTCACAAATGACACATCTACACTCACTGTAACGGGCTTAAAATACACGTAGAATCAGTAAAACTACAATCACACAAACCAGGCTGTAACGCATCTACAGTCACACAAACCAGGCTGTAGTACATCTACAGTCGCACAAACCAGGCTGTAACGCATCTACAGTCACACAAACCAGACTGTAGTACATCTACAGTCACACAAACCAGACTGTAGTACATCTACAGTCACACAAACCAGGCTGTAACGCATCTACAGTCACACAAACCAGGCGGTAGTACATCTACAGTCACACAAACCAGACTGTAATACATCTACAGTCACACAAACCAGACTGTAGTACATCTACAGTCACACAAACCAGACTGTAGTACATCTACAGTCACACAAACCAGACTGTAGTACATCTACAGTCACACAAACCAGGCTGTAACGCATCTACAGTCACACAAACCAGACTGTAGTACATCTACAGTCACACAAACCAGACTGTAACGCATCTACAGTCACACAAACCAGACTGTAACGCATCTACAGTCACACAAACCAGACTGTAACGCATCTACAGTCACACAAACCAGACTGTAACGCATCTACAGTCACACAAACCAGACTGTAGTACATCTACAGTCACACAAACCAGACTGTAGTACATCTACAGTCACACAAACCAGACTGTAGTACATCTACAGTCACACAAACCAGGCTGTAGTACATCTACAGTCACACAAACCAGGCTGTAGTATGTTTACACTTGGTTCATGAATCCATAAATCCCGGTTAAATGCACCAATAACACAAACCCTATTAGCGTTAGGCCGGCGCTAGCTTTAGCCCAATGCTAATGTTAGCTAATGTTCTCTAAACCCGGTCCAGGACTGGTTTTACACCGGAGCTCAGAGCCGTACTTTCCCGTAACTTTTATCAGAGGTTAGCGTGGATTTGTTCTGTTTTTTTATTTATTTTTTTATAGCTTTGTTCGAGCGGACTTGTCTGAGCTAACGGTGTTAGCCCGGCGCTAAGCCACGTCACAGTTCAGCCTCCGGAGCTAACAGGCTAAAGTTTACAGGTTAAATTGGCACCTTATCCGAACATTCACGATCAGAACTGGGTCAGACCCAGGTCCCTTTGAGAGCCTGGCCTCGTGGGTTCACGAGGGATTTAAAGAGAATAGATTTTTTGGAAAAAGAGGTTGTCAGGACGAATTTGCTAAAAAAAAATAAAATTGTAAAAATGTGTCATGAATATTAGCTGCAGATTTCCTGAAGAAGAGTTAAAGCCTCTGAGTCCAAAGAACATAACTTAAACTTGAAAAGTAAAGCCGCAAAGACAGTCCTTAGTCTCCCCTAAAGCTTTCTGAGTAAATGATATAAATAATAGCAACTTCAGAAACATGTTGAGGCTGGATTAGGCTCAGCTTCTGAAGGTTTTTCTCTCTCTATTGAACAGAAATATTCCCAGTTTCTGTCATGATTCCAGCTCTGTCTCTGATCACAGGGACAGATCAGCGCTAAATTAACATAAATACACACACAGCGGATTATATTTATTTTATGTTCAAAATATTTTGAAGGGTATAGGTTAACTCTTGAGCTGATTGAAATGGTTTAGTTTTAATCTGATGTTAGAACTGGTTTATTATTCTGTTTTATACAGTTTGGTTTGATTAAATGCTACATGACCTGGTTCATTTTAGGTTTGTTTATAGATATATTTGATTAAATTCAGTTTTAATTTCAGACACAAGCATCAGATCTGATCCAAATCCTCTTTAATGGTTTGTCTCAGGTGTATTTCGACATGAAGATCGGAGACGAGGACGTGGGGAGGATCGTTATCGGAGTCTTTGGGAAAACTGTGCCTAAAACAGCTGAAAACTTCATCGCCCTGGCAACGGGGGAGGTGCTCCTAGAATAATCTCACATGTTTATATTCCCATAATGCAGTTCTGTTCATGAGCAAAGGGAAACTAACAGGGATTAACAATATCACGGTTTTAACTCTAGGATGTTTATCATAATCAAATCGATTATACAATAATCCTCGACCAGTCAACTGGTGATTTTACAAAGGATTGAGGCAGTGATTTCTTTATTTTGGTTCAAATGAAATTAAAGTTGTTTTATAAACAGGGTTTATGCCCAATAGAGTCACATTGGGTCTCAAACAAGTAATGTGACCAGGGGTCTCCAGAACTAAATTAATGATAAAACTTAAACTTTTTAAAAACTGTATGTGACTAAAACACATTGTAAAAGCCCTACAGTTTAACTGTATCCAGTTGTGGACGTTTTTCAGGGGGTTTTTTGTGAGTTGTGTTCTTCCTCAAACGGAGCACTCTTACAACAGCGCCGTAACTGAATGCTGGGTTTTAACTCCGAGCTGGTTCATGTGGGATAAAGCTTTTTCCAATTTACTCGTCATTAACGTTCACTAGTTCTCACTTTTAGCTCCTTATATTAGCTTTCGTTAGTCTGTAGTAGGGCTGGGCGATATGACCTCAAATCAATATCACGATAAATTGGGCCGTTTTACCTCGATAACGATAAATGCACATGAACATAGCCTACCAGCACACAAAGTCAAAACAGACAAAAAAGACTTTTATTTTCTTTTTTATTAAAACACAGAATTTACCGACATGGGCAAAATGACGTTGGTTATCGTAGTAAATTTTGGTAACGGTAAAGTTTTGGTTTATCACCCAGGCCTTGTCTGTAGAGAACATAATAATATATATTTGTGACACGGTGTTATACTTTGACGAACAGTTTTAATCCTCCACCGTCCGCTACAAAAAACCTGACGTAAATCGTTGTCTTGTATCCTGATACATTCTGTTCTGACGGATTTGTCTTTGGTCTAACTCTACCTTATCTGATCCCACCGGGTTTATTTTCCAGTAGAACATCTGCAGCTGCGAACATGTCCAGATTTAACCTTAGAAATAAATAAAACCTTGTATTCAACAGTTTAATGTGAAATATGTGTTTAATATAAATATGTGTCTGTGTTGAACAGAAAGGGTTTGGATACAAAGGCAGCAAGTTCCACAGAGTTATTAAAGACTTTATGATTCAGGGAGGAGACTTCACAAGAGGAGACGGCACCGGAGGTGAGTCGATACCTCTGTATACAGGTACAGAGCCCCGTATACCCCCTGCAGACCCCTACACCTCAGTATATCTATATACACTAAGGGAAGATAAACTCCTCAGGAGCCTGACGCCTTGTAAAGCGTCAGATGTGAAACTGTTCTCAGTTCTGTAAATATGTCAGTGGTTTGGTCTCACTTCGGTTTTAAACTGGATTCACACTGAACTTGCTCTGAAACAGATTTATTTAATATATTCACCTCTCACTTGTCTGTGTGCCAGGTAAGAGCATCTACGGCGACCGTTTTCCCGATGAGAACTTTAAGCTGAAACATTACGGCGCTGGATGGTTGTCGATGGCAAACGCTGGAAAAGACACGAACGGTTCTCAGTTCTTCATCACGACGGTCCAGACGCCGTGGTTGGACGGAAAACATGTGGTGTTTGGGAAAATCCTGGAGGGCATGGTGAGGCTGCACCTGGACCGGAACAGGTCCAGACTGGGACGAGACTGGGTCCAGAGTGGGCTAGAGGGTCTGAGTGGGATTTACATGGATTTTAACTTGTTTTAGTCAGATTTTACAGATTTAGATGGCTTTTGGCAGGTTTTGGGTGGTTTTCAGCAAGTCTCAGTGGGTTTAGTTGCACTGTGAGTATTTGAGTAGATTTCGAGGGGGTTTACACGGACTCGGGGAGGTTTCAGCAGTACTTGAACAGTTTTTTCCTGATCATCTCCAGGACGTGGTGAAAAAGATCGAGGCGACGAAGACTGACGGCAGAGACAAACCACTCAAAGACGTGGTGATCCACGACTGCGGCAAAATCGAGGTTGAAAAACCCTTCGCTGTGGCCAAAGAGGGAGTCCAGGCCTAGACCGGGCCAGGACCAGAGGAAGCACGGGGACCAGGGTGGGGTTTCATTCCAAACAAAGGGTTTTTGTAGAAAAAAAAAATGGATCTGAATAAAAGTTTGGTTAAAAAAAACAAAACAAAAAAAAACTGTTTTTGTGTTTTCTCTTTACTTTTTGTGATCAACGTGGTACAAATACGTTTTTTAAACTATTATGTGGAAACCGTATTTACAGATTTAATAAAAATATCTGAGTCACATGTCTTAAACTTTTGGTTCTGTTTAAATGAGCTCCAGATTTGTTCCAAAGAAAAGACAAATTGGAGAGGATTTCTGGGCTCAGCCCCAAAGGGCAATACTGAGCACGAATAATCTAAAAAAGGAAGACGAAGTCTTATGATGAAGCAGAAAATGAACAGCATAATAAAGAAGGGCAGAGGTCATAGTGCGAAGATAAAAGATCAGAGGAATCAGTTTGGACTGATTTCAGCGGCTTTAAAAAAAAAAAGAAACACCTGCAGGAATAAAAGTCTAAAGATGGTCTGAGACTCAGCGGCTCTGGACTAAACTGGGTCTGTTCAGGACTGAGGCAGATAGAAGACTTAAGTTGAGGACACATCACAAGATTGTCAGCTTTTACCCACAAATCCCAGTTGGACAAAGTGCACTCCCTTTATTTTCCAGGAAAAACTTCCCTAGGCTGCTCAAAAACATTTATTTTCCCTTAATATTAAGTTTGTCAATTAAACTTTTAATAAACTGAAAATAAATCCAGTTCAGACTCAAGGAAAAACAGGATTTATTATTTTTCCACAAAAACATTTTACATTAAATTTTAAGCTGTTTATCCACATAAACCCGGTCTACCCCTGGTCTAAACCTGGAATGAAACTGGTCTAAACCTGGAATGAAACTGGTCTAAACCTGGTCTAAACCTGGAATGAAACTGGTCTAAACCTGGTCTAAACCTTGGTCACGTCTTTGAATCTTTACATTAACAGATGATTTTAAAAATCATTTAGAAAAATTACAAGAAAAACTTTTACAGAAACATATTTACAGCAGACCCTTATTAAAGAATATTCTATATATTATGAATATTCATATGCACTAAAAAGAATATTCATGCAATATTTATATAAATATTAATGAAGGTGAAATGTATGCAGCAGATTCAGGTTTTTATTGAAAACAGTCAAAACCTGCTTTAGTTCAATCAATAAACAATCATTAGTTCACAATAAACTGGGTTTGAACCAAGACTAAACCAGGTCTAAAGTGTGGACAAAGACTGTTTTGTTGAAATGAAAGACTCTGAACATGATTAAAACCTTTTTCATAAAAGTATTGAAATGAAAAAAACTGATGTGGTTCTGATCAGTGATCGATCGATTATTGATTATTAGCATTAAGATTAAGTCAGTCGTGCAGTTTCTTTTATGCCTTTTCTCGTCTGGTTCTTGGTGGTTCTGATCTGGTCTCTGTTGGTATTCAAGGTTTTAGGCGGTCTGTCTCCGGTCTGGGATGGTCTTACCGGTCCTGGTTCAGGGCGGTCTGTCTCCGGTCTGGGATGGTCTTACCGGTCCTGGTTCAGGGCGGTCTGTCTCCAGACTGAGATGGTCTCACTGGTCCTGGTTCAGGGTGGTGCTTCGCCGGTCTGGGATGGTCTCACTGGTCCTGGTTCAGGGCGGTCTGTCTCCAGTCTGATCTCACTGGTCCTGGTCCTGGTCCAGGGCGGTCTGTCTCCGGTTTGGGATGGTCTCACTGGTCCTGGTTCAGGGCGGTCTGGGATGGTCTCACCGGTCCTGGTTCAGGGCGGTCTGGGCAGCGGTCTGGGATGGTCTCACCGGTCCTGATTCAGGGCGGTCTGGGCAGCGGTCTGGGATGGTCTCACCGGTCTTGGTTCAGGGCGGTCTGGGCAGCGGTCTGGGATGGTCTCACCGGTCCTGGTTCAGGGCGGTCGGGGCAGCGGTCTGGGATGGTCTCACCGGTCCTGGTTCAGGGCGGTCTGGGCAGCGGTCTGGGATGGTCTCACTGGTCCTGGTTCAGGGCGGTCTGGGCAGCAGTCCTGAGGGTCCTGCTGCTGAAGACTCCTTCAGAAAACTCCTGCTGAGCTTTCATGAAACTAGCTCCAGTTCCACGATAAGAGCTGTGGACCTAAACCAGACAAAAGTCCAGGTAGAATCAGGGGAAAACCAGACAAAACCTGTTCAGATCCCTTCTGAACCAGTTTCACTCACCATTTTGAGAAGGACGATGGACAGAACGGAGCACATCGTGAACAAAATAGCCACCATCATCATCATTCCTGCCACCGCGTTGTTCGAGCCAATCAGAACAAAGGATGTGATCCAGCCGCTGAAGACCAATCAGAGAGCAGCAGGTTAACGGACCAATCAGAGAGCAGCAGGTTAACGGACCAATCAAAGAGCAGCTGGTCAAACGGACCAATCAGAGAGCAGCCGGTGAAACGGACCAATCAGAGAGCAGCTGGTCAAACGGACCAATCAGAGAGCAGCCGGTCAAATGGACCAATCAGAGAGCAGCAGGTTAACGGCCCAATCAGAGAGCAGCCGGTGAAATGGACCAATCAGAGAGCAGCTGGTCAAATGGACCAATCAGAGAGCAGCTGGTCAAACGGACCAATCAGAGAGCAGCCGGTCAAATGGACCAATCAGAGAGCAGCAGGTTAAAGGACCAATCAGAGAGCAGCAGGTTAAACAGACCAATTAGAGAGCAGCAGGTTAACGGACCAATCAGAGAGCAGACAGGTTTAAACGGACCAATCAGAGAGCAGCAGGTGTATAACAGGTGTAGTACAGGTGTATAACAGGTGTAGTACAGGTGTATAACAGGTGTATAACAGGTGTAGTACAGGTGTATAACAGGTGTAGTACAGGTGTAGTACAGGTGTAGTACAGGTGTATAACAGGTGTATAACAGGTGTAGTACAGGTGTATAACAGGTGTAGTACAGGTGTAGTACAGGTGTAGTACAGGTGTATAACAGGTGTAGTACAGGTGTAGTACAGGTGTATAACAGGTGTAGTACAGGTGTATAACAGGTGTAGTACAGGTGTAGTACAGGTGTAGTACAGGTATATAACAGGTGTAGTACAGGTGTAGTACAGGTGTATAACAGGTGTAGTACAGGTGTAGTACAGGTGTATAACAGGTGTATAACAGGTGTAGTACAGGTATATAACAGGTGTATAACAGGTGTAGTACAGGTATATAACAGGTGTAGTACAGGTGTAGTACAGGTGTACTCACCTGTTGCCCCAGCCAGGGATTCCCACGGCCTGGATGATGAAGATGACAATTTGACAAAAGAAGATGAAGAAGAAGAAGAAGAAGCTGAAGGAGCTGTCGGTTCTAATCAGAGAGAGAACAATTTTAGACCGGACTGAACCTGGTTTTACTGGGTTTACCTGAAGGCCCTGTAGACCGGACTGAACCTGGTTTTACTGGGTTTACCTGAAGGCCCTGTAGACCGGACTGAACCTGGTTTTACTGGGTTTACCTGAAGGCCCTGTAGACCGGACTGAACCTGGTTTTACTGGGTTTACCTGAAGGCCCTGTAGACCGGACTGAACCTGGTTTTACTGGGTTTACCTGAAGGCCCTGTAGACCGGCCGGAACCAGCAGAGGAAGGAACACGGGGAGAACAGCAGGAACCAGAGCAAAGCCAAACCAAAGTCCACTCCGTGTGACGGGTCCGTGGTGAACCGGGCCAGAGTCGAAAGAACGTTCAGGAACAGAGAGACCACGCCCACTGCAACAGAACCAATCAGAAAGAGCGTCCAGGAGACCACGCCCACTGATCTGATACTAATCCAGAGGTTATAATCAGATTAGAGTATAATCAGATACGTACTCATCCAGAGGTTATGTTTAGATTAGAGTATAATCAGATACGTACTCATCCAGAGGTTATGATCAGATTAGAGTATAATCTGATACATACTCATCCAGAGGTTATGATCAGATTAGAGTATAATCAGATACGTACTCATCAAGAGGTTATGTTTAGATTAGAGTATAATCAGATACGTACTCATCCAGAGGTTATAATCAGATTAGAGTATAATCTGATACGTACTCATCCAGAGGTTATGATCAGATTAGAGTATAATCTGATACGTACTCATCCAGAGGTTATGTTTAGATTAGAGTATAATCAGATACGTACTCATCCAGAGGTTATGATCAGATTAGAGTATAATCTGATACGTACTCATCCAGAGGTTATGTTTAGATTAGAGTATAATCAGATACGTACTCATCCAGAGGTTATGTTTAGATTAGAGTATAATCAGATACGTACTCATCCAGAGGTTATGATCAGATTAGAGTATAATCTGATACGTACTCATCCAGAGGTTATGATCAGATTAGAGTATAATCTGATACGTACTCATCCAGAGGTTATGATCAGATTAGAGTATAATCTGATACGTACTCATCCAGAGGTTATGATCAGATTAGAGTATAATCTGATACGTACTCATCCAGAGGTTATGATCAGATTAGAGTATAATCTGATACGTACTCATCCAGAGGTTATGATCAGATTAGAGTATAATCTGATACGTACTCATCCAGAGGTTATGATCAGATTAGAGTATAATCTGATACGTACTCATCCAGAGGTTATGTTTAGATTAGAGTATGATCAGATACGTACTCATCCAGAGGTTATGATCAGATTAGAGTATAATCAGATACGTACTCATCCAGAGGTTATGATCAGATTAGAGTATAATCTGATACGTACTCATCCAGAGGTTATGATCAGATTAGAGTATAATCTGATATGTACTCATCCAGAGGTTATGTTTAAATTTGAGTATAATCAGATACGTACTCATCCAGAGGTTATAATCAGATTAGAGTATAATCTGATACGTACTCATCCAGAGGTTATGTTTAGATTAGAGTATAATCAGATACGTACTCATCCAGAGGTTATAATCAGATTAGAGTATAATCTGATACGTACTCATCCAGAGGTTATGTTCAGATTAGAGTATAATCAGATACGTACTCATCCAGAGGTTATAATCAGATTAGAGTATAATCTGATACATACTCATCCAGAGGTTATAATCAGGTTAGAGTATAATCAGATTAGAGTATAATCTGATACGTACTCATCCAGAGGTTATGATCAGATTAGAGTATAATCTGATACGTACTCATCCAGAGGTTATGATCAGATTAGAGTATAATCTGATACGTACTCATCCAGAGGTTATGATCAGATTAGAGTATAATCTGATACGTACTCATCCAGAGGTAGTAAAGCATCTTCACAACTCGCTGATGTTGAGAAGGAATCTCTTCAGAAAAATCCTGATAAAAACAAGGTTTTATCGGGAAACTCTTCGGCAGCGGAGGCCAGTTATTCTCTTTAACTCCTAAAAAAAAGTGCACAGGTCATAAAGAAAACTGGACTAAACCAAATAGAATCTTGTATAAACACAGTCAGTCCGGTCTAAACCTGGTCTAGCCCAGACCTGGTGTGGTGCTCGGCCTGTTGTTGATCTCTTGTTCTCTTTTCTCCAGTTCAGCTGCTTTTTTCTCCAGTTCTTCCTGTCGTTTCAAGAGCTCAGCCTGAGCTGCTGCTGCCACCTGCTGCACACACAGAGAACTGCAGTTTAACACCTGCTGCTCACAAAGAACTACAGAGAACTGCAGTTTAACACCTGCTGCTCACAAAGAACTACAGAGAACTGCAGTTTAACACCTGCTGCACACAGAGAACTGCAGTTAAACACCTGCTGCACACAGAGAACTGCAGTTTAACACCTGCTGCACACAGAGAACTGCAGTTAAACACCTGCTGCACACAGAGAACTACAGAGAACTGCAGTTTAACACCTGCTGCACACAGAGAACTACAGAGAACTGCAGTTTAACACCTGCTGCACACAGAGAACTGCAGTTAAACACCTGCTGTACACAGAGAACTGCAGTTTAACACCTGCTGCTCACAAAGAACTACAGAGAACTGCAGTTTAACACCTGCTGTACACAGAGAACTACAGAGAACTGCAGTTTAACACCTGCTGCACACAGAGAACTGCAGTTTAACACCTGCTGCACACAGAGAACTACAGAGAACTGCAGTTTAACACCTGCTGCACACAGAGAACTGCAGTTAAACACCTGCTGTACACAGAGAACTGCAGTTTAAAACCTGCTGCACACAGAGAACTGCAGTTAAACAGCACCACCTGGTCCAGACCTGGTTCAGACCTGGTTCAGTCCAGTCTTACCTGTGGTCCTGGTTCTGTGGAGGGCTGGAGAACAGCAGGTTCATAAGGAGCAGTCGAACCCAGAGTCTCCTGAAAAACAAACAGAGACAGGTTCACATCCAGAGACTTGAGCAAAAGTGTTATATATACATGAGTATTTATATAAGTATATATATGAATATATATATATATATATGAATATATATATATATATATATATATATATATATATATATATATATATATATATATATGAATACATGTGTACATGAGTATATATGAGTATATATGAGTATTTTATTTTATTTTATTTAACCTTTATTTAACCAGGAAAGTCCCATTGAGATTAAAAACCTCTTTTTCAAGGGAGTCATGTACATGGTATATATATGAGTACGTGTATGTGAGTATATATATGAGTACATGTGTACATGAGTATATATGAGTATATATATGAGTACATGTGTACATGAGTATATATGAGTATATATATGAATACATGTGTGCACAAGTATATATGAGTACATGTGTACGTGAGTGTATATATATGAGTACATGTGTACATGAGTATATATGAGTACATGTGTACATGAGTATATACAAGTATATATGAGTACATGTGTAGATGAGTATATATATGAGTACATGTGTACGTGAGTATTTATGAGTATACATATGAGTACATGAGAGAGTCCCACAGAGTACATGACTTTATTTGAGGACATGAGTATATATGAGTATATATGAGCACATGAGTATTTATGAGTATATATATATATGAGTACATGAGGGAGTCCCACAGAGTACATGACTTTATTTGAGGACATGAGTATATATGAGCACATGAGTATTTATGAGTATATATATATGAGTACATGAGGGAGTCCCACAGAGTATATATGAGGACATGAGTATATGAGTATATATGTGTACATGAGTAAATATATGAGAACATGTGTACATAAGTATATATATATGAGTACTTACATTTGGAAAAGGGTTGAAGTGCTCGACGGATGTGACGGAGGAATTTGTGACCTGTGTCACTGACGGGTCCTGACAGAAACACACATGTTAATAACACGCTTATAACACACATAAAACACACAGACGGTGCAATAACACACAAAATATATAACACTCATAACACATATATAACACACGTATAACATATAACACATATATAACACACATTTATGCCAGTAGCAGAGTGGTTAGCGCTCCTGCTTAGCTGTTCTCCCTGTGTCTCTGTGGGTTCTCTCCAAACACATGTTCAGGTCAACTACTGACTCTACAGTGCCCCTAGTGGATGAATGAGAGAGTGAATGGTTGTCTGCCAGTGTCTGTCTCTAAGTGTTTACCCTGCGACTAACTGTCCATTGTCCAGGGTGTACCCCTCCTCAGGCCTAAAGCTGCTGGGATAGTCTCCAGTCCCGAGACCCCAGAGGGACCAAGCAGGAGAAAATGAATGATTAATATAAAAAATAGGAATAAATCCTGACAAAGTCCCACAGAGTCAGGGTCTGATTCTGCAGCTCTCTCTCTAAGTCCAAATAAGTCCGGTCTAAGTCCAAATAAGTCCGGTCTAAGTCCACATCAGTGCGGTCTAAGTTCCTGCAGTGATAGTATTGTTCTGATTTTATTTGCGTCACACCCTTTTATTATCATCACATTAAGGTGAGTCAGGACCAGGATGTGGTTGGTTCATAAACAGCTGCTCACCTGTCCAGGTGTGTGAGAGGTGCACCTGTCAGTTACTCCTGAATATGTTTAAAACCTGATTAAACGGAATTAAACAGGTGTTGTTCCACAGTCGCAGTCTTAATACATGGATATTGTTTTAATCTAAAATTACCCTTTTCTTCAGAAACACATTTTTATCTGTTTCCTCAAACATTTATTTCTTTATGTGTTTAGTTATTCACATGTTTTTTTTACATTCTGTTATGTCTGTAAATACAGTTTGGGTCTTGTTTATGGTAATATTAGCTTACAGTATTATTGTTCAGGCAGTTATCGTCTTTAATATTAAGTTTTACCATATATTAAAATATTTATCACTCATTTTAATTTTCAAACCAGTTTTTCTTGAGTTAACTGGTTAAGTTAAATACTAGTTTGTATCGCATTCCTCTTTAGCCTCACTTTAACTTTGTTCTCGCCTCGCAGTCCTGTCCTGCGCTCTGATTGGCTGTTGCGCTGTCACTCACACTGAACTGTTCAATCCTCGTTCAGCCTCAGCTCTAAGCCCCGCCCTCTGTCTCCACAGCAGTTTCCCGCTGTTTAACCCCGTTAAACTCTCGGTAAACTCACGTCAAACGGGTTTTCTCCGGTGTCGGCGCTGAATGGGTTCGTGTCGAAGCTGGACATGGCGGCGGCGCGCGGCGGGGACGCGGTTTAACAAAGAAAACGGCGGCGGGACGAACTTTTCCGTGTTACTCTCGGCGCACCCCCAAACAGTGACTGCGCATGCGCACCGGCTGTCAGTGACGCAGCAGCAGCGATGGCGGAAGTGAACGGTGAGTGTCCGCTCTCTGTTAAACCTTTACCGGGATTTTAAATTCACTTACAGGCCTCTGACTCCTGTGTGGGGAAAGAACGGCCTGGGTCGGTCTCACGGCTCGGTTTGCTCCGTGAAACCCCTCAGACCCAGGTCTAACCCGGGAAACCCTCTCCTCCGCGGCTGGTGTTAAGCTGAGAATTACATCCTCTCGCTTTAATAAACGAAAGGTCCAGTTCTAAGTGTTTCTGTGTAGTTCAGGTGGCCTCGCACTTTCACCTTTATTTATATCTAGCGACATAAAGCAGCTTAGCTTATTTAATAAATCATCTTATTACTTTACATTGTGCATTTGTGTTTAAGCTTATATCAGTAAAAAAGACATTTTAACAAATATATTGTATGACATAATTGTGTAGTAATTGTGTAATGAAACTTGAATTTAGATAATATCTGAAAAACTATGTAATATAAAAATCATACGTAAGAAAGAAGTGTGAGTCTACATCCCTCGGCAGAATAATAAACACCTAACATCATAAAAACTTTTACTGAAAAGTGGGTCAGATGTTAAATACGTTAAAATAAACCTCAGATTTTTCAGTGTGTTTCTGAAGTGACTTGAACTGATGAAACAATAAATATATAGTCTCCAGATTAACAGAGAAAGAAGTCTGTTGATTGTAATGATAAGATAAAACCCATAATAATCCCCTAGGCTGCAGTGTTGGAGGATATTTTTATCTAAGACTCAGAGACACATGCTTCTGTGACATGAATAAAGTCTGAAGCTAAAATAAACAGTGTGAATGTGGTTATATTTAGTGTGTTAACAGTGGATAAGGTTCTTTATTCTAACAGTGGGTGAAGAAACAGTTCAGAGACAAAGAGAGTTTGTTCAGACGGAGCTCAAATATGGGGTCATTTCAGACAATTATTACAGTTTTATTACAGAACTGTTTCTCTGTTGCTGAAGAAAGTGCTCTGTTTTTAATCTCTGACTATGATCAATAACATGAATAATAATGTGTGTTTGGAGTAACGCTCAGTTAAAAGTAAGCTAAATGAATTTGACTCATATTTCTACAGTAGCCTCCTCTGCTGTATTTCCTCTGTTTATTGCTGCAGACTTTAAACTGAAGTATTTATTTCTGTCTCCTGCAGTTCTGCCTTTGTCCTGTAGGGTGCAGCACTACTCCTGGGGTAAAGTGGGTCTAAACAGTGAAGTGGCTCAGCTCCTGCTCCACAGCGACCCCAGCACCTCCATCGACCAGGACCTGCCCTACGCTGAGGTAAGACCAGGTAAAACCAGGTCTGAACCAGGGCCTCATTATGACTCTGCTGAGTTACAACTTTTATTATAAATACTATTTCAGCTTCATTCATTTTTCTGGTGTCTTTTTCTGACCCGGTTCTGACCCGGTTCTGACCTGTTGCAGCTGTGGATGGGCGCTCACCCGAAGGCGGACTCTCAGATCTTCCTGGACCAGGTCTCGGAGCGGACTCTGGGAGAATGGATCAGTAAAAACCCTCAGAGTCTCGGGACCAAGGTCCGAGACCGGTTCAACGGAAAACTACCGTTTCTCTTTAAAGTCCTGTCTGTGAACAACGCCCTGTCCATCCAGGCCCACCCGGACCAGGTCAGAACCAGTACCAACACTAAAACACACCAGAACCGGGCCTGAACCAGGTCTAACCCGGTCTCTGTCTCCAGGACCTGGCGGCTCAGCTTCACGCTCAGTTCCCGGAGCATTATCCCGACGACAACCACAAACCAGAGATGGCCATCGCTCTGACGCCGTTTCAGGGACTGTGTGGGTTCAGGCCGGTCCAGGAGGTCCTAGACTTCCTCTCAGGTGGGTGTGGGCCTGGTCTGCAGGGATCGGAACTGGTTTTGGTTGGATTTAAACAGGTTTCTGCAGGTTTTGACCTGGTTTTGAATCTGATTTTATCTGGTTTTAACCCAGTCTTTGCTGGATCTTGTCCTCAGAGGTCCCAGAGCTCCAGGCCTTAGTGGGTCCAGACTCTGTCCAGGAGCTGAAGTCTGGTCTCTATGACTTGGACCGGACCAGTCAGTCTCTGAAGACCTGCTTCAGTCGAATGATGAACTGTGACAAAAACCTGGTCCATGACCAGCTCCAGAAACTGGTCCAGAGAGTCCAGAGGCAAGGTAAGACCAGGACTAGACCAGGACGTGACCAGGACTAGACCAGGACTAGACCAGGACTAGACCAGGACTAGACCAGGACTAGACCAGGACGTGACCAGGACGTGACCAGGACTAGACCAGGACTAGACCAGGACTAGACCAAGACTAGACCAGGACTAGACCAGGACTAGACCAGGACTACACCAGACAGAAATAGGACTAGACCAGACTGAACCAGACTTAACCAGGACTAGACCAGGACTAGACCAGGACGTGACCAGGACGTGACCAGGACTAGACCAGGACTAGACCAGGACTAGACCAGGACTAGACCAGGACGTGACCAGGACGTGACCAGGACTAGACCAGGACGTGACCAGGACGTGACCAGGACGTGACCAGGACGTGACCAGGACTAGACCAGGACTAGACCAGGACTAGACCAAGACTAGACCAGGACTAGACCAGGACTACACCAGACAGAAATAGGACTAGACCAGACTGAACCAGACTTAACCAGGACTAGACAATGTCCAGAGACTGGTCCAGAGTCTGTCTCTTACCTGTCCCGTTAGTCTCAGATGGTCTGGACGTGTCCCGGTCTAACGGAGACCTGCTGCTGAAGCTAAACTCTCAGTTTCCTGGAGACATCGGCTGTTTTTCCATCTTCTTCCTGAACCACGTCCTTCTGGAGCCGGGACAGGCCCTGTTCCTGAAGGCCAACGAGATCCACGCCTACCTGTACGGAGGTGAGGCCAAAACCAGGTAAAACCAGGTCTGGACTCGGCCCGGACCACAGTGGTACATTTGTCCTCCGCAGGGGGCGCTGTCTACAGTGTCAGTCTCCATCATCTCTGTCAGGGCTGGGAACTGAACCCACGACCTTCGACCTCCCAAAGAAAAGATGGAACAAACAGATTATTTTCAAAGAGTTTGGTGTCGCTGGGTTTGATCATGATCTGGTCCAGACCTGGTTTAGACCTGGTCCAGACCTGGTTCAGATCTGGTTTAGACCTGGTCCAGACCTGGTTTAGACCTGGTCCAGACCTGGTTCAGACCTGGTCCAGACCTGGTTTAGACCTGGTTTAGACCTGGTCCAGACCTGGTTCAGACCTGGTCCAGACCTGGTTTAGACCTGGTTTAGACCTGGTCCAGACCTGGTTTAGACCTGGTCCAGACCTGGTCCAGACCTGGTCCAGACCTGGTTTAGACCTGGTCCAGACCTGGTTCAGACCTGGTTCAGACCTGGTTCAGACCTGGTTTAGACCTGGTCCAGACCTGGTTTAGACCTGGTTTAGTCCTGGTTTAGACCTGGTCCAGACCTGGTTTAGACCTGGTTTAGACCTGGTTCAGACCTGGTTCAGATCTGGTTTAGACCTGGTCCAGACCTGGTTTAGACCTGGTCCAGACCTGGTCCAGACCTGGTTTAGACCTGGTCCAGACCTGGTTTAGACCTGGTCCAGACCTGGTCCAGACCTGGTTTAGACCTGGTCCAGACCTGGTTTAGACCTGGTCCAGACCTGGTCCAGACCTGGTTTAGACCTGGTCCAGACCTGGTTTAGACCTGGTCCAGACCTGGTCCAGACCTGGTTTAGACCTGGTCCAGACCTGGTCCAGACCTGGTTTAGACTTGGTTCAGACCTGGGTTAGACCTGGTTCAGACCTGTCCTAGACCTGGTTCTGGTCTCGTTCCAGACTGCGTGGAGTGCATGGCCTGCAGTGACAACACGGTTCGAGCCGGACTAACTCCGAAGTTCCTGGACGTGAAGACTCTGTGTGAGATGCTGGACTACAGCCCGGCTCCGGCCCGGTCCAAACTCTTCTCCTGTCGCCGCGACGACCACGACCCGTTTGTGACGCTGTACGACCCACCGGTACCAGACTTCGCCGTCATCCGGATCCAGGTACGGACTACAGTTCCCACAATGCACCTCTTCCACAGCTCTGACCGGTTCAGAGGAGCAGACCAGGATCCTCCTTTGGGAGGAGTCTCTGGAGGAAACCAAACCCAGCTCCTCCGTTTGGACAAAATACCCAGGATGCATCTGTGTATCCTCCGAGGCCTTTCCCTACCCACAATGCACCGCAAGTGTTTTGAAAAGAAAAAAAAGAAGTGAGGCTTAAAGCTGAATTTTCAGTTTAAATAAAAGTGTCCATTTGCTGTGTTCATAGAAAATGTTTTATTTTGAAAACATTTGTCCAATAAACTGCACAGTTGAGTTTTATTTCTGTTCAGTCAGATTTTCTCAGCGTTGTCGTGTTCATCTGATGGACTCCTGCAGAACAGATCACATTCAGCTGCTCTCGCTTCACTGAAAATACACGACATAAAGAAATAAATATCAACTAATGTTACGAACTGTTCAGCTCCACAAATGTTTCTGTCCTTTTCCACCAGACTCTCTCCAACATCAGACTGGTTTAAAAACAGTCAAAGGCTGCTTTTTTCATTGTATTCATTTTGAGCCTTTTTGTTTTTTATTTGTTTATTCATTTGCTTAACATTGTATTTTATATTATAGTAATGTTTAATGTTCATAACTCTCTATAACAGGAAAAAAAATAAGCATTTAAGGGTTTTTAAAGAGAATAAAAAATAGCAGGAAAACAGTGGGCGGAGCTTCTAGGAGTTAGGACTCTAGGAGTTAGGAGTTAGGACTCTAGGAGTTAGGACTCTAGGAGTTAGGACACTAGGAGTTAGCAGTTAGGACTCTAGGAGTTAGGACTCTAGGAGTTAGGACTCTAGGAGTTAGGAGTCTAGGAGTTAGGACTCTAGGAGTTAGCAGTTAGGACTCTAGGAGTTAGGACTCTAGCCTCGGTTCAGAGGAGACTCTGGAGGAAGGATCCTGGAGACTGGGACCTGTGTTTCCTCTGAGACTATAGTTAACGATCTGTTCCTCTCAGATTCAACTTGGTCTAACTCTGGTCTTACCTGGTCTAACTCAGGTTCAGCTTGGTCTAACTCTGGTCTTACCTGGTCTAACTCTGGTTTTGTCTGGTCCAGGTGCCCACAGGGGTGAAGTCCTACACAGTGAAGGCCATAGACAGCGCCAGCCTCCTATTGATCGTCTCTGGCTCCGCCTCCTGTCCCGCCCACAGTGACATCACTCTGAGGCGGGGCTCTGTGCTCTTCCTCTCAGCCAATCACAGCCTTCCTCTGGAGATTACATCATCATCTTCACTGGAGCTGTTCAGGGCCTGCTGCCTCCTGTAGAACCAGGACTAGACCAGGACTAGACCAGACCAGGACCAGGACTAGACCAGGACTAGACCAGGACCTGGACTAGACCAGACCAGAACCAGGACTAGACCAGGACTACACCAGGACTAGACCAGACCAGGACTAGACCAGGACTAGACCAGACCAGGACTAGACCAGACCAGGACTAGACCAGGACTAGACCAGGACTAGACCAGGACTAGACCAGGACCAGGACTAGACCAGGACTAGACCAGACCAGGACTAGACCAGGACTTGGAGCAGGACTAGACCAGGACCTGGACTAGACCAGGACTTGGACCAGGACTAGACCAGGACCTGTACTAGGCCAGGAATAGACCAGGACCAGGACTAGACCAGGACCAGGACCAGGACCAGGACCAGGACCAGGACCTGGACCTGGACCTGGACCTGGACTAGACCAGGACCTGTACTAGGCCAGGAATAGACCAGGACCTGGACTAGACCAGGACCTGTACTAGGCCAGGAATAGACCAGGACCTGTACTAGGCCAGGAATAGACCAGGACCTGGACTAGACCAGGACCTGGACTAGACCAGGACCTGTACTAGGCCAGAAATAGACCAGGACCTGGACTAGACCAGGACTGGACTAGACCAGGACTAGACCAGGAGTGTTTAACGTCCTGTTCCACTGGGTTCACTAAGTCTGGCTAAACTAAATCCTGATCCAGACCTGGTCCTGATTTAGACCTGGTCCAGACCTGGTCCTGATTTAGACCTGGTCCAGACCTGGTCCTGATTTAGACCAGGCTGCACTTTTGTTGTGAAAACACTGTATTAACATAAGAATCTATCAAATATTAGAGTTTAAATAACTGTTGCTCCTCTGAAGGAGAGTTACTGTTACTGGATTATAATCTGATTATAATCTGTTTATAATCTGATTATAGTCTGATTATAATCTGATTATAGTCTGATTATAGTCTGTTTATAATCTGATTATAATCTGATTAAAGGCTTATTATAATCTGATTATAGTCTGATTATAATCTGATTAAAGGCTGATTATAATCTGATTATAGTCTGATTATAATCTGATTATAGTCTGATTATAGTCTGTTTATAATCTGATTATAGTCTGATTATAGTCTGTTTATAATCTGATTAAAGGCTGATTATAATCTGATTATAGTCTGATTATAATCTGATTATAGTCTGATTATAGTCTGTTTATAATCTGATTATAGTCTGATTATAGTCTGATTATAATCTGATTAAAGGCTGATTATAATCTGATTGTAGTCTGAATTTAATCTGATTATAACCATCCAAAACATAATGTGGGTCAGAGTCGTGTGTTTGTGAAAATATTGTGGCTGTGGATTATTAACGTTCTGTGTCTGAAGTTAGTCCAGACTCTGTTTGTGTTAGACTTTAATAAAAGTCACTGATCTGTTTCTGTTTGAGTTTTCAGGTTTTTACAGGTTTTTACTGTTTATTTAAAAACTTACTGATCTCTCTTATGTTTGAACTGTGGAATAAAAACTGTTAAAAAGGAAAAAAATACAAACATAAATCGTAATAAAACTGTAAACTCATAAAAGAATAAAAACACTGATAACAGACACAAGTCAGAGTTCTGTTTCACCAAAGGATTGTGGGTAAATCTGAATAATTCTGGCCCTGCGCTTGACAGGTTTTTGTTCCATTCTTTACACGCTTTTATTTCAGTTTAAAGTTTTATTCAGTCTCTTCAGATATTTTCTAAAAGAGATATTCACAAAAACATTTAACAGTTTCACAGAGTTTTGTGTCAGAGACAAAATGTAAAGACACATGTTCAGTGCTATTATGATAAATTATGTTTAAAATGATCACACGAATGACATCCAGGTTGAAAATGAAAATAAAAACTGAATCATTTCATCAGAAAACTCTTTACTTTCCCTGAGCTCAGATTCACAGAAAAACACAAACACAGCTGAGTTTTTTGTGTCGTCTGGTTATATTTCACTGTATACTGTACTTCACTTAGAATCAATTAAAGTGACTTTTACAGATTGAGAATTGTTCTGATTTAAAACAACGAGAGACCAAACTGTAACTGTTTTTGAGAAAAAGATGAAACGAGGAAAATCACCTTGGACTCTAGAGAACGCTGTTGTTTAAGCTTTTATTTGACTATTATTCCACAGCAGCTCAGATTCACCTTTATGAAAACAAAATGAAATAAGAATAAATAATCTAAAGCACAGATATGTGATTACATCTGTAAATATTAAATCTATATTATTTAGAGAAAAGAAAGTGATTTATCTGAAACATAAAGGTGAGTTTTTGAAAACAATAAATGAGGAAAAAGGAGGAGTTTTAAGGATCTGCTCTAGGCTAATTTTTACAATGACTTTGAATTATTTTCTGTCATGTTTTATTGTTGAATAACTCTCTTTCAGTTTAATGTTATACTAATGTTTTCATTAATTTTATTGTTTTTTCCAGAGCTGCAGGTAAAACACAGATAAACAGACAACAATAAAACTATAAATAAAAAGAGTGCTTTGGTCTTGTCCTCTACTCTTTTTTATAAAAAAGATGAAAAAACACATAATACCGTTAAATATGCCGTAAATGAGAAGCCAGGAAGAATATTCTTTATTCTGAAGAAAACTAACCAACTCTGGTCCTGAATATTTGATCTGTTTTTAAAGAACGAGAGAAATCGGCTCTTTTCATGAGACGCGTTTTAATAAAATACAACAGACATTACAGAAAGAAAGAGCATTTATACAAAGTCTGTCCAGTATTTAACTGTGGACTGTCCAGAAGAAGTCATGTGACCCTGTGCTGTTTAATGCCCCTCCCCTCTCTGTGACCGTGTGCAGCAGCGCCCCCCTGTGGTCACATGACTGTATCACCTCACTGCAGTGTGTCTCAGACCTGACGCACTCCTCTCCTCTCTCCTGTCTCCTCTCTCCTGTCTCCTCTGTCCTCCGTCCGTTCGTCTCTAATCCCTCGGTTCTTTCTGTAATCTCCTCGTTCTTCGGTTTAATCCAGTTTTTTGTTTTGTGGCTCAAACCCGGTGGAGCTGCAGGACTCGGAGGTACGTAACTGTTTGTGTGAGTGACTCAGCTCTTTCTGCCTCCTCCTCTTCCTCCTCTTCCTCCTTTCCTCGTCTCCTTCAGGATCATGACTCATGTTTTTCCTCTGATCCTTCTGTTTTCAGATTTTATTTTGCTGCAGACAGTTTTTTTTGTTTGTTTTTTTACAGTGCAGTAGTTTCCAGGTCAAACCCATTCAGTTGTTTCTGTGAAATGGGTCTGAATCCCTTCCTTTTCCTTCAGAATAAATCTCTGAATCAGAAGAGTTGAATTAAAAAGGGGCGGGGTTTGTGTGATCTTTTCTCTGATTGGTTGTTTGTTTGGTCCAGAGGCAGTTTTTTAAAGCTACGTTTCTGACCTGGTCCTGAGGCTGAAGGCGCCTTGCAGAGTCAGAACTTTAACCTGATTTAACTCAGAGTTTAAATCTCAAACCGGTTCAAATCCTGGTTTAAGTTTAGTTTTTCATTTAAACAAGATTACATTGAATCCTGTTTTCCATAAATGTAACCTTAAAGCCACTCATTTTCAGTTAAATATATTTAACCCGTTCATTCTTTTCTGTTCCATAAACAGAATTAGTCTGATCCCAGTTCGACGTCCAGGAGGTGGGACGATCCGAACAGATGAAACCAATCAGAGAAAAGAACAAGACTCATTTCACTTCTTTATGAGTCACACATAAACCCCGCCCCTTTTTAGATAAACCATGTTTCTCTGTGGTTTTGCTCTGTTCATGTCGTCAAATGTTTAGAAGAACAAGCTCAATTTGCTGTAGTTTATATTAATAAATAATATAATAATTATATTTGTCTTGATGATTAGGCTACTGAATAAATTAACCGGGTATATTAGCATTTAGCGCTACAAACAGGTCAGGTTTAACATTAGCTTGTTTTATTCATTCTTTTTTACAAAGGAGACTACTTTAGACTTTTAGTCTAGTTTTAACTAAATATCATAAGACTTTAGTCAACTATATTCCAAGTGTTAACATAGTTTCTATTTAAAGTGGTTCTCTTTTGGTCTCCTGTCGTCTTCCCGAGGCTCTAACAAATGTTTGTGTCTGACATCACTTCAGCGACGCTCAAAAACCTGAGTCTGATTGATCTCTTCTCAACTCCTCTCCTTTTGATGGATTTAGTCTCTGTTCGTTTTAGTTTTCATTCGTTGATAAAAGTGTAGTCTTTTAGTTAGAGTTTTCATTCTTGTTTATTACTTTTTATTTAGTTTTCTTTTCATTTTCAGAAGCAAAAATATGTTAAAACTATGACGAAAATGATTTGTCACCAAAACGAACACAGATCTGAGCTCTCTCTTTATAGAAGAGTTTTCTCTATATCTACATCGAAATGAATCTAAAGCATTGTTGATATTTACGTTTCTTACAGTTCATCAGTGAATGCTTGGGTCTCGGGTGAAGCCCCCTCAAACATAAACCGCTTCACTAAATACAGTATCTTTTTAGAGCCTGTTTTTTACAGTGTAGACGCTATGTGATTGAGGCCACTCTGAGGTAAACCTCTAAAGTCCAAGTTTAGTCCACATTAATCCTCATTAACAGGATTACACTGGTCTGTTCTTCTGGACTCCACTGAGAAAGACCAGAGAAAGACCAGACTGATCTCAGACTGATACTGTCCTGGTCCTGGTTCTGGTCTGGTTCTGGTTCTGGTTCTGGTCTGGTTCTGGTTCTGGTCTGGTCCTGGTCTGGTTAATCTGGTTTTAGTGGATTCTGTGTCATTTATTTTAGTCTGAGTTTATTATAGTTCTCTTTAAAAAGAGCAGTTCCACTGAGACCTGCTAGAACTGGGTCAGGACCAGACTCAGGATCAGACTGAGAACTGGGTCAGGACCAGATTCAGAACCGGATTCAGAACCGGACTCAGGACCGGACTCAGGACCGGACTCAGGACCGGACTCAGGACCGGACTCTTGATGATTATGTTTGAATCCAGCCTGTGATTCTCTCAGAGAGGAGGGGCTACAGCTGCACTCTGACCTCCGCGGGACTCGTGGGCGGGACTTGTAGGTGGGGCTAGTGGGCGGGGCTAGTGGAGTGAGTTCATGTGTTATGTTTGGTTCTGTTTCTGTTTATTTTGACCCAGATCCAGACCTGTCCCTGGCCTGAACCTGGTCTGGATCTGGTTCTGATGGCGTCCCCTGAGTCTTCACTGCCGGAGGACTCTGGTCCCTGTGGTCTGAACCCGTCTCAGGACTCTGCTGACCCCGGCCCCGACCCCGGCCCCGACCCCGGACCCGACCCCGGCCCCGGTGCGGACTTCGACCCGCTGCAGTCCCTGCCCTCGTCCTGCGGCGGGTTCCTGCGCCTGTCCAGACCCTGCCTGTATGTGTTCCCGGCGGGTCGAGGGGACTCGGCGCTGTTCGGGGTCAGCGGGTTCTCGGTTCTGGTGAACGGCGGGGACCAGAGGAAGTCCTGTTTCTGGAGACTGGTCCGACACCTGGACCGGGTCGACGCGGTTCTGCTCACTCACATCGGAACCGACAACCTCCCGGGATTTAATGGCTTTCTGCAGCGAAAACTGGAGGAAAAGAGACTGGAGCAAGACCTGAGTCAGGACCAGGACCAGGACCAGACCCCAGACCAGGTCCAGGACTGGATCAGCAACCTCGTCTCTCCAGAGGTCAGTAAAACCTGTTCAGATCCATCTAAGACCTGTTCAGATCCCTGTAAATCCTCTTGTGTCTCAGGTGGGGCTGGTTTTCTTTAACGCTCCGGACCGGATCAGGTCTCTGGTTTCCTCCCGGCGCTCGGTGGAGGAGGCGGTCTTGGCCCTGACCCTGATGGACCGGTTGGGTCTGGAGGTCCGGAGTCTGACCCGGGGGCCCGCTGTAGACCCTCTGGTCCTGTTCCACAAACTGGGCGTGGGCCGGTTGGAGCTGTACGTCCTGAGTCCGGACCGGGACGGCCGAGAACTGGACTTCCTCAGACGGCGCTGGACCGGGAGCAGCAAGGCCAAGACCGGACTCAGGCTCCGGGACGGGACCCAGGCCCAAATCCCGGTCCCGTACTTGGCCTCGGCCGCGGTCCTGCTGGTCTGGATCCCGGCCGGTCCGGACCAGAACGTGGTGCGAGTGCTGTTCCCGGGAAATGCTCCTCAGAACAAAATCCTGGAAGGACTAGAGCGGGTCCGGCACCTGGACTTCCTCAGGACTCCGACGGCCGCTCAGCAGAGGGGCTCCTCGGGGGGCAACAAGGTGGGCCCCAAATAAACAATCATTAGTTTTGTCTCTGAGAAGAAGACTTTTAAACAGATTTGTTAAAACAGTCCAAGCTTTAACTTAAAATGTTTTTACAGGAAACAACCAAGACTTCAACAACAATAACCAAGAATCTGCCCAAAACTGGACCAAAGACATTCAACGGCCGAGAACGAGTCCGGAGTAAAACCAAACGAGAAGGAAGCAGAGAAGAGGGAAGGAAGGACAGTAGAGGAGGTAGGAGGGCACTTGCACTACTACAACTAACTACTCTCTGTTCTGACTCTTACAAAATGGCCGCCACACAGAGCCACTCTGCTGTTGTTCATTTCTAAACTGTTCTGGTTTTATTAAGAATAAGAAAACCTTTATTAGTCCCACAGTGGGGAAATCGCATTATTTGAGCTGTTTTTACTCTCTCTTTTTAAAAAACAGGAAAAACAACAATGAAGGAGATGTCGAAGGAAAGGAAGAAGGAGGTGAAACCAGAGAAAAAGAAAACAATGAAAGACATAGAAGTTAAAAAAGTTGAGAAGAAGAAAGTGGCTCCGAAAACGAAACTCAACAAAACAGAACCAAGACTCAAGGAAACGAAAACTACAGAGACTAAAGGGAAGGAGACGAAGGGGACGAGGAAGGATGTACAAACTAAAGCAGAAAAGAAATATGAAGGAGACAAGAAGGAAGAAGGAGAAGTGGACAAGAAAAAAGAGGAGGACGCGAAACTGAGAGAAACAGAAGAAACAGACGAGAGGAAAGAGCCGCTCAGGTCAGAGGTCAACTGTTCATGACCCTGAGCCCCTCACATGACCAGAGTAACCCGATAACTGGGAGTAATCAATACTTAATCATAATCAATACAATACACCAGATTAACGGTTTTCGGGGAGTATTGGGGATTATTGGGGAGTATTGTGGTATATTGGGTAGTATTGTTAGCCTGGCCAGCCAGACCGACTTTCTCATTGTATTACATACAGAGAAAGTTAGTCTGGGATCGCTGGATTTAAACAGGATTTCAAGGCAGGACCATGGGCAGAACTAACGCTCGCTGAGTGAACCAATCAGAGAAACCACGGATGTGACGTAAGGAAAGCTAAACTTATTCTAGTTGTCAACAAACCACAGCGTACACCAGCGTGGCTCGAGAGAGAAGATGCTTCAGAGACGGTGAATGTTGGGCGATCCCAGACCGACTTTCTCTGTATGTAATACAATGAGAAAGCCGTCTGGCTGGCCAGGCTAGAGTATTGTGGTGTATTTTGGAGTATTGTTGTACAGTAGTCCCTCACTATAACGCGGTTCACTTTTCGCGGTCTCACTGTTTCACGGATTTTTTTAGTGCAATTTTGCATGCTTTTTATTTTAACGGCAAATGAACACGCATTGTGTTCTGAGTCCTGATTGGCTGAGGGACTGTAGACCATTGTGTTCTGCGTCCTGATTGGCTAAGGGACTGTAGACCATTGTGTTCTGCGTCCTGATTGGCTAAGGGACTGTAGACCATTGTCCATCAGTCTCCTCCGTGTCTCCTGTTCAGTACAGAATGCGTTCGGCCACATTTACATAAATGTTCGATGCTAGCAGTGTGACTCTGAAGTGCTGTATGTTTGTAAGTTTTCTCCGACAAAACCCACAATGTGGACGAAACGTTCTGCACCGACAAAGACACCTGCGGTTCACCCAAAAGACAGAGGAAGATGCTAAGGTTTGAACTTTGAGAGTGTTTAAACAAGAGAGAAATGTGAGAAAATGTTAATGTCTGTCTAAGAAAAGAGTATAAAGTGTGTGGTTTTACAGCCTTAAAACATATAGAATAATTGTAGAAAATAAAGATGACTACTTCGTGGATTTCGCCTGTTGAGGGTTATTTTTTACCCCCGCGATAAATGAGGAACTACTGTATATTGGGGAGTATTGTGGTGTATTTCGGAGTATTGTGGTATAATGGGGAGTATCGGGTAGTGTTGGGGAGTATTAGGAGTATTGTGGTGTATTGGGGAGTATTGTGGGCTATTGAGGAGTATTGGGGAGTATTGTGGTGTATTGGGGAGTATTGGGTAGTATTGTGGTGTATTGAGGAGTATTGTGGTGTATTGGGGAGTACTGTGGTGTATTAGGGAGGATTGGGGAGTATTGTGGTGTATTGGGGAGTACTGTGGTGTATTGGGGAGGATTGGGGAGTACTGTGGTGTTTTGGGGAGTATTGTGTTGTATTGGGGAGTATTGTGGTGTATTGGGGAGGATTGGGGTTTATTGTGGAGTATTGTGGTGTATTGGGGAGTATTGTGGTGTATTGGGGTGTATTGGGTAGGATTGGGGTGTATTGCGGAGTACTGTGGTGTATTGGGGAGGATTGGGGTGTATTGGGGAGTACTGTGGTGTATTGGGGAGTATTGAGGTGTATTGGGTAGGATTGGGGTGTATTGGGGAGTATTGTGGTGCATTGGGGAGGATTGGGGTGTATTGGGGAGTACTGTGGTGTATTGGGGAGTACTGTGGTGTATTGGGGAGTATTGTGGTGTATTGGGGAGGATTGGGGTGTATTGGGGAGTATTGGGGAGTACTGTGGTGTATTGGGGAGTACTGTGGTGTATTGGGGAGTACTGTGGTGTATTGGGGAGTATTGGGGAGTATTGGGGAGTATTGTGGTGTATTGGGTAGTACTGTGGTGTATTGAGAGTATTGGGGAGTACTGTGGTGTATTGGGGAGTATTGTGGTGTATTGGGGAGTACTGTGGTGTATTGGGAGTATTGGGGAGTACTGTGGTGTATTGGGGAGTATTGGGGAGTATTGTGGTGTATTGGGTAGTACTGTGGTGTATTGGGGAGTACTGTGGTGTATTGGGGAGTATTGGGGAGTACTGTGGTGTATTGGGGAGTATTGGGGAGTACTGTGGTGTATTGGGGAGTATTGGGGAGTACTGTGGTGTATTGGGGAGTATCGGGGAGTATTGTGGTGTATTGCGGAGTACTGTGGTGTATTGGGGAGTATTGGGGAGTATTGTGGTGTATTGGGTAGTACTGTGGTGTATTGGGTAGTACTGTGGTGTATTGGGGAGTATTGGGGAGTACTGTGGTGTATTGGGGAGTATTGGGGAGTACTGTGGTGTATTGGGGAGTATCGGGGAGTATTGTGGTGTATTGGGGAGTACTGTGGCGTATTGGGGAGTATTGGGGAGTACTGTGGTGTATTGGGGAGTATTGGGGAGTACTGTGGTATATTGGGGAGTATTGGGGAGTACTGTGGTGTATTGGGGAGTATTGGGGAGTACTGTGGTGTATTGGGGAGTATTGGGGAGTACTGTGGTGTATTGGGGAGTATTGGGGAGTATTGTGGTGTATTGGGGAGTACTGTGGTGTATTGGGGAGTATCGGGGAGTACTGTGGTGTATTGGGGAGTACTGTGGTGTATTGGGGAGTACTGTGGTGTATTGGGGAATATTGGGGAGTACTGTGGTGTATTGGGGAGTATTGGGGAGTACTGGGGAGTATTGGGGAGTACTGTGGTGTATTGGGGAGTATTGGGGAGTACTGTGGTGTATTGGGGAGTATCGGGGAGTATTGTGGTGTATTGGGGAGTACTGTGGTGTATTGGGGAGTATTGGGGAGTACTGTGGTGTATTGGGGAGTATCGGGGAGTATTGTGGTGTATTGGGGAGTACTGTGGTGTATTGGGGAGTATCGGGGAGTATTGTGGTGTATTGGGGAGTACTGTGGTGTATTGGGGAGTATCGGGGAGTATTGTGGTGTATTGGGGAGTACTGTGGTGTATTGGGGAGTATTGGGGAGTACTGTGGTGTATTGGGGAGAAAGTAATTCAGATACTGATAATGACTGGGTTAATGATGGAAATTTAATCAGTTTTTAGAAATAAGTCAAAAGTTAAACTTGAAACAACGAACAGATCTTCAGATGAAAAAGAGTTTAGTTTAAGTCTCAGTTTGTGATGAATGTGTCCTTTTTTAAAACCAGTCTGTCTCTGATCCAGGTCTGAACCAGGACCAGACCAGGACCAAGGCCAGGACCAGGACCAGGACCAGGACCAGGACCAGACTGTGGTCCACACAGAGCTGTCTGAGGTCCAGGACTTAGAGGCCATTGCCGATGAAGAAATCTATCAAGAACCAAGTCTGAGTCCGGTAAAGACCAGAGATAGACCGGTCTCAGAAGAACCACAAGAAGAACCAAGTCCAACACTAAGTCCAGTTGAGACCGACCAAGAACCAAGTCTAAGTCCTGTTAAGACCGACCAAGAACCAAGTCTAAGTCCAGTTAAGACCGACCAAGAACCAAGTCTAAGTCCTGTTAAGACCGACCAAGAACCAAGTCTAAGTCCAGTTAAGACCGACCAAGAACCAAGTCTAAGTCCAGTTAAGACCGACCAAGAACCAAGTCTAAGTCCTGTTAAGACCGACCAAGAACCAAGTCTAAGTCCAGTTAAGACCGACCAAGAACCAAGTCTAAGTCCAGTTAAGACCGACCAAGAACCAAGTCTAAGTCCTGTTAAGACCGACCAAGAACCAAATCTAAGTCCAGCCAAGACTGACCAAGAACCAAGTCTAAGTCCAGTTAAGACCGACCAAGAACCAAGTCTAAGTCCAACCAAGACGGACCAAGAACCAAGTCTAAGTCCAGTTAAGACTGACCAAGAACCAAGTCTAAGTCCAGTTAAGACCGACCAAGAACCAAGTCTAAGTCCAGCTAAGACTGACCAAGAACCAAGTCTAAGTCCAGTTAAGACCGACCAAGAACCAAGTCTAAGTCCAGTTAAGACCGACCAAGAACCAAGTCTAAGTCCAGCCAAGACCGACCAAGGACCAAGTCTAAGTCCAGTTAAGACCGACCAGGAACCAAGTCTAAGTCCAGTTAAGACCGACCAAGAACCAAGTCTAAGTCCAGTTAAGACCGACCAAGAACCAAGTCTAAGTCCAGTAAAAACCACAGACCAACCAGTCTCAGAAGAAATACAACAAGAATCGAGTCCAGATCAGAGTCCACAGAAAACCAGCCTAGAACCAGAACTAGATCAGACTAAGACTGAACAAGAACCACAAAAAACAGAACCAAGTCCAACGCAAAGTCTAATAAAGACCATAGACCAGACAGTCACAGAAGAACCCCAAGAACCACCAAGTTCACTAAAGAAACCAGTCCAGAAACCAGAGCCAAGTCCAGATAAAAGTCCACCGAAAACCAGGCCAGAACTAAGTCTAACAGAAAGTCCAACAAAAACCACCCTAAAGACCACAGACCAACCAGTCCCAGAAGAGACCGACCAAGAACCCGACTCAAGTCCAGTAAAGACTAAAGAAGAATCAAGTGCAGTTCAAAGTCCGCTAAAGTACAGCCCAAAACCAGACCAAAGTCCAGAGAGAACTGCAGCAGAATCAGAAAAACCTGCTGAGATCCACAAAGACCAAGACCAGGTCCAGAGCCAGGTCCTGGTTCTAACGTCGGCAGAAAAAACAAATGAAGAAGAAGAGTCGTCTAAACAAACTGAAAAAAGAGCTTCAGCAGAAAAAGAAGTGTCACTGAAAACAGAAGAAATATCTGAGAAAAAGAAAGAAGAAACGGTACAAAAACATGAAGAAACACAAATTTTAGGCATGGATTCAGGTCTGAGGGAAGAAGAAATAAAAACTACAGAGGAACCGTTTCAAACTGAGACTAAACCCAGAGATAAACCAGACTCTGAGCCAAAAACTGACTCTGTTCAAGAAAAACTAAAAACAGACCAAGAACCTGTTTCTGTTGAAGCATCTCCAGAGATTTCAGCTGAATCTGAGAAAAAACAGGCTTCAAAGGACGACAGAGTGAGAATGAAGACAAAAGAGAATGGATCTGGAGCAGAAACAAGGATAAAAACCAGAGAAGAAGAACAAATCGAGGCTGAAGAAGAACAAAAACTAACATCAGGCCAAGAATCTGATTCTAAAGCAATGTCTCCAGTGTTTTCTACTGAACCTGAAATAAAAAGAGATTCAACAACCGACAAAATGAGAAAAACAAGTCAAGAAGGTGAAGAGGAAACTAGTGTTAAAATCCACGAAGAAGAGAAAACAAAAGGTGAAAAGAAGCAAAAAGAAACAGAAGAAGAGGAAAAAACAAAAGTCAAATCTCATGAAGGAGACAAAAAAGAAGAGGTTAAAGGTGATTCTGAAACAGACACAACTCAAATGAAAGAAGAGACAAAAACAGAGAAACCAGAGAAACCAGAGAAAACAGAGAAAACAGAGAGTAAAGAATCAAAACCTGGGGCTGAAGAGACGCTGGAAGCAGAGCGAGGAATAAAAACTGAAGGAGCTGCAGCTGAAAAGATCATTAAAGCTGATGAAGAAAAGAAAACAGAGAAAACAGAAGCTAAAACTGACTCTGAGGAAGAAACAGCCAAATCAGCAACAGAAGAGAAAAAACACAGAGCTTCAGAAACAGAAACAAGGCAAAAAAATGAAACAAAAGAACAAGAGAAAATCAGCCATAAACAAATAGAAACTATCAGTGAGAAAAAAACTGAGGAAGAAAAGATTGAGATCAAAACCAGAGACACGACAAAATCCACTGAAGGAGACGAAATGACAAAGAAAACCGCTCAAACTGAAGAACTGCAAACAGAAAGAGTCGCTCAGGAACAAGAAACAGGACAAAAAACTGCAGAAATCAAAAGAGACGCTGAGAAAACAGAGAAACAAACAGAGAAAACTGAAGAAACAGAGGCTCAGGAGCTGGATATAGGTCTGAGTGAAGGAGGAAGGACAGAGGCTGAAGAAGAAAAGGGAACAAAGGAAACGAAGAAAGAGTCGGAATCTGAAACAAACGAGACGATTACAGATGAAGAAAAACTCCAACAAACTGAGGACGATTCTGAGGAAAAACTAAAAACTGAACAAACTTTAATATGTGAAGAAAAAACAGAGACAAGAGAAGACTTCAGAGAAAAGAAATCAAGCGAAACTTTAGAGAAAACACCAGACAGCACACATCTGGAAGAAAGAGATTCTGATGTTTATTTAAAGAAAACCAGTCTGAAAACAGAACAAAAAATGACAAAAACTGAAGAAAATCAAGGAGATGATGAAGGAAAGACAGGTTCTGAAGTGGATCTGACAGAAAAAAGAGAAAAGAATGAAGAAATGAAAAGATTGGAACAAACTGAAGAGAAAGAAAAGGAAAAAGAACCTTTGAGTCCAGAGTCGAAACTGGACCGAGATCGTTTTTATGGGTTTTTACAGAAAGATGAGGAAAAACAGACGAGTGAAATAAAAAACGCTGAATGTGTAGGTTCTGGTTTAAAAGACCATAAAATATCGAAGAAAGAAGAGGAAAAGTGTGATGGAAAAGAGACAGAGAAAGATCCGAGATGTGAAGAAATGAGAGAGAAACAACAGAGTGGGTTTGAGCCTGAAATGGAAAAAACAAAAGTACAAACTGACCTTCAACAATTTTTAGACGAAAAAGGAACGATAAAAAAAGAAAAAGAAAGAGACGGAGCAGAATCTGGAGCCGAACAAACTAAAGACAAAGAAGAGTTCAGACAAGTTTCACAAAGAAACGATGGAAAAACTCCAGAACGAGAACAAAAAGAGGAGAAAGATGACGAAGAAACAAAAGAAACAGACACAGAGACTGAACGGGAGAAAACAGAGACAGAAGAAAGAAAAGTCGAAAGAGAAGAAGGAAAACTAGAAAAGAAAGAGACAGAAAAAGAGTCAGAGGGATCGAGGGAGTCTGGAAAAGAAAAGGAAGAATTCACAAAAACATCCGAAAAAGACAAGGATTCATTCGAACAAGAGCCACCAAAACCAGACGAGAAAACGAGCAAAGACCGGTCAGAGTCCGACTCAAGACCAGATCCAGAGTCTGAAAGTTTTACAAAAACTGAGACTAAACCTGATGAAACTGAACCAGACGCAGTGGGTTCTGGATTAAAAGAAGAGAAAACAGAGAAAACAGAGAAAGAGACGAGAAAAGACGAACAAGAACCAGTTTCTTCAAAAGAATCAGAAGAAAAACAACCAAAAACTGATCAAATCCAACTAAAGACTGACGAATCCAAACTAAAACCTGAGTCCGACTATTTGGAAAAGACTTTATTGAAGGAAAAAGACAATAAAACAATGTCAGAGTCCAATGTTTCAGGAAGTTCAGCTGAAAAACTTCTGTCGTTCGAAGTAGACGACGAAGAGGAGAAGTTCTGCCGAGACAAACCTGAGAAAGACGAGATTCAAGAGTTTTACGACAAAAGAACAGAAACAGAGAAATGGACTGAAACTGGACCTGCATCTGAGACGAAAGAGAAGAAGGAAACGAGGAAATATGAGGATTTAGAGGATTTCACTCAGGCTTTGTTTGAGAAGAGTTCCTCAAAAACAGACGAGAAAGAATCTGAGGAAACCAGGACTTTCTCTGAGACTGAAGACACTTTAAAACCTGACGAGGAAATAACCACAAAGACAAAAGGTTTTTCTGAAAAATCCAAAGAAACATCATTAAAGACCAGAGCTGAACCAGGATCTGAAGATTTAGAGACGAAAACTGCTCTGGTTTTAGAACAAAGTGGTTTTAAAGAAGACGACAGAAACAAAACTGGATTTAAAGAGAGAGAAGAAGCAAAAGCATCTTCTGGACTCGACCAAGAAGAAAAATGTGAAGGTTTAGAGAAAGAAACGTCGGGTTTAGTCGAAGAAAAAGGTTCAGTCGCTGCAGCTGAATCTGGAGACATTACATCAAAGACTCAAGAGACTTGGACTGAAACTGAGAGAAAACTAACTCCTGGATTTTCTGAAAGTTTAGAGACGGGTTTAGACCAGACTTTGGTTCAAGAGAAAGATCAAGACCAAACTGAGTCGAAGGAAGAACCAGAAACTGTGTTAAAACCTGAGGAAGGTTTGAAGGAAATGGAACAAACAAAAACTGAAACTGTTTTAAAAGAAATGACAGAAAAAGAGACTGGAGCCATTTTAAAACATGACGAAGCTTCACAGAAAACAGAGGTCGAGGGCCAGGGACCGGTCGAGGCTCCGGGTCCGGTCGAGGGCCCGGGTCCGGTCGAGGCTCCGGGTCCGGTCGAGGGCCCGGGTCCGGTCGAGGCTCCGGGACCGGTCGAGGGCCCGGGTCCGGTCGAGGGCCAGGGACCGGTCGAGGGCCCGGGTCCGGTCGAGGCTCCGGGTCCGGTCGAGGGCCCGGGACCGGTCGAGGGCCCGGGACCGGTCGAGGCTCCGGGTCCGGTCGAGGGCCCGGGTCCGGTCGAGGCTCCGGGTCCGGTCGAGGGCCCGGGTCCGGTCGAGGGCCCGGGACCGGTCGAGGCCGGAACAAGTCGCAGAAAGAGCAGTTTGTCCGACTGGGAACTGATGGAGAAACCTGAGGACTGGCCTCTGGAACCAGAACCGGGTCCTGAAGTCCGGCCTTCGTCTGTGGGTCTGGTTCAGTCTGGATCTGAGTCTGACGAAAGAGATGAGGCTGAGCTTTTAGAGAAAACTGAAGAAAAACCTGGCGAAATCCAACTAAAACCTGAGGAAATCCAACCAAAACCTGAGGAAATCCAACTAAAACCTGGCGAAATCCAACTAAAACCTGAGGAAATCCAACCAAAACCTGAGGAAATCCAACTAAAACCTGATGAAATCCAACCAAAACCTGATGAAATCCAACCAAAACCTGAGGAAATCCAACAAAAACCTGATGAAATCCAACCAAAACCTGAGGAAATCCAACTAAAACCTGATGAAATCCAATCAAAACCTGAAAAAATCCAACCAAAACCTGAGGAAATCCAACCAAAACCTGAGGAAATCCAACTAAAACCTGATGAAATCCAATCAAAACCTGAAAAAATCCAACCAAAACCTGAGGAAATCCAACCAAAACCTGAGGAAATCCAACTAAAACCTGATGAAATCCAACCAAAACCTGAGGAAATCCAACCAAAACCTGATGAAATCCAACCAAAACCTGAGGAAATCCAACTAAAACCTGGCGAAATCCAACTAAAACCTGAGGAAATCCAACCAAAACCTGATGAAATCCAACTAAAACCTGATGAAATCCAACCAAAACCTGATGAAATCCAACCAAAACCTGAGGAAATCCAACAAAAACCTGATGAAATCCAACCAAAACCTGAGGAAATCCAACTAAAACCTGATGAAATCCAATCAAAACCTGAAAAAATCCAACCAAAACCTGAGGAAATCCAACCAAAACCTGAGGAAATCCAACTAAAACCTGATGAAATCCAACCAAAACCTGAGGAAATCCAACCAAAACCTGATGAAATCCAACCAAAACCTGAGGAAATCCAACAAAAACCTGATGAAATCCAACCAAAACCTGATGAAATCCAACCAAAACCTGAGGAAATCCAACCAAAACCTGAGGAAATCCAACTAAAACCTGATGAAATCCAACCAAAACCTGAGGAAATCCAACAAAAACCTGATGAAATCCAATCAAAACCTGAAAAAATCCAACCAAAACCTGAGGAAATCCAACCAAAACCTGAGGAAATCCAACCAAAACCTGGGGAAATCCAACCAAGACCTGATGAAATCCAACCAAAACCTGAAAAAATCCAACCAAAACCTGAGGAAATCCAACCAAAACCTGTGGAAATCCAACAAAAACCTGAGGAAATCCAACCAAAACCAGAAAAAATCCAACCAAAACCTGAAAAAATCCAACCAAAACCTGAGGAAATCCAACTAAAACCTGATGAAATCCAACCAAAACCTGAGGAAATCCAACTAAAACCTGATGAAATCCAACCAAAACCTGAGGAAATCCAACTAAAACCTGATGAAATCCAACCAAAACCTGAGGAAATCCAACCAAAACCTGTGGAAATACAACCAAAACCTGAGGAAATCCAACAAAAACCTGATGAAATCCAATCAAAACCTGAAAAAATCCAACCAAAACCTGAGGAAATCCAACCAAAACCTGAGGAAATCCAACTAAAACCTGATGAAATCCAACCAAAACCTGGGGAAATCCAACCAAAACCTGAGGAAATCCAACTAAAACCTGATGAAATCCAACCAAAACCTGGGGAAATCCAACCAAGACCTGATGAAATCCAACCAAAACCTGAAAAAATCCAACCAAAACCTGAGGAAATCCAACCAAAACCTGTGGAAATCCAACAAAAACCTGAGGAAATCCAACCAAAACCAGAAAAAATCCAACCAAAACCTGAGGAAATCCAACTAAAACCTGAGGAAATCCAACCAAAACCTGAGGAAATCCAACCAAAACCTGAGGAAATCCAACCAAAACCTGTGGAAATCCAACCAAAACCTGAGGAAATCCAACTAAAACCTGATGAAATCCAACCACAATCTGATGAAATCCAATCAAAACCTGAAAAAATCCAACAAAAACCTGATGAAATCCAATCAAAACCTGAGGAAATCCAACCAAAACCTGAGGAAATCCAACCAAAACCTGATGAAATCCAACCAAAACCTGAAAAAATCCAACCAAAACCTGTGGAAATCCAACTAAAACCTGTTGAAATCCAACCAAAACCTGATGAACTCCAACCAAAACCTGATGAAATCCAACCAAGACCTGATGAAATCCAACTAAAACCTGATGAAATCCAATCAAAACCTGAAGAAATCCAACCAAAACCTGTGGAAATCCAACCAAAACCTGATGAAATCCAACCAAGACCTGATGAAATCCAACTAAAACCTGTGGAAATCCAACCAAAACCTGATGAAATCCAACCAAAACCTGATGAAATCCAATCAAAACCTGAGGAAATCCAATCAAAACCAGACAAAATCAAAACAAAAACTGATGAAATCCAATCAAAACCTGAGGAAATCCAACCAAAACCTGATAAAATCCAACCAAAACCTGATGAAATCCAACCAAAACCTGATGAAATCCAACCAAAACCTGATGAAATCCAATCAAAACCTGAGGAAATCCAACTAAAACCTGATGAAATCCAATCAAAACCTGAGGAAATCCAATCAAAACCAGACAAAATCAAATCAAAAACTGATGAAATCCAATCAAAACCTGAGGAAATCCAACCAAAACCTGATAAAATTCAACCAAAACCTGATGAAATCCAACTAAAACCTGACGAAACCCAATCAAAACCTGATGAGATCCAACCAAAACCTGACGAAATCCAACTAAAACCTGATGAAATCCAACCAAAACCTGACAAAATCCAATCAAAACCTGATGAGATCCAACCAAAACCTGACAAAATCCAACTAAAACCTGATGAGATCCCACAAAAACCTGTTGAAATCCTACTAAAACCTGATGAAATCCAACCAAAACCTGATGAAGTCCAACCAAAACCTAATGAAACCCAAACAAAACCTGATGAAATTCAAATGAAAGCTGATGAAATCCAACCAAAACCTGATGAAATCCAACCAAAATCTGATGAAATCCAAATAAAACCCGAAGATGAGTCTGAAAAACAAAAGTTGGACAATTCGGAAAAGACTTTATCCAAACAGAAAAATAATAAAACTGTAGAATCTAGTTTTAAAGATGACAAATTCGAGACTACACCAGGACCAAGTAGTGACTGTGGTCCCCAGACTGAACCAGGACCAGGCCTAGACCCAAAAACCAGAATTAGTTCTTCAATCAAAGACCAAAAGGAGCAGGTTTCATCAGAAGTCTTTGTCCAAATCCAAATAAAGTCCAACATAGACTCAGAGAGAGACCAGGATGAAAAAACTGGAGACATTTCAAAAAAAGAGCTGCCAAAACCAGACGAGGAAACAACCGAAGACCTGGAAAGACCTGGTTTTAAAGACAACCAACCTGAAACTAAAGACCAAGACGAACCTGAACCAGAGACTGGACCTGGGTCTGGACCAGGACCAAGCAGTAAAAGGCTGCATCAGAGCGAACCAGATGCAAGTCTAGACCCAAAAACCAGTCTTTGTTCTTTGATTGAAAATGGAAAAGAACAGGTTTCTTCAAAAGATTTTGAAAAAAATAATCTAACATCTAAGGAATCACATGAAATCCAACAAAAACCTGATCAAATTCAAATAAAACCTGATCAAATCCAAAAGAAACCACAATCTGAGTCTGAAAAAGCACAGCTGGATGATTCAGAAAAGATTTCTAAGTCTAAAGATTCTAGTTTTAAAGACGACAAACTCGAGACAAAACCAGAACCAGGTCTAGACCCAAAAACCGGAACTGGGTCTGCGGGTCCAGGTCTAACTCCGGATGAGTCCAGTGATGAAGATGAGGAGGAGGAGGAGGAGGAGGGCAGCGGGTCAGACTCAGACGTTCCTCCTGAGACCGAGGACTGTCCCTCCAGCACCGCAGACCGAGACCTGGATTCCGACGAAGACCAGGACGAGTCCAACCAGACCCAGACCAGGGAGTCTGATGAAGACCAGGACGAGTCCACACAGACCAGGGAGGCCAGAGAGTCTGATGAAGACCAGGACGAGTCCACACAGACCAGGGAGGCCAGGGAGTCTGATGAAGATCAGGACGAGTCCACCCAGACCAGGGAGGCCAGGGAGTCTGACGAGGACCCGGACGAGTCCACCCAAACCCAGACCAGGGAGTCTGACGAAGACCCGGATGAGGCCAGGACAGAACCAGGTCAGTAACGGTACACTCACATGGTCTTCAGGTCTGCGGTCAGACCTGAAGACTTCCTAAAGTCTGGGTCTGTGGCAGATTATGACTACGAGCCGTGTTCATCTCGTGTAAAAGATGTGACCGTTTGTCTCACAGTGACATATTCTAGAAATGTGACGTGTCTCACTGAAGCGACTCAAATCAGACACAGACACAAATGGGCGTAAACCACAGAACATGTTTAGTTAAGGCTCAGATCAGAGTGAGATCCTTTCATGACAAGGTCACGGCTGCTGCTCTCGTTGGTTTGAGATGAACGTGTGTCAGGTTGTTGGTGAAATGTTCCCTAAGTTTGTAAAGTGTGAATGTGAGGACACTGATGGGATCCCTGTCCTGCCACTAGCATGTAGCCGAGTGCTAGCATGTAGCCGAGTGCTAGCATGTAGCCGAGTGCTAGCATGTAGCCGAGTGCTAGCATGTAGCCGAGTGCTAGTGTAATACTTGTTAGCAGTGATATTATAAATGATAAACAAAGCACTAAAGTCAATGGGCTAGTTTCAGAAGACCAAGTACAACTCTGATAGAGAATGAACGGAGAAAGGTTTGTGTTTAAGTTGGTACCATATATTAAATATTAATGGACAAACAATACACAACAACAGACCATAATCGAATGGACATTCACAGCAAGACAAATGCATTACCATAGACTTCATTACCAAAAGGTTTCACAATGAATTCTGTCAATGATTCAATTCCCAGTATCCCAATAACCCACAGTTCATTCGGCCACAATCGGTTAATGCTAGTCCGCGGTATGGAACCAGTTCATAGTGTGTGTAGAGGAATGTATTACTGAGCCGTAGGAAGTGAGGTGTGAGGCAGAGAGGGTTGTACTGGCTGCAGAGAGCCTCCTACCAGATGGAGGGAGCAGGGGGGGTCTTCAGTCTTGTGAGGGGAGGTCTTTCCTGGCTCTAGGCCTTCTCCATAGCACACCCTGTATAGAACACAGGCTCATGCATTTCAATAATAAGTGTGCACACAATTCTAAATCAATCCTCTATCAGTATTTATTCATCCATTTTCCACCGCTTTGTCCCGTTTTGGGGTCGCGGGTGGCTGGAGCCTATCCCAGCAGATTTGGGCCTTAGGCGGGTTACACCCTGGACAGTGGCCAGTTTGTCGCAGGGCTGACCTTCTTGCTGTGAAGCAGGAGCGCTAACCACTCTGCTACCGTGCACCCCTCCTCTATCAGTAAATGTATCAAATAATATTAGTTGCATTAAATAATTCAATGGTGTAAAAAAAAAAAAAAAGTCACATATACTCAAGTTTCACACAATAGGAAAAATGTAAAGGTCAAAAATGGGCACTGTGTTAACCCCATAAAGAGCATTAGCTACCATTCATTTCAAATAGCACCAATAAAACAGTCACATCCAGCTTACACGCCACAAAACACAGCCACATGTGATAAATAAGTTAGACAAATTATACACATTGAGTTCATTTCATTTGAGCCATAAATATTGAAGGAAAACAGCTTTTAAACCCAATGCTAACCGGCCATTGGAAAACAATGGAGCCGGCTAGGCTAACGTTAGCATAACACACACTTTGGATTCAAAATCTTGCTCCAATGTAGTTACAATTAAACAATGTCATAGCAAAATAAAGCAGTAAGCGAACTTTAAAACCTACCTGCAACAAACTTTCCCTGCGTTAGCCTCCACAGCTACAGGTATTATTGAAACTTGACTGGACTCAGTCTCAGCGAGAACAACACTACACAGCGTGAATGAGAGAGTGTTAGCATGTAGCCGAGTGCTAGCATGTAGCCGAGTGCTAGCATGCAGAAGGGTACTAGCATGTAGCCGAGTACTAGCATAGCATTAGCGTCAGGGAGTCTCTGTGATCAGGTCTATGTTCTGGGTGGCCTGCTCTAAACTGTTAGTCCGGCCCGGGTCACGGTCTTGAGAACCAGCTGGAGACACTCGAGATGATCTGTAGAAGAACCATGCAACTCTTTTGTCCCGTCTTTCCTCAGATCCTGCTCCAGACTCAGTTCCAGGTCTAGACCCGGTTCCAGTTCTGCTTAAAGACCCGGTCCCCAAAGTCCCAAAGCCGGATCAGTGCACAGTGGACCCTCAGATCCCAGAATCTGACCCAAAACCAAAGACCAAGACCAGGTCTCTGAAGAAGACCAGCCCTAAACCGTCCACAAAGAGACCCTTAGAGCCTCAAGGATCCAGGACCGACGTCAGGACCAAGACCAGCTCTGGTACCAGTCTCTCGAAGTCTCAGTAACATCCAGATGCTTTTATAAATCTGTAAAAGCAAAAAAAAAAAACAACCCGAAAAAAAACAAAAAAACCCCCAAAAAACAGAACAATGAAATGAAATAAAATACAATACAATTAAAAATACAGACTTGATAATAAATAATTCAGTCTCTGAGTTTATTCATCTGTCTCTGTTCCAGACTCAGCTCCTCAGAAGTCCAGTCCCGGTTCTGGTTCTGGTCCCAGTCCGGTCTACGTGGACTTGGCCTACATCCCGAACCACTGCAGCGCTAAAACCGTGGACGTGGAGTTCTTCAGACGTGTCCGGGCCTCATACTACGTCGTCAGCGGCAACGACCCCAAGAATGGAGAACCCAGCAGAACCGCCCTCGATGCTCTTCTGGAGGCCAAGTCCGAGTGGGGTCCCAACATCCAGGTGAGCGCCCCCTCCAGGACTAAAGCTGGTCTGGTTCTGTGTGGACTAACCCCGGTCTGGTTCTGTGGGTTAGTCCACAACCCCGGTCTGGTTCTGTGTGGACTAACCCCGGTCTGGTTCTGTGTGGACTAACCCCGGTCTGGTTCTGTGTGGACTAACTTGGTCTGGTTCTGTGTGGACTAACCTGGTCTGGTTCTGTGTGGACTAACCCCCGTCTGGTTCTGTGTGGACTAACCTGGTCTGGTTCTACTTGTGTGTGGACTAACCTGGTCTGGTTCTGGTTCTGTGTGGACTAACCCCGGTCTGGTTCTGTGTGGACTAACCCCGGTCTGGTTCTGTGTGGACTAACCTGGTCTGGTTCTGTGTGGACTAACCTGGTCTGGTTCTGGTTCTGTGTGGACTAACCCCGGTCTGGTTCTGTGTGGACTAACCTGGTCTGGTTCTGTGTGGACTAACCTGGTCTGGTTCTGGTTCTGTGTGGACTAACCCCCGTCTGGTTCTGTGTGGACTAACCTGGTCTGGTTCTGGTTCTGTGTGGACTAACCTGGTCTGGTTCTGGTTCTGTGTGGACTAACCTGGTCTGGTTCTGGTTCTGGGTGGACTAACCCCGGTCTGGTTCTGGTTCTGTGTGGACTAACCTGGTCTGGTTCTGGTTCTGTGTGGACTAACCCCGGTCTGGTTCTGTGTGGACTAACCTGGTCTGGTTCTGTGTGGACTAACCTGGTCTGGTTCTGTGTGGACTAACCTGGTCTGGTTCTGTGTGGACTAACCTGGTCTGGTTCTGGTTCTGTGTGGACTAACCTGGTCTGGTTCTGGTTCTGTGTGGACTAACCCCGGTCTGGTTCTGTGTGGACTAACCCCGGTCTGGTTCTGTGTGGACTAACCCCCGTCTGGTTCTGTGTGGACTAACCCCGGTCTGGTTCTGTGTGGACTAACCCCCGTCTGGTTCTGTGTGGACTAACCCCCGTCTGGTTCTGTGTGGACTAACCCCGGTCTGGTTCTGTGTGGACTAACCCCCGTCTGGTTCTGTGTGGACTAACCCCGGTCTGGTTCTGGTTCTGTGTGGACTAACCTGGTCTGGTTCTGGTTCTGTGTGGACTAACCTGGTCTGGTTCTGTGTGGACTAACCTGGTCTGGTTCTGGTTCTGTGTGGACTACCCCCGGTCTGGTTCTGTGTGGACTAACTAACCCCGGTCTGGTTCTGTGTGGACTAACCCCCGTCTGGTTCTGTGTGGACTAACCCCGGTCTGGTTCTGGTTCTGTGTGGACTAACCTGGTCTGGTTCTGGTTCTGTGTGGACTAACCCCGGTCTGGTTCTGGTTCTGTGTGGACTAACCTGGTTTGGTTCTGGTTCTGTGTGGACTAACCTGGTCTGGTTCTGGTTCTGTGTGGACTAACCTGGTCTGGTTCTGGTTCTGTGTGGACTAACCCCCGTCTGGTTCTGTGTGGACTAACCCCGGTCTGGTTCTGGTTCTGTGTGGACTAACCTGGTCTGGTTCTGGTTCTGTGTGGACTAACCTGGTCTGGTTCTGTGTGGACTAACCTGGTCTGGTTCTGTGTGGACTAACCCCGGTCTGGTTCTGGTTCTGTGTGGACTAACCTGGTCTGGTTCTGGTTCTGTGTGGACTAACCTGGTCTGGTTCTGGTTCTGTGTGGACTAACCCCGGTCTGGTTCTGGTTCTGTGTGGACTAACCTGGTCTGGTTCTGTGTGGACTAACCCCGGTCTGGTTCTGGTTCTGTGTGGACTAACCTGGTCTGGTTCTGGTTCTGTGTGGACTAACCTGGTCTGGTTCTGGTTCTGTGTGGACTAACCTGGTCTGGTTCTGGTTCTGGGTGGACTAACCCCGGTCTGGTTCTGGTTCTGTGTGGACTAACCTGGTCTGGTTCTGGTTCTGTTGCAGGTGACCCTGATTCCGACGGCGGACTCTGAAGTCCTCAGAGACTGGTACCAGGAGACCCACCAGGTCCAGACCGAGCTGAACATCCTGGTCCTGGCCTCCAGCTCCACTGTCGTCATGCAGAATGAGTCCTTCCCAGCCTGCAAGATCGAGTTCTAGACCGGCTTGAACCAGGTGTGCTCCAGGCCTGAGCCCGGTCTGAACCAGGTCTGAACCCGGTCCGAGTACGGTTCTGACACTAAATATCACGTGAAAAGTCCAAGGACCGGAATAATTAGAGAAAACAGACACAGAGCGGCAGCCATTTTGTGTCAGTTTTAAGTACATTGTCGGCCATTTTGAGGTTTAGAAGAGCGTTTATTAGTGTAAGAGAGAAACCTTATACTTTTGTGACGAACATTTGTTTGTGCCTTTAGCTTCAGAAGTTTACGCTGAACAGCGCCACCTGTGTTCTTCTGTGGTACTGCAGCTGCAAAGCAATGACAAAACTAGCACTTTAAAGAGTTTGACAAACGAATGAGTCCAGGTCTAACCAATCACAACTGAACAGATCAAACACACCAGATTTCAGACAAAAAGACTTTAACAGACTTATTCCAATAAATAAATAAAATGAATGAATGTCTGAAACAGGTTTGCATCAAAAGTACAGCACTTTTACTGCTTTAGTCTCAGATCAGACCAGACTACAGCTGAAATGATTTTTAATGCAGTTCTGTGGTAGGTTCTGGGCTTTGCTTTCTTTCTGTTTTTGGAGGTTTTGTAGAAACAGTTTTGGATTATATTTGATTATTTCAGAGAAATACCATTGGCTGAAACTAAAACAACAAACAAAAAAGCCTCCATATTTATATATATATATATATATATATATATATATATATATATATATATATATATATATATATATATATATATATATAAACACCCAGATGCAATACAACCACTTTCCAGTCTATTCTTTTGAGAATTTATTTATTCAGTATATTTAGTTTATGTTCCTCAACATTCTGCCTTTTTTCTCTTTTATTCTTGAAGAAAAATCTGGAGTTTTAACTGAGACTAAAGCAGTTCATGAAGAATGCACTGAACGTTGGTTTTGAGCAACGTTTAAAGAGAAAAAGAGGATATTTTTGCTGCTATTACATTTATTTATGTAGATTCTAGATTGTATTTGAGAATTTAAAACGACGAGTGAATGGTTTGACGTCAGAGAGATTTATCACAGAAGTGTTTGTGAGTTTCTGATGAAAGCAGATGATTTGCACAGACTTTGATGAAAAAATGTGACTTTAATGAAAAATGAATGTTTTAAAGGTCCTCTGTTCTGCTTTCCAACTAAAACCTGTTCAAATCCTACTTAAACCTGTTGAAAACCAGCTAAAACCCTTTGAAACGATAAGCTCCTCTTTGGCGATGTTGGCAGGATCACTTTTAAAAGTGTAATAAAAATGTCAATTAAAACTTAAATAAACCGAAACATTATCGGAGCCGAGACAAGACCAGAACAGAGGACTTTATGGGTTTATTATGAGTCGAGGACATATCACAGAAGTTTCTGGCCTTTTTGTGAAAAACATTTGCACAAATCCGTTTTTAAGGAAGCACTTTGTGACTGACTCCAGACCAGGACTGGACTTTCCCAGTCTTAAGGTGGACTTGAGTGGCCTTGTTATGAATGCACTAAAGATAGTCTATTTTTATGAAGACACCTGAAACCTGACTTAGTCCAAACCTGAACCGAGACCAAGTCCAGAGCAAAACCTTCATCTGAGACTTTACCCAAAAACAAGACGACTTCAGGATTTAACAGTGTCACTTCATGTGAACCAAGAAAAACCAGGTCTGAACCAAGAAAAACCAGGTCTGAACCAGGCCTGAACCAGGCCTGAACCAAGCCTGAACCAGGTCTGGACCAGGCCTGAACCAGGCCTGAACCAGGTCTGGACCAGGCCTGAACCAGGTCTGGACCAGGCCTGAACCAGGCCTGAACCAAGCCTGAACCAAGCCTGAACCAAGCCTGAACCAAGCTTGAACCAGGACTGAACCAGGTCTGGACCAGGTCTGGACCAGGTCTGGACCAGGTCTGGACTAGGTCTGGACCAGGCCTAAACCCTGAAATATGTTCTTGTCCTTTCACTTAATTCCAAATCTTTGTATTATTTATTTTTGTCTAAGATCATCAATTATCCATGAATCTCTTTTAGTCCCGGATCATTTTCAGCAAATTTATTTTGTCATATTCATAATTAGTTTATTTAAACCACAGCTGCTTCAGAAGAATCCATCAGTTTATAATATTAATGTTTTCAAATTAATAATTTCCACTTTTAGTTTCTTTTCTTTAATAATCTCGTTTGTCCTGGTTTGTCCTGGTTCGTCCTGGTTCGTCCTGGTTTGTCCTGGTTCGTCCTGGTTCGTCCTGGTTTGTCCTGATCCTGATTAAAACCTGATGAAGTGACCCTGATCTGTCTTTAAAAATGAAACCTTATATTTTACGGTCTTCGGCCCCGGACCCTGAGGAAACTCTGCATGTGTTTGTTTTAATGTGAAATATTAGCAATATAAGCTGCTGCTGTGAGGCTCTGTCTGTATTCAATAAAAATAACTGTTTGATTCAGTGCTTTCTGCAAATACATCTCAATAAACAGCTCTCAGCTCCATCTGCCTCCGACTGATTCTCTGAAGTCTCAGTATTTCAGCTGTTTTTAACTGTTTCTGAGCAAAATGTCACAAAATGTTTGAAGTTTACTCAACACTGTAAAACTAAAGCTAAAATATAGTCATGTGTAATATTTCCTCAAAAAGTGATATAATAATAATAATAATTGTCCCCTGGACTTTTTCTGATTGTTTTTAAGTGTTTCTGGGAGTCATTTAAATCATGAGTAATATTGATCATAAACCTGTTGATTTAAATAAAAATAAATATTTACTCAAGAACATTTTAAATTTAAGTTTCTTCAGTGAAACAGTGAATAAAGCGACTACGTTAGAATCACTCTTTATTCAAATTCATCTGAACACAACACAACACGTTTACAGCAGAACAGAAGGGGGCGCTGGAGAACAGAAGGGGGCGCTGAGGAACAGAAGGGGGCGCTGAGGAACAGAAGGGGGCGCTGAGGAACAGAAGGGGGCGCTGGAGAACAGAAGGGGGCGCTGAGGAACAGAACGGGGCGCTGAGGAACAGAAGGGGGCGCTGAGGAACAGAAGGGGGCGCTGAGGAACAGAAGGGGGCGCTGGAGAACAGAAGGGGGCGCTGGAGAACAGAAGGGGGCGCTGAGGAACAGAAGGGGGCGCTGAGGAACAGAAGGGGGCGCTGAGGAACAGAACGGGGCGCTGGAGAACAGAAGGGGGCGCTGAGGAACAGAAGGGGGCGCTGGAGAACAGAAGGGGGTGCTGAGGAACAGAAGGGGGCGCTGGAGAACAGAAGGGGGCGCTGAGGAACAGAACGGGGCGCTGGAGAACAGAAGGGGGCGCTGAGGAACAGAACGGGGCGCTGGAGAACAGATGGGGGCGCTGGAGAACAGAAGGGGGCGCTGGAGAACAGAAGGGGGCGCTGAGGAACAGAAGGGGGCGCTGGAGAACAGAAGGGGGCGCTGAGGAACAGAAGGGGGCGCTGAGGAACAGAAGGGGGCGCTGGAGAACAGAAGGGGGCGCTGAGGAACAGAACGGGGCGCTGAGGAACAGAAGGGGGCGCTGAGGAACAGAAGGGGGCGCTGGAGAACAGAAGGGGGCGCTGGAGAACAGAAGGTTTTGAAAAAGGAAGACGGTGCGAGAACAAAGAACAGTCCGAGTCCTGATCTTGGTCCTGGTTCTGTTCGGTTTTCTTTTATATCATCACCACGGCAACACCGGAGCTCACAGGACATGGGTCCAAGAGACTTTTCTGTTAGTTCTGAATGTGTCTGGGTCTCTAGGGGGCGCTAGTTACATCAGGTCTGACCCAAAGCAGACATTGAGATAAAATACTCCTAACTGTGAAGTCCTGGTGCAAACATTAGAACAGCTCTAAACTCAAACTCAAAAACAGAGAAACTCAATGAAAACTTCAGATTTTACAGAAAAGATTAGATATAAACCTGTGAACATTCATTTAAACAAGTTTTATTTATTTTTCCAAAACAAAACCTAAACCCCTCCAGACCAGTCCTAGTCCTGGTCTAGTCCTGGTCTCAGATCTCTGAAGGGTTTTGTATGGATCTGAACCCGACTGGCTGTTCTCTAAAGGTAGTATATGGTTATTAAGGTGGACTGGTTGTTTTAAGGTGTGTTTGTTATTTTTTCCAAAACAAAAAGGTGAAAGTCTTCAAATAAAAGCCTTAAATCTCCTGAATCAGAAAAATAAGCCTGACCTCAGTTATGTGCCTCTTTATCAAACATTTATGTGCAGCAGGAGTTATGGTGCGTTCAGGTGCTCCTCGGGAACTCGGGTGAGATTCTGTTTGTGTTATTTTCATCATCAACACGGAGGAGGAAAGTTTTATATAATCATTGCAAAATACTGTTTTCACATGAATAACTTGATCATGTGACACTAGTTTTTGTCCATTTAGACTTATTTAGACTAAATACTAGTTATTTATTTATTTGCGTCTGTATTTAGAGGTTTCAACACACTCACTTCTTATGTTTTGAATAGTCTTCCTTTTCTTGAAGCGCTGCTAATAACTGCTGCTGTGACTGGATTTAAACACAACATTAACACATTTTTGACTCCATCTTCCTGTTGTTATGGTTTAGAATGTTCCAACTTCCCGAGGAGCACCTGAATGCACCGTTAGTCCAGGGTTTGCTGACGTTTCTGAGGATCCTGAAGGTTCTGACGAGACGAGCTCTGGATCCTTTATAAAAACTGAAATAACCAAGACTTTTCCAAATAATATCAAACACACACAGTTCTTTAGGTCAGTGCCGTGTTTGGTTTTCTTCTCTGAACAGATCTGCTCTATACTCAGACTCACTTCATCTTCTCTGTGAGTCACATAAAGACACAGACACTTTATTTGGTACAACACCGGTCACTGCACACCTTTCACACACCTTTAGTCCTTCTCCTTCGGGGCCAACGTTCTTCAGATCCTTGAACAGAGCAGTTTCAGACTGTTTTTGTGAATTTTAACAAAGTCCGACTCAGTGATCGATTAAATCTACCGAAGGCAGCCTTTTCCTCAGAGGTCAAGGGTCAGGGGTCAAATAGAGCCATGCTTGTGTCATGCATTCCTCTGTGTGTCCACCAGAGGGCGCTCCGACTGAGTCCTTTATAAAAATACAGTGCTCTTTGATCAGTTCTTTCTTTAGTTTTAGCCTCAGTCCTGATCCTGGTCCTAGTTCTGGTCTTGGTCTTAGTTCTGGTCCTGGTCTTGGTCTTAGTCCTGGTCTTTGTGTTTAATGGCGGTCCGTATAAAACCAGGACTCAGTGGTTCTGGACTCAGATCCAGTTTAAGGCTTTGGTTCAGAGTTGGTCTTTAGTGGTGAGCTCTGATTGGCCAGATTAAAACCTGGGGCGGGGTTTAACTCTGGAGCTGAGCTGTCATTGGCTGAAGCTGAAGTTTGAGGCGGGGTTTTCTGGGAGGAGAAGGTCCACTGGAGACTGAAACACGAACCACACAAGACCTGGTTTAGTCCTGGTTTAAATCTGGTTTAGAGCTGGTTTAGTCCTGGTTTACTCACAGTGCTGAGGTCTCAGGGAGGTCTCAGATCCGGACGAGGACTAAGGCTGGACCGGAGACTGGCTCTGAGGATCCATCAGGACTAAGACCAGACAAAACCGGGTCAGATGTGGTTCATTTCATTTTAACTTTGTCTCTGAGGGTCTTCGTTGGTCTGTAGTTCTCAGTGTTGTACCTGAGTTAGTCTGGTCCCCGTCTTGGCACGTCTGGTCTTGGCTGGTCCAGTCTTGGCTGGTCCAGTCCCGGTCTTGGCTGGTCTTGCAGACTCTGTGGAGGAACTCGTCCACTTGTTTCAGAGACAGAGAGTTGTGCAGTGTCTCCAAAGGAAAGATAGAGGGCACCATCGAGCAGCCCTCGAACCCTAGAACAGACAGAGGCCAGGTCAGAACCGGGTCAGAACCAGGTCAGAATCTGGACTAGAACTGGGTCAGAACCAGGAGTAGAACTGGGTCAGAACCAGGACTAAAACTGGGCCAGAACCGGGACTAGAACCGGGTCTGAACCAGGACTAAAACTGGGTCAGAACCAGGAGTAGAACTGGGTCAGAACCAGGACTAAAACTGGGTCAGAACCAGGTCCAAACCTAGACTAGAACCGGGTCTGAACCAGGACTAGGACAGATTTAGAAGGAGACAGGTTCCTCTACAGTTCTCTAAACGGACTCCATTTTGTTTTGCACGAATCCGTTTCACTTTCATTTTACAAAATTTACTTTATTTATTTGTTTATTATAATTCAGACTTTTGTTTTATGCGAAGAAAGAGTGACGCTGTTAAAGAAGTCGAGAAAAAATATTACTCTAACGTTTAAACTGGAGCCAAATGTCTGAGTGAAACTGGATAAATATAAAAGTGTGTTAGATTTAGTGTATATTGTGTGACTGCAGCTGTAAGCGGAGTGCACAGAGCTCCTTATTTTGTCACTGTTTCGTTTTGTTCAAATAAATACTTTACATTTAGGACACATTTCTCCAACAGACCCTCACACCCTGCTCTGCTCTGGAAAACCCCCGGACTATCTGATGACTCCAGACTTTTGAAAAACCAGTCTGACCTCGGTCCAGGACCAGAACCGGTTTTAAAATGTCTCACAGAATTAAGAAATAATATTCTTTAAAATTAGCTAATAATTAAAGACCCAGAAATAAAAAATAAATCTACAACTGAGGAAGGATCTGAAGATTAGAAAAATCTGTTAAAAGTACACTCAACAAAGAAGAGTCCAGTGGATCTGGTCTAGTTCAGTCAGGACCAAGACCAGGACCAAGACCAGGACCAGGACCAAGACCAGGACCAGGACCAGGACCAGGACCAGGACCAGGACCAGCACCAGGACCAGCACCAGGACCAGGACCAGGACCAGGACCAGGACCAGGACCAAGACCAGGACCAAGACCAGGACCAGGACCAAGACCAGGACCAGGACCAGGACCAGGACCAGCACCAGCACCAGCACCAGGACCAGCACCAGGACCAGGACCAGGACCAAGACCAAGACCAAGACCAGGACCAGGACCAGCACCAGCACCAGCACCAGGACCAGCACCAGGACCAGGACCAGGACCAGGACCAAGACCAAGACCAGGACCAGGACCAGGACCAGGACCAGCACCAGGACCAGCACCAGGACCAAGACCAGGACCAGCACCAGCACCAGCACCAGGACCAGCACCAGGACCAGGACCAGGACCAGGACCAGGACCAGGACCAAGACCAAGACCAGGACCAGGACCAGACCCGTGTTAGTCACAGCAGGCTTTACTTTAAAACCAGGTTAGAGCCACACAGTGCAACAGAACCAACAGAACCAGATCGGACCGGACCAGGTCAGTCTACAATCCAGTCCTGGTCCAGACCCGGTCTTGGGCCTGGTTTCTCAGAGACATACCGTTAGTGGGATGTCGGGCAAACGACACTGAAAACCTCTTTTTCGGCGGCAAACAGAGAAAGTCTAGAAGAAGAACAGGGACAGGTTTAGAGAGGATCTGACTCAATGGCGCACCCTGCAGGAGGCCGGAGGAACTGCAGCTAGAACAGACCTAAACAGCCTGGTGGACAGAGGAGGAACTGCAGCTAGAACAGACCTAAACAGCCTGGTGGACAGAGGAGGAACTGCAGCTAGAACAGACCTAAACAGCCTGGTGGACAGAGGAGGAACTGCAGCTAGAACAGACCTAAACAGCCTGGTGGACAGAGGAGGAACTGCAGCTAGAACAGACCTAAACAGCCTGGTGGACAGAGGAGGAACTGCAGCTAGAACAGAACTAAACAGCCTGGTGGACAGAGGAGGAACTGCAGCTAGAACAGACCTAAACAGCCTGGTGGACAGAGGAGGAACTGCAGCTAGAACAGACCTAAACAGCCTGGTGGACAGAGGAGGAACTGCAGCTAGAACAGAACTGAACAGCCTGGTGGACAGAGGAGGAACTGCAGCTAGAACAGAACTAAACAGCCTGGTGGACAGAGGAGGAACTGCAGCTAGAACAGACCTAAACAGCCTGGTGGACAGAGGAGGAACTGCAGCTGAGACACAGATGAAACTTTGAGGCGTCAGATCTACTACACACTACAGACTCTGGACCATGAACAGTCCTGACCCTTTATTAAACCTGGTATAAACCATTTGATTAGAAAACGACCCTATTAAACCCAGACTGTTGGGTCAGTGTAGACACATTTCAGCCCAGTTCAGACCCAGTTAAACCCGGTTTAGACCGTGTTGTTAGTGAGTGAGTCCGGTTCAAACCAAAGAAGGTGCAGACTTACCGGCAACAGCAGCGGTTTATGATGGATTTAGAAGTGGCTTCGAGAGGTTTTAGGAGGATTCAGTGCTGGTTTTTATTGTTTTTTAGTGTAGTAACTTACCAAAGAAAACAGGGGGCAGACTCCTCGGGGACAGCGGTGGTTCTGTCTGGTTCTGTCTGGTTCTGGACTGGTTCTGGCCGGTTCTGTCTGGTTCTGTCTGGTTCTGGACTGGTTCTGTCTGGTTCTGTACTGGTTCTGGCCGGTTCTGTCTGGTTCTGTCTGGTTCTGTCTGGTTTTTGGCCTGGTTCTGGCTGGTTTTGGGCCTGGTTCTGTCTGGTTTTGGGCTTGGTTCTGGACTGGTTCTGTCTGGTTTTGGGCCTGGTCCTTGCTGGTTTTGGGCCTGGTTCTGGCTGGTTCTGTCTGGTTCTGGACTGGTTCTGTCTGGCTCTGGACTGGTTCTGGACTGGTTCTGTCTGGTTCTGTCTGGTTCTGGACTGGTTCTGTCTGGTTCTGTACTGGTTCTGTCTGGTTCTGTACTGGTTCTGTCTGGTTCTGGACTGGTTCTGTCTGGTTCTGTACTGGTTCTGTCTGGTTCTGTACTGGTTCTGTACTGGTTCTGGACTGGTTCTGGACTGGTTCTGTCTGGTTCTGGCTTGTTCTGTCTGATTCTGGCTGGTTCTGGACTGGTGCTGTCTGGTTCTGGACTGGTGCTGTCTGGTTCTGTCTGGTTCTGGACTGGTTCTGGTCGGTTCTGTCTGGTTCTGGACTGTTTCTGGACTGGTTCTGGTCGGTTCTGTCTGGTTCTGTCTGGTTCTGGCCGGTTCTGTACTGGTTCTGGCCGGTTCTGGACTGGTTCTGGCCGGTCTACGTACCGAACACAGCAGAGGGCAGGCTCCCCGGGGACAGCGGTGGTTTGGGCCGGTGCTGGAGCTGGAGCTGGTGCTGGAGCTGGTGCAGAGGGTGGTGCAGGTGGTGCGTGCGGATGTACTCCCGGAGGTTGGGGGCGCTGCAGGAGAACAGGCCGGAGCAGAGCGAGCCTGAGTTAAACCACACCACACGGGGTTAGTACAGGTTACACTCCCCCTACAGGCTGCAGCAGGAACTACAGCCTCCACCTTCGGTTCAATCATATTTATAAAGTTTAAGTTTCCTGAACATATTTCTGTAAAAGATGGGTTTCGTTTCTATTTATTATAGAGCTCATGAAACTGCTGCTGTAGTTCCTGCTGTTTGCCTCTAGAGGGAGCTCTGACACAGCAAACTTCACACAGAACAGAGACACGATGAGGAGCTGCCAAATGTTCCTCTCACGCTTTCACTTTACAATTTTCAGTGTCTCCGGTTTATTTTTCTTCAAAGTCTAAGTGATTCTTGATCAAAAATGACTCAAAAACCACATTTGTATCAGATTTTTTCCACCAGAGTCCCATCGAACTGCTGTGAAAGGAAAAGGGAACAGTAGAAGAGCGAAGGAATGACTAACAGTTTTATAAAAATACGACACACCTGCTGCCGTCACCCCTGACCTCTGACCTCTGACCCGGAGCAGTAAACACTAAACCTGAGACTGAACTCTGCCCTGACAGGGTTTAACTCAGACATCAAAGACAGAAAATGTAAAAATAAACTCTTTTTCCGCCTCCAGAATCCACATTTAGTTCAGTTCAACAACAACTGGGACAGAACCTGATCCGTTATGATGTCATCAGGTAACAGACTGGGTTGGACTGGGTTCGTGTCGGAGACTGATTAATGTGGATTAACAGAAGGAAGGTTTCAACAGGATTTATCAAATATGACAACCTGAAAACTCTACCAAACCTGTTCAAATCCAACTAAAACCAGTTCAAATCCAACTAAAACCAGTTAAAAATCCATTTAGAACCAGTTCAAATCCAACTAAAACCAGTTCAAATCCAACTAAAACCAGTTCAAATCCAACTAAAACCTGTTCAAATCCATTTAGAACCAGTTCAAATCCAACTAAAACCGGTTCAAATCCAACTAAAACCAGTTCAAATCCAACTAAAACCGGTTCAAATCCAACTAAAACCAGTTCAAATCCAACTAAAACCAGTTCAAATCCATTTAGAACCAGTTCAAATCCAACTAAAACCTGTTCAAATCCATTTAGAACCAGTTCAAATCCAACTAAAACCGGTTCAAATCCAACTAAAACCAGTTCAAATCCAACTAAAACCGGTTCAAATCCAACTAAAACCAGTTCAAATCCAACTAAAACCTGTTCAAATCCATTCAGAACCAGTTCAAATCCAACTAAAACCAGTTCAAATCCAACTAAAACCTGTTCAAATCCAACTAAAACCAGTTCAAATCCAACTAAAACCAGTTCAAATCCAACTAAAACCTGTTCAAATCCAACTAAAACAAGTTCAAATCCATTTAGAACCAGTTGAAATCCAACTAAAACAAGTTCAAATCCAACTAAAACCAGTTCAAACCCATCTAGAACCACTTTTATCCTGAATACCAGTTGGAGGTTGGTGAAAGACTCAAGCGTTGACAGACTTGTGAACAATAACTGGTTTGAGCAAAATATCTTCTAGTTTTAGTTTTAAAATGATCCGTCTGTATTTTAATTTATTTAAATTAAACTCTTTTTAAAAGCTTTAGTTCAAACTGCTCTGACACATACAGTGGTTAAAAGCAGAAAGACTAAAGACAGAGAAAGTCCTCACCGAGTCCTGGTCCAGGTTTGAACTCCGGAGACTGACGAGATCCAGACGAGAACAAACGGTGAGGTCCTGCTTTGGACTGAGTCTGAGACGCCTCCGACAAAACCTGGACAAGACCAAACAAGACCAGTCAAGACCGGACAAGACCGGACAGGACCAGACAAGACCGGACAAGACCGGACAGGACCAGACAAGACTGAACAAGACTGGAGAGGGTTTAGATTAGGACTAGACCAGACCAGGACTAAACCTCATTACTATTATTAACTTTAAGCATTTATTCCAAAAGAGCTGTTTTTGAGAATTTTGTTCCAATGGGAAATATTTTATTTTCCAGGGGGCGCTGTTGAGCCACACTTCTTAATGGAACACATTCAAATAGGTTCTAAATACTTTTCATTTTTAAACCGCGGCATGTTTCCACATCATTTCACTCACGTACAACAGAGTAGTTGTGGACGTCACACAGACCTGATGTCGGTCCGGTTTTCATGAGGTTAGATCCAGATTTGATTTAGAAACTGATTTTTGGAGCGTCGCCATGGCAACACGGTTTGATATAGCTCAGATCACCCCAATCCTATTATCACGGGAGTCATTACAGTTTCTATAGTTTCCTAAAGGCCTAATATGGTCGTCACCATGGCAACGTGCTATTGTTTTCCTTCACTCCTTTTCACTTATTTACTATTATTTTAGGACAACCTGCATTTTGGGCCATCCCATGGATGTATTCTTGAGTCTCCAGGGGGCGCTGTTTCAGGCTCAAAGATGTGCTCAGGCCTGAGGAGCTGAACAGTCACAGTCTCTCACTGGTTTAGTCCTGGTTTAGACCTGGTTCAGGCCTGGTTTTGTGGACTCACCTCCATGGACCCGGTCTTGCGGTTGCGGACCATGGGCGACCGGCGCTGGATGCTCATTGGTTCAGAAAAAGGAAGTGCCTCATCTGTCTGATCCTGGCTCAGATCCTCCAGACTTCCCTGATCCGGCTTTTTATCTTTGTTCTGAAAAAGAAAGAGCAGTTCAAACCTGATAAACCTACTTTAATCCAACTAAAAGCAGTTCAAATCTCTGAAAACCCAGTTAAGACCGGACTGGGACCTCAGAGGAGGCGGGTCTGAAGCCGAAGCCCTGGGGAACGTTCTCCTCGGTCTCACAGCCTCGAACTCCAGGGCTAAAGTGCAGCTCCACGTGGAAACGTTCTTCAGATGACGGATCCTGCACAGAACACAATCAAACCAGAGCAAAGTCAGAGAAAATCCATAAATAAGGATCAAAATCACAGAGAAACTGGACCAAACTTTCCAAATACTGAAGAAAAAATAGCTGTAAATATTGAAAAGTTGTGTTTCTAAATGAGTCATGAATATTTGAAGAGAACCGTTGAAAAGCAGCAGCGAAACCATGAGCTAAAAGTGAATAAAACACTTCAGCTTCAGTTCCAATTTTCTAAACTTTAAATCCAGAGACATTTTAGTTCCTGACTCCTTCAGGTCTCAGTTCTGCTCTGGTTTAATGCAGTGAGCAGGGGCACAGACTGATGACGGCATCATTCCATTCAAAGAATGAGAGCGTGACATTATTGTGCACATGCTCTGGAAAAATTGTATATTCCATTTTATTTCAGATTATTTTTTCTTGTCTAAATATTTTTTTGCCATTTTAAAAAAGAAAAATCCTTTACAAATGACACTAAAAATCACAATTTCACGTTATTTTGATCGTGCAAAGCTCTGTAGGAAAAAAGCCAGCAGAAAGTCAGTTTAAACACCTGAGATACGGCTCCTGTGCATCAACATATTACTAATGCTTTGGGAGGACGGCTTTACCTGAAGTGAGGAAAGGACAAATCCTTGTGTGATTAGTTGAGACTTTATTCCAGTTTGATATGTGTTGAATGTCAGTTTGTACAAAATGGCTCCACAACTTTCTCAAGGATTTGCACGATTAAAAATATCACACGTAAAACATAAATTAAAAAAATTAATAGTCAAATTAATCATAAAGGCGCAAAAAACACTATCTGTACGTAAAGGTTTTTTGTTTTTTTTACTGGATGCACTTGACTTTGTTTATAAAAATGAATAAGAAAGTACAATTTAGTATTTTAGTTCTAATTCTCTTTTTTTATTAATTCAATATAAAGTGCTTTTGAATAAATAAAACAATCCTAAAAATACATATGTAATTAATAAAAGCAACGAAGTGTAATAATAATAATACTTTGACGAATGGATGGATGGACTCTGTGTTCGTTTGACTGATCTCTCGTTGCTGGAGGAAAGCCCTGGGATTGGGTTAAACACCTGTGACACCTGGCCTCTTTAAACCTGGCTCTGACACGGTCCTGAGTGAGCGTCTGTCTCCGTCTGCGTTCAGATCGGGACGAGACGCCCTGGAGTCTTCTTTCTTTCTGAGTCTTGACTGAGACGTTTATCACAAAAATAAGCTTTGTTTGAGAAACTTTTTATGTTTCTCTTTTGATTCTCATTTGTCTCAAGGATTATCCACCTGGACCGGACCTGGATTTGGGACCAGACCTGGATTTGGGACCGGACCCGGGTTCAGGACCGGACCCGGGTTCAGGACCGGACCCGGGTTCAGGACCAGACCCGGAGCTCTGGACTAAACCCGACCTTACACCTGTGTTTTGTACCTTGTTGTTGTCCTCGTAAAGCATGATGACGATCTGAGTCATGTAGTTGAGTTCAGGGACAGCGCTCAGATAATCCATGGCCTGCTTCCACTGAGCGTCCTGCGCCTCCTGCTGGTCACACACAGAATTACACCCGCTCCTTCTAAAACCTGCTCAAAAGCATCTAAAACCTGCTCAAATCCATCTAAAACCTGTTCAAAACCATCTAAAACCTGCTCAAATCCATCTAAAACCTGTTCAAAACCATCTAAAACCTGCTCAAAACCATCTAAAACCTGCTCAAATCCATCTAAAACCTGTTCAAAACCATCTAAAACCTGCTCAAATCCATCTAAAACCTGCTCAAAACCATCTAAAACCTGCTCAAATCCATCTAAAACCTGTTCAAAACCATCTAAAACCTGCTCAAATCCATCTAAAACCTGCTCAAAACCATCTAAAACATGTTCAAAACCATCTAAGACCTGTTCAAAACCATCTAAAACCTGCTCAAATCCATCTAAAACCTGTTCAAAACCATCTAAAACCTGCTCAAAACCATCTAAAACCTGTTCAAAACCATCTAAAACCTGCTCAAATCCATCTAAAACCTGTTCAAAACCATCTAAAACCTGCTCAAATCCATCTAAAACCTGTTCAAAACCATCTAAAACCTGTTCAAAACCATCTAAAACCTGCTCAAATCCATCTAAAACCTGCTCAAAACCATCTAAAACCTGCTGAAATCCATCTAAAACCTGCTGAAATCCATCTAAAACCTGCTCAAATCCATCTAAAACCTGCTCAAATCCATCTAAAACCTGCTCAAATCCATCTAAAACCTGCTCAAAACCATCTAAAACCTATTCAAATCCATCTAAATACTTCTAAGTTAAGGAGTATTATGTGATTATTGATTATTGATTGTTTTTCTCTCACGTTCAGGAGGCCACCGTAGCGGAACATGTTGAGCAAAGAGTGGACGTGGCTCTCGCTCGTGAAGTACAGTCTGGTCCTGACGTGACGTCCTGGAGACATCACTCCTCGAGAATATCTGAAAAACCAGAGACAAACTGACTCAAACTACACCTGAGACAAACTACACCTGAGACAAACTACACCTGAGAGAAACTACACCTGAGACAAACTACACCTGAGAGAAACTACATCTGAGACAAACTACACCTGAGAGAAACTACACCTGAGACAAACTACACCTGAGACAAACTACACCTGAGACAAACTACACCTGAGAGAAACTACACCTGAGACAAGCTACACCTGAGAGAAACTACACCTGAGACAAACTACACCTGAGACAAACTACACCTGAGACAAACTGACTCAAACTACACCTGAGACAAACTACACCTGAGACAAACTACACCTGAGACAAACTACACCTGAGACAAACTACACCTGAGAGAAACTACACCTGAGACAAACTACACCTGAGAGAAACTACACCTGAGAGAAACTACATCTGAGAGAAACTACACCTGAGACAAACTACACCTGAGAGAAACTACACCTGAGAGAAACTACACCTGAGAGAAACTACATCTGAGAGAAACTACACCTGAGAGAAACTACACCTGAGACAAACTACACCTGAGACAAACTACACCTGAGACAAACTACACCTGAGAGAAACTACACCTGAGAGAAACTACATCTGAGAGAAACTACACCTGAGACAAACTACACCTGAGAGAAACTACACCTGAGAGAATATACATCTGAGAGAAACTACACCTGAGAGAAACTACACCTGAGAGAAACTACACCTGAGACAAACTACACCTGAGAGAAACTACACCTGAGAGAAACTACACCTGAGACAAACTACACCTGAGACAAACTACACCTGAGAGAAACTACACCTGAGAGAAACTACACCTGAGACAAACTACACCTGAGACAAACTACACCTGAGAGAAACTACACCTGAGAGAAACTACGTCTGAGAGAAACTTCATCTGAGACAAACTACACCCGAGACAAACTACACCTGAGAGAAACTACATCTGAGAGAAACTACACCTGAGACAAACTACACCTGAGACAAACTACACCTGAGACAAACTACACCTGAGAGAAACTACACCTGAGACAAACTACACCTGACAGAGACTACATCTGAGAGAAACTACATCTGACAGAAACTACACCTGAAAGAAACTACACCTGAAAGAAACTACATCTGACAGAGACTACATCTGAGAGAAACTACATCTGAGAGAAACTACTTCTGACAGAAACTACATCTGAGAGAAACTACACCTGAGAGAAACTACACCTGAGAGAAACTACACCTGAGAGAAACTACATCTGAGAGAAACTACATCTGAGAGAAACTACATCTGAGAGAAACTACACCTGAGAGAAACTACACCTGAGAGAAACTACACCTGAGAGAAACTACATCTGAGAGAAACTACACCTGAGACAAACTACACCTGAGAGAAACTACACCTGACAGAAACTACATCTAAGAGAAACTACATCTGACAGAAACTACACCTGAGAGAAACTACACCTGAGACAAACTACATCTGACAGAAACTACACCTGAGAGAAACTACACCTGAGAGAAACTACACCTGAGACAAACTACACCTGAGAGAAACTACATTTGAGACAAACTACACCTGAGAGAAACTACATCTGACAGAAACTACACCTGAGAGAAACTACACCTGAGAGAAACTACACCTGAAAGAAACTACATCTGAGAGAAACTACATCTGAGAGAAACTACATCTGAGAGAAACTACATCTGAAAGAAACTACATCTGAGAGAAACTACACCTGAGACAAACTACACCTGAGAGAAACTACACCTGAGAGAAACTACATCTGAGAGAAACTACACCTGAGACAAACTACACCTGAGACAAACTACACCTGAGACAAACTACACCTGAGAGAAACTACACCTGAGAGAAACTACACCTGAGACAAACTACACCTGAGAGAAACTACACCTGAGAGAAACTACATCTGAGAGAAACTACATCTGACAGAGACTACATCTGAAAGAAACTACACCTGAGACAAACTACACCTGAGACAAACTACACCTGAGACAAACTACATCTGAGAGAAACTACACCTGAGACAAACTACAGATGAGAGAAACTACACCTGAGAGAAACTACATCTGAGAGAAACTATATCTGACAGAGACTACATCTGAGAGAAACTACATCTGACAGAAACTACATCTGAGAGAAACTACACCTGAGAGAAACTACACCTGAGACAAACTACACCTGAGAGAAACTACACCTGAGAGAAACTACACCTGAGACAAACTACACCTGAGACAAACTACACCTGAGACAAACTACACCTGAGAGAAACACAGGAGACTAAACAGGACTAAAGCGACTAAACGGGTTAAAACCGGACTGAAGCAGCTCACAGCGGGTGCAGTTTGTTGACGGCCTCGTCCTCGTGAGTCCGCTGTAAATCCAGCTGGATCTTCTTCATCAGAGGAACACAATAGGCCTGAGCGATGTCCAGCTTCTCTGCTTGAGTGATCCCATACTCCTGCAGCAACAAGACAGGTTCAAAACCCAGAAAAACCAACAAGACAGGTTCAAAACCCAGAAAAACCAACAAGACAGGCTCAAAACCCAGAAAAACCAACAAGACAGGCTCAAAACCCAGAAAAACCAACAAAACAGGTTCAAAACCCAGAAAAACCAACAAGACAGGCTCAAAACCCAGAAAAACCAACAAAACAGGTTCAAAACCCAGAAAAACCAACAAGACAGGTTCAAAACCCAGAAAAACCAACAAGACAGGCTCAAAACCCAGAAAAACCAACAAAACAGGTTCAAAACCCAGAAAAACCAACAAGACAGGTTCAAAACCCAGAAAAACCAACAAAACAGGCTCAAAACCCAGAAAAACCAACAAAACAGGTTCAAAACCCAGAAAAACCAACAAAACAGGTTCAAAACCCAGAAAAACCAACAAGACAGGTTCAAAACCCAGTAAAACCAACAAAACAGGCTCAAAACCCAGTAAAAAACAACAAAACAGGCTCAAAACCCAGAAAAACCAACAAAACCCAGTAAAAACAACAAAACAGAAACAAAAACCTTATTCAACTAAATCCATCTAAAAACCTGTTTAACTTCATGCAAACCCAGTATACCTGGTCTAAACCTTGTCTTACCCGGTCTAAACGTAACATATCCGGACTGACCCTGTCTAAACCCGGTCTGAACCCCGTCTAAACCCGGTCTAGCCCCGGTCTGAACCTGGTCTAAACCCAGTCTAGCCCCGGTCTGAACCCGGTCTAAACCCGGTCTAAACCCGGTCTAAACCCGGTCTAGCCCCAGCCTGAACCCCGTCTAAACCCGGTCTAAACCCGGTCTGAACCCCGTCTAAACCCGGTCTAAACCCGGTCTAGCCCCGGTCTGAACCCCGTCTAAACCCGGTCTAGCCCCGGTCTGAACCCCGTCTAAACCCGGTCTGACCTGAGGGATGACGATGTCGGCCAGGGCCCTGGAGAGTCGGAACAGTTCCAGAGTCCGGTCCAGACCCAAGGAGCCGTTGTGTTGAGAGTCGTATTTGATGCAGTCGTAAATATCTGGGATTTTACTGATTTCATATCGACCGCTCTTCGTCCTGAAGTCTCTCTCCAGCTTCGACCAGCGCTGCAGCATCAGCTCCAGACTCTCACTGTGGTACAGCTGTAAGTCTGAGAAAGACCAGAGTTAGACCGGACTGAACCTGCAGCATCAGCTCCAGACTCTCACTGTGGTACAGCTGTAAGTCTGAGAAAGACCAGAGGTAGGACTCATTAGGACTTACCTTGGGACCCAGGGTCAGGCCTGGACTCAGTGTGACTAACCCCGGGACCCAGGGTCAGGCCTGGACTCGGTAGGACTTCCCCTTAGACTTGGGGTCAGGCCTGGACTCGGTAGGACTTACCCTTAGACTTGGGGTCAGGTCTGGACTCAGTAGGACTAACCCCGGGACCCAGGGTCAGGCCTGGACTCGGTAGGACTTACCCTGGGACTTGGGGTCCTCAAGGCGCTGGCGGATCTGGGAGGTCAGGCTCTGGATCAGGCTGTAGACCTGGTCACAGGTTTTTACCGGGTTTTGGACCAGGTTCATGGAGTTCACCAAAGACGGACTCTGGGTCGGAGCAAGCTGCAGAGAAAGACCGGGTTCAGACCAGGTTTAGACTGGGTTTAGACCGGGTTCAGACCGGGTCTAAGTCCTGGTCTCACCTTGTGGTACTCGTCGGGTCCGAAGTCCAGGTCCTGCTGCAGGATCTCGTGGAGCCGGGTCTTGACTCGGTTTTGACAGTCGCTGAGTGAGTCCGAGTCCAAGAGTCCGTTCATGTTGGCGCTCTTCACCATCTGGACCAGGATCGGGGTCAGCTCCCCCTCCAGCGCCAGCAGGCCCTGAAGAACCACCAGAACCGGGTCAGAACTGGGTCAGAACCGGGTCAGAGGGTTCTGGAGGGTTCTGGGGGGTTGTGAGGGGTTCTGGAGGGTTCTGGAGGGTTGTGAGGGGTTCTGGGGGGTTCTGGAGGGTTGTGAGGGGTTCTGGAGGGTTCTGGAGGGTTGTGAGGGGTTCTGGAGGGTTCTGGAGGGTTGTGAGGGGTTCTGGAGGGTTGTGAGGGGTTCTGGGGGGTTCTGGAGGGTTGTGAGGGGTTCTGGAGGGCCGTGAGGGGTTCTGGAGGATTGTGAGGGGTTCTGGAGGGTTGTGAGGGGTTCTGGGGGGTTCTGGGGAGTTCTGGAGGGTTGTGAGGGGTTCTGGGGGGTTCTGGGGAGTTCTGGAGGGTTGTGAGGGGTTCTGGGGGGTTCTGGAGGGTTCTAACCTTGGCAAAGGCGGCGGCCGTCATCTGGACCCGGCCTTCGTCGGAGGCGTAGATCTTCAGGTCGTGACGGTACGTGCTGTGGAGCCGCAGAAGTCCACATCCGGGAAACCCTGCGTAGTCCCCTGTGGACCAGAGCCAGACCGGACAGAACCAGAGGATTAGACCGGAGAGAACCAGAGGATTAGACCGGACAGAACCAGAGAAGTGAAGACGACGTCTGTTAATCTGTGGTTTGGGTCAGGTCTGGTCCCACTTGTCTCAGGTTCTCCAATGTTTAGTCCAGTCTCTAAAGGGTTCAGGTCGGATCAGTCCGGTCTTTAAAGGGTTCAGGTCGGACTCTCTCAGATGTACCACTCCAATCCAGGCTCGGGCACATTGCCCTCAAGAGTGCATGTTTACAACCAGCCAGTGGGTGAATTTGACATTAAAAGTCTGGAGAGAGGAGGTTACCCAAATACAACTTCAGGAAGAAATGAGACTTGTCAGATGACCAGCATATGAGCCTGATTCTCTGCCTGCCTCTCAAGATGTTAGATTTAGACACTGGGTGTTACATGGTCTAACTGCTGTGTGTATGGTCCTTTGACACTTTATCTAAGGTGTATGACCTGGAGAAACAAGATTTTTTCAGATACTTGCAGCTCCGGGACTATGTTGGTAAAAGAGTAAGAAGTTGTGACCTTAGAGAACCCTCACCAGTTATCAACATCTCCATTGGTGCTTATAATTCGGCAAGTGTTAAAGCTTTGATCAGTAAACTCTACCGCAGTGTGACCACACTTAAGAAGGACTCGACTAATTACATAACGCAAAAATGGGAAAATGATATAAACACTGTAATCACAGAGGACATGTGGACAAGGGCCTGGGAAAGTCTTCTTCAACAAACTCCAACACCTGGCGGGACTTTTGTTGGAAGAACTTGATTCGTTTTTTTAATAACACCTAAACAAAAGTCCAAACTCAGTGCTGTCCCTCCCCAGTGCTGGAGAGACTGTTATGGCAGACCAGGGACACATATTTTGGTCCTGCCCACTTATTCAGCCTTTTTGGTTGGAGGTGTCAAATATGATATCAAAAATGTTGGGCTTTAACATCACCTTCTCATTCACACTGCTGTATCTCGGATGTGTTCCGGACGAGCTGCATTCAGATGCAAATGCTGGCTACGCAAAGAACCCCCCACAATTAACCTGTTCATCTCAATTGTAGAAAACATTAAACTGATGGAACGTATGACCTTTACCTTGAGGCTCCAGGAGGAGCTGGGACAAAGACACTGGAGAAAGTGGTTGGACTTCATTGATTCTGACAGTATTCATTAACCTTGTTAAAATACACGTGAAATACTGTATACATCTTTGATGTTTGTTTTGTCTTGATCTCCATCCCTTGACCTCATCTTGTTCTTGTTCTTATGTTTGTTTTATTAATACAAAATGTTATAAATAAAAAGTTTCCAAAAAAAAAAAAAAGTGTTCAGGTCGGACCAGTCCGGTCTTTAAAGGGTTCAGGTCGGTTCAGTCCGGTCTTTAATGGGTTCAGGTCGGATCAGTCCGGTCTTTAAAGGGTTCAGGTCGGACCAGTCCGGTCTTTAAAGGGTTCAGGTCGGATCAGTCCGGTCTTTAAAGGGTTCAGGTCGGATCAGTCCGGTCTTTAATGGGTTCAGGTCGGTTCAGTCCGGTCTTTAAAGGGTTCAGGTCGGATCAGTCCGGTCTTTAAAGGGTTCAGGTCGGTTCAGTCCGGTCTTTAAAGGGTTCAGGTCGGATCAGTCCGGTCTTTAAAGGGTTCAGGTCGGATCAGTCCGGTCTTTAAAGGGTTCAGGTCGGTTCAGTCCGGTCTTTAATGGGTTCAGGTCGGTTCAGTCCGGTCTTTAATGGGTTCAGGTCGGATCAGTCCGGTCTTTAATGGGTTCAGGTCGGATCAGTCCGGTCTTTAATGGGTTCAGGTCGGATCAGTCCGGTCTTTAATGGGTTCAGGTCGGTTCAGTCCCGTCTTTAATGGGTTCAGGTCGGTTCAGTCCGGTCTTTAAAGGGTTCAGGTCGGATCAGTCCGGTCTTTAAAGGGTTCAGGTCGGTTCAGTCCCGTCTTTAATGGGTTCAGGTCGGATCAGTCCGGTCTTTAAATGGTTCAGGTCGGATCAGTCCGGTCTTTAAAGGGTTCAGGTCGGTTCAGTCCGGTCTTTAATGGGTTCAGGTCGGATCAGTCCGGTCTTTAATGGGTTCAGGTCGGTTCAGTCCCGTCTTTAAAGGGTTCAGGTCGGTTCAGTCCCGTCTTTAAAGGGTTCAGGTCGGTTCAGTCCGGTCTTTAATGGGTTCAGGTCGGATCAGTCCGGTCTTTAAAGGGTTCAGGTCGGATCAGTCCCGTCTTTAATGGGTTCAGGTCGGTTCAGTCCGGTCTTTAAAGGGTTCAGGTCGGTTTAGGCCTGGTTTTGAGGTTTGGGTTTTGTTTTGAGTCTGAACCAAATGAAGTGAAGTGGGGTCTGATTCTGATTGGCTGCAGATCACATGGTTCAGAGTCACATGCTCCATTCACAGATCACATGACCATGCCTCCTTCCTCCTCGTTTCCTTCCTCCTCGTTTCCTTCCCTCCTTTGCTGATGATGTTCTTTGAATTTGTCACATGCTCAGAGCAACGTCCAATCAGGAGGCAGCACAGATGTCACATGACCAGGATTAGTGTGAGCCCCGTTAATCAACCTTTGACCTCAGTGTCAATATGACATCAGTCATCAGGACGAGACACAGCGGCACCAGGTGGACAGCAGAGGAACTGCAGCCGAATGGAAACGAAAGCTATTATCAAACAAAAAATCACTTCCATTTCAGTTTCAACACAATTATTTGCACAAAATATGATATTATTAATTTGGTTCTTTAACAAGTGAGTATAATGTTGTTTATAACATAAACTAAACTGACATTAACCTGATTTATTATTGTTTATTTAATAAATTAAATAAAAATTTGTTTACAGACAGAACCTGGGCCTGAGCCTGCAGTTCCAGTGGTGTCCACTGCAGAAGGTGGCGCTGTGTCAACAGAGAGCTGAATGAGGACAGAGACAGAGGAAGAGAAAACCTGTGGCCAATCACAAACCGCCACGTCATTCTGAGCGGATTCAAACCAACCAATCAGAGCGGTCAGTTAGTTCTGGATTAAAGCAGCAGCGGCGGCTCTCGGTGAAACGGCTCTTACCGATCGGAGACTCGTTTCCACGGAGACCACGGTTACCGGCTTTACACCGAGTTTGAGCGCGACACAGAAAGAAAACAAGAGTTACATCCTGCTCAAATCCAACTAAAACCTGACTAAAACCTGCCCAAATCCAACTAAAACCAGCTTGAATCCAAATGAAACATACCCAAATCCAACTAAAACCCGTTCAAATCTGACTAAATCCTTCCCAAATCCAACTAAAACCAGCTTGAATCCAAATAAAACCTACCCGACTCCAACTAAAACCCGTTCAAATCCAACTAAAACCCGTTCAAATCTGACTAAATCCTTCCCAAATCCAACTAAAACCTCTGTAATCGTATTAAACATGTAATAGTTCAGGTTTTGTTGGTGAGACGAGAATAAAAGAGAAACCTAGAATGATTTAGTGAGAACAGAGAAAACTGTGGGGTTAGAAGAGAGTCGAACATCGAACAAATTATGATAAAAATCACACAATGGGCTTGAAATGGACATAAACCAGATTAAAACCTTTTAAAGCCGTACCTTGTCCTCCTGGATACATGCAGCGAAAAGCCCGGCCCAGTTCTTCAGCCTGAACCCGACCGGCCGGAGTCAGCTCCCCTCCCCACTTCAGCACCAGCAGCAAGGACGGACCCTCCCTGTGGCTGTCTGCAGAGAAAATACACAACAACACAAACATATTCAGCACAGGAGCAGGGTCTGAGGCAAAAAACACCAGAAAACACAAACATATTCAGCACAGGAGCAGGGTCTGAGGCAAAAAACACCAGAAAACACAAAAATACTCACCACAGGAGCAGGGTCTGAGGCAAAAAACACCAGAAAACACAAAAATACTCACCACAGGAGCAGGGACGGACCCTCTCTGTGGCTGATTATTGTGTGTTCTATTGTATTTTATTGTGTTTTTTGTGTTTTATTGAGTTTAAATCCTGGTACCTTCCTCGCCGCTCGATGCCTGAGGCTGTCCACTCCTCTGATACGTCAGCTGCACTTTCCTGTTGATCCCAGAGAAGTGACCGTACCTGCGTCAGGTAAATACCATTATTGCACATCTATGAAACCGGGTCAGAACCACAAACAGCTTCAAAACCAGACCCACCTCAAACCGACGGCAAACACTGTCACTCCCCGATTTGTGTCACGCTAGTCCGTTAGCCTCACAAAATGAACACAGTTTTACTGTAGAAACAGTTGGAGTAGTTCCTCTGATGTTGCTGCAGCCTTTTATTAACATCTAACTAAGTTTATGTAAAATAGTAAATAGTGTTTGTCCCTGTGGTGTTGCCGTACAATACTCGGTCTGAGCCGTATGCAAAAGGATCTGAGCATAAACTGAATTTAGACACAAATCAGGGAACGACTAATAGAACCAATTATAGTCAGGCACAAACCAGACACAGGGGTCAAACAGGTCAAACAGGGGTCAAACAGAGGTCAACCAGAGGCCAGAGCAGGAACAGAGCTCCCACAGGTTAAATCGTGGTCCTGGGACAGTTATAGGAGGTTCTGTCCAGCAGAGGGCGCTGTGTCAGTGAGATGAGAGACAGAAAGTATATATTTTTGGGTTAAAGGTTATACTATGCTACTTTAATTATAACACAGTGATCCAGAAAGAGGTGTGTGAGGACGACCTGCAGGTGATGAACCAACTGGACAGAGTCAGCGAGTGTTTGACACACTATTCTGCATTATTATTATTACTATTATTAAATCATTATTTTACTCTTATACCAGGCTGCACTGTCTGCAAATATCTGAGAGTAAATAAAGAGGATAAGGTTTATCTGAGTTTGAACTGTTTTGTCTGTGGAGATAAAAACAGTTCCTGATGCAGCCTCAGTTTGAG